>CM075985.1:16824239-16997251 GCA_038087875.1 Malacoraja senta | reverse complement strand
TTGGAGTGTTTTACTGATAAGAAAAATGCATAATTGTGCTAACTCTCCATTGTTCTGTGAGTGGGAGCCCGAAAAGCATTGAGCAACGTTTGTGCTCATTGTAGATCTCGCCACTCCCGTCTGACAAATCAATTAAAGATTGCCACGGTTTACCTTTAACAGTTTTTGTTGCCGTCTGCTTTTTAAGAAACAAACTTTGACACCTGCATCAGCAAAATTATCCACATAATCTGTGCATTTCAGGAGGAATCTAAGTGAATTTAGTTACATAAATTCAGTAAATCAATACAACATACAGTCAGGGTTTGAAAACAATCTCCACTCAGTTTTATATTGTCGGATTCCATCAACAGATTGAAAGTGGGGCAATACACTGTATACTGGATTGTTAATGCAAGCATATCATGCATTCCACTTTCAAAAATCGGCTCCATTAAATTCCAATTTCAGAATGTAATTCCCAGCTACAATTTAGTGTTTGTGACTAAGAATAAATTGTTTTCCACAGTAAGTCTAAACACAGTTTTATGACTGGGCCTCTTGGTGAATCTCTCAAACCTATTTCTATTTTTTCTGCCACCTCGATACCATAGCAGGGAGTGAGCTTTACCAAAGAAGATTGCAATGATCATTGGGTGCTCCATGTTGTGTATTGTAATGATCTTTCCTGTTCAATTAAAATGGAATCCTTAGCCTTTTGATAAAAAACAATTAAAGCAACACAAGACTTCTGCACACAATAACTGGATAATGTTTACTTCATGTTTGCTAGTTTCATAGTAGCTATACATTTGCAACTTGTTGCAAGAATTTCAGGTATGTATGTTGTGTACTACATTAGTAAGTTTCAGATGCAGGTTAATTCATACTGGGTTCAGACATTCCTTATCTTTGACTGTTAAAATGTTAGGGTTATCTCCTTGAGCTGGGATATATCTGTTTCTTCAATTGCATGGGTAAATTGGCAGCCAAACAAGGTTGAAGAAATTATGATTTGTTTTCCAGCTGCACTGTTCAGCACTTTCAATTCATGATATGTTCCATTCAATATATTTTGGGTTCTGCAAAACACGTACAGGAAATAAATGATTTAGGTTTCCCAAAGTGCTTTAACAGAAAAAAAAAATGGAGTTAATGTGAAGTAATACTTGAGAAACAGATGTCATTCTATAATTTGAAGAAAAACTGTAAACATATTTGAAACAGAGGAGGATTTAAGAATATGGAGAAAAAGTGGTTGGCTGGATTGATTTTTCATTGCCCTGGAACATTCATATCCAATGTATGTTCTCATTGTGCAAAAGCACGTACTGCCACCTGTGGTACAGAGTGTAGTTTACTCCTTGATTCAGCTTCTGTTCTCTTTTATATGTTGTGGGATTAAGAGACTAGACAAAGAAAATGAATCATGCAGTTCCTGATCAATTCTTTGCAGAATAAAATACAGAAGGGAAACAGATCATGTGATAGATGGAGCTCAGTTCTTGTAAAATCACACCGGCAATGACTAGAAATAACCAGAAATAAATACTTTGGAGGAGAAAAAGATTTGAAGTTTAGACTCAAATGAAATAGAAAAAGAAATCTTGACCTCATACAATCCACAGATGATATTCTTATAGTAACTGTAATATTTACTGTCATGTAGGTATATTTTCTATGTGGAAACAATGTGGCACCAGTTAATAAAACCATCTATTTTCTTAGGAAAGATGAATCACGTTTCCAATCCATGATCTGGTTTGAGTTTTGTCAATTTTATGATTATGTTCTCTAACTATATGATGTTTTGATTACTTTTGTGTTAAAATGCCCAATTAATAACATCAGAACTAGATGGGATACAGTACACTTGTCATTTATATCTGACGATCTAAGAAAAATACTTAACTGAGTCACGCAATGGATATGAACCATAAATAAAAATCAAAAGGCTGTAAATGTTGGAAGCCAGAAATAGTAAACGAAAATGCTGGAAACCACACAGCAAATCATGGAGCATCTGTAGAGAGAACAGAATTAACAGGGTGGTGAATTTGTGGAATTCTTTGTCACAGAAGGCTGTGGAGGCCAAGTCAGTGGCTATATTTAAGGCAAAGATTGATAGATTCTTGATTAGTAATAGCCCTCGCCCACGGTACGAGTTCATTCCAAGAGCTCTCCCGAGTTTTAAAAAAACAACTCGTGGTAAGCACGGAGAATGAACGTAGCGGGTACGTCGGAGCTCGGGGACGTCTCTTACTGGCTCGTAACGTGAACGGCAGGTACTCGGGAAGACTCGCTAATGGCAGGTAAGCACGGGAAGACTCGTGAAGATTTTTCAACATGTTGAAAAATGTCCACGAGAGCCCCGAGTACCGACGAGTGGCCATTACTGTAAATCTCCGAGTTCGAATCAGGACAAACTCGGGAGCGCTCTTGGAATGAACTCGTACCGTTGGACAGGGGTTTAAGGGTATTAGAGGTTATGGGGTGAAGGCAGGAGAATGATGTTAGAAGGGAGAGAAAGATCAGCCATGATTGAATGGTGGAGTAGATTTGATCGGCCGAATGGCCTAATTCTGCTCCTATCACATGATCTTATGAACAATTCTGGTGAAGACACTTTCCGAGTCTCTTTGCCCACTACCTGCCAGACCTGCTGACATTTCCAACATTTTCTATTTTTATAAACAGCTGAACTATCAAACCGTAGGGTACCAATATTAACCGGTTATAATTTACCAAATTTCTAGATGTAGAAGCCTCGTTGTCATTCTTTCAACTTTTAAAATTTCATTGAGAAATTGGTTCTATTTTGAAATCAGTATCTTTTCTTATTTGTTAATTTTTGTCCCCCTTAACTCAGATATTTCTGCAATGTTCCAATGCTCAGAAGTTCATTTCTTAGATTTATGATAAACAGTTAAATATCGCAGTCAGAATACTGGGACATTTTTGTTTTTCATGTTGCTATATTGGCACTATACCTCTTGGTATTTGAAGCTTGAATTTTGCGCAATACTAATTTTTGTAGATATCTTTACCACAACACTGTTGCTTACTGCTGCATTCCCCTAATCATTGTCAAGGATTTAAGCAGATAGTCTGAGATGATGTTCAAGTCAAAGGCTTGTCAGAGGCGCTGAATTTTATTTGCATAATGAATTTTTAAACATCTGCTGGAACAGTCTGTCATAAAATATTTTTGGGGGTTATTTGAAGAAATAAATCATGAAGGGAATTGATAGGGTGAATGTACAGAGTATTTTACCCAGTGTAGGGGGAATCAAAAACAAGAGGACACATGTTTAAGGTGAGAGCCACAAGATTTAAAATTCACCTGAGGGGCAACTTTAGGGGGTGGTGCGTATATGGAACGAGCTGCCAGAGGAGATAGTTGAGGCAGAAATCTCCAACATAGTTTTCAGGGAGTAATAACCAACCTTGAGGGACAAAGTACACACTACAATTGCTGAAAATATGAAAACTAAACAGAAAATGTTGCAAATGTTCAGGATGGAAGGCAACAGCAAATCAAGAAACAGATCTAAGGTTTCAGGTCAATGAAACTTCCTTGGGTCTGATTCAATGTCAGCGAACTGATAGAAACTTTCCCTTTTACCCTCCACCCCACCTTCCTCCGCTGCACTATTACCGATTAGTTTATTATCTTCTAATTCAAATGAAAGCCTGTTGACCTGACACATTCACTCTGTTTCTCTGTCCTCTGATGCTGTTTCTCCCTCCACAGATGGTGCCCGACCTGCAGTGTGTTCTCCTGATCTCTGCATTTATTATATGTCGAGTTTTTGCTGTTTGATGCGCTTCCCGCTGTAAGAAGCCAACACGTGTCGGCAGATCACAGAATCCGCGGCAGACGAGTGCCACGGCTTAATTCTTTGATCAGATTGTTTCTGTTCCTCCTGAGTTTCATCCACATGCTCCCCCTCAGATGTTGCTGCAGCTGCTCTGCTGTGTTCCTCTGCACAATTCCCTAAGCAGAGATGCATCCGTGCTGGTGCTCGTGCGCATGGGAGTGCATGATAAATGTTTATGAAATTGCCAGCCGCGGTGACGTTACCTTGTGAAGGCCCTGCATAAAGACAATGACACCTTTTAGAGTCTGCGCCGACCAGCGATCCCCGCACATTAACACTATCCTACACACACTAGGGACAATTTACAATTATACCGAGGCCAATTAACCTACAAACCTGTACCTCTTTGGAATGTGGGAGGAAACCGGAGCACCCAGAGAAAACCCACATCGGTCACGGGGAGAAGGTACAAACTGTGTACAGACAGCACCTGTAGTTAGGATCGAACCCCGTTCTCTGGCGCTGTAAGGCAGCAACTCTACCGCTGCGCCACTGTGTCACCGGATACCTGTTTAAAACGATTGAATGCACAGAGCATTTTGTGCTGTTCAAACATTTTCAAACATTACCTTCTTCTTCTTCTTCTTCTTGCGTATGGCGTGCACAGCCTAAAGTTGTAGGCCAACTTATTCTATTTGATCTTATTTAATTGTGCACGCCAGGTTGATTGCATTCGTTGAAATAGGGTGGACCACGAGAAGGTTGCAATCTCCCACCCCCAAACATTACTAAGTAGTGGTAAAGCTAAAATACGGCACGGTGGTGCAGCGGTAGAGTTGCTGCCTTACAGCACTGGGGCTTTGGGTTCGATCCTGACTATGGATACTGTCTGTATGGAATGCATGTATGGTACGTTCTCTGTGTGCCCATGTGGGTTTTCTCCGGGTGCTCCAGTTTCCTCCCACATTCCAAAGACGTACAGGTTTGTAGGTTAATTGGCTTTGGTAAAACTTGTAAATTGTCCCTAGTATTAGTGTATGGGGATCGCTGGTCAATGCGTATTCGGTGGGCCAAAGAGTCTGTTTCCGCACTATATCTCTAAAGTCTAAAGTCTATTGTGGGTGTAAAGGTACATTGACTGATGCAAGAGCTTGTGCTAGTACCAGAGTCCATTACTGCTCTCACATCATATTTAAGACCCAGTAATTGATGCATTTATACACAGCCATTACATTTTTTTTTAATGTATCTGACTGCTGCAGCTCTGCTTAATGAATGTTCTTTGAATTTGAAAATGCCTTTTCCTCCCTTCCTGATGTCAATGATAGCATTTACTCTCAGTTTGGCCCTGAGTAATAGCATCCATGTTAACACCGAGGCCTAGGAACTGAAAGTTATTGAAGTGTATTTGAAATTGTATAAATAGGGTAAACAGTCACCACCTTTTTCCCAGGGTGGAAATGTCCAGCACCAGAGCACTAGAAGGGACGACAGATGGCGCAATGGGCTAAGTGTTCGGCTGGCAACCGGAAGGTAGCCGGTTCGAATCCCGCTTGGAGTGCATACTGTCGTTGTGTCCTTGGGCAAGACACTTCACCCACCTTTGCCTGCGTGTGAATGTGTGTGAATGTGTGTGAGTGATTGGTGGTGGTCGGAGGGGCCGTAGGCGCAAATTAGCAGCCACGCTTCCGTCAGTCTGCCCCAGGGCAGCTGTGGCTACAGAAGTAGCTTACCACCACCGAGTGTGACTGAGGAGTGAATGAATAATGCGATGTAAAGCGCCTTGAGTATTAGAAAGGCGCTATATAAATCCCATCCATTAATTAATAGCTATAAGTTGAGAGGGGGGAAGTTTATTGGAGATGTGCGTGGCAAGTTACTGTGAGAATCTGACCCCGAATTCCACATGCCTCAGCCAAGGGAAACATTATTCCTCCATCTACCCCGTCAACTTCCTTAAAAATAAAATGCTTGTTTTATTCAGATCACCACTCATTGTTCGAAACTCTGGAGAGTGTTGCTTAATCTCTCCTCCTAGCACAATATGCTTTCTTCCAGGAATCACCTTTGTTGCATCTCCATCGCAGGTACATCCTTCCATGTTAAATTTCTGTGATTCATGTACAATGATAAGCTGGCCCCTCTGAATGCCTGCACCTATAAATCTCTCACCATTTAAAAACATTTTACCTTTCTATTTTTTCCACCAAACTAGATGGCCTCACATTTTTCTATATTATATTCCATTTGCCATCTCCTTGCCCTTAATGTGCCTGCATACTCCCGGAATGTTACATTACCACCCAGCTTTGTATTAGCACCAAACTTGGATATATTATACTTGGTCTCCTCATACAAATCATTGACACAGATTGTGAACAGCTGGAGCCCCAGCGCCAATCCCTGTGATCTCCCCCAGCTCCTTAGTTTGAAAATAACCCCTTTATTCCTGCTGTTAGTTTTGTCTCCAGTCACCTACCCTTAATCATTGCTGGTAAATTACCCAGAAATATGATGGAGTCAAAACATGTCTACGCTTCTACCATCCCTTTCTGTTCTCTCTCAGCAGATGATCCAAACTCTCCTTATCTAAAAGATTTGTTCCACTCGGTCTTCTTGCTGTTCTCCCATTCTCGCTCTTCAGAGCTGCCTATGCAATTGATTCAATTCAAACATTGCTTCTGCTGTTATCCTGTTAATCATGACCTGACATATGGAGCATAATGAGCTGACATTAGTTTCCATTCGACAATCACAAAGAAACTTTGTGGGTATTTTTAAGGAAGAGATATATAGATTATTGATTAGTACAGGTGTCAGGGCTTATGGGGAGAAGGCAGGAGAATGGGGTTAGGAGGGAGAGATTGATCAGCCATGATTGCCTGGCGGAGTAGACCGAATGGCATAATTCTGCTCCTATCACTTATGACCATGAAATTTAAAAAAGCTACGCCATACTTTTATTGTTGGGATTGCTATAATTGCCTCATGTCGTACTGTTAATTGGTGAAAAAAGCTGTATTCAATATATACTATATTTTCTCTGTTGGAGTAAGTCTAAGGCTGAAAGAAACTACAGTCTACATCAATAGTTCCAATCTGAACCTATCCACTTACTCCAGTGATGTTGGTTGACCTGTTGAATTACACCAGTTCTTCATGTCCTTTCAATAATTCCAACCTTCTTGCCTTGTTTCAATAAAATTATTGAATTGACTGGGATCAAAATGGGTGCTGTTTTGTACACTGACCATATGTTGCTTTGGAAACTCAGTTGTCCACAACTCTCACCAGTCCCATGAGTGAATGTTTTCTGAAGGCAGAAAGATGGTCTTGAGTGTGTCAGGCTCTCTTGTTGAGAAAGCCCAGCATTTTACCACCGTGCTTCATTATCATTCTGCAGCATAGATATACGATCAAATGCTTAAGGGAAGATAAGGTGAAAACAGGAGCTTTTCACCAGGCCGCTGTGGAATAATCCGGTGAATAAGGTCACGGATCAAGGATGAGGAGATGAACTCCAAGGTTTAGATGGAGAATGTTCCTGGACCTCTTTGGGCTTTGGCTTCTGCTCTGGGAGTTACCATTGAACTCACCATGATAACACTAGTGGAATCATATCTGCATACCTAAACCAGGAATTTAGGTAGGACCAAGCCATGAATGTGTTCCTTGTTTGACCAGCTGTCCTTAGTTCTTGTGATGTAAAACGTGATGTACTCTCCCTGTTTTTGTCTCAAATTCACTTCCCTCCCTTTTCACAATTTCCTCTGGCTTTTCGCCATCCAGAAGCAGAGATAGAATGAACACATTTTTTCTATTTCTGTGCACTGCTGTGCTGTTCAATTATCCCAAAGACCCAGTTTCAATGCCTCTGACAGACATTGGATCAAACTAGTATTGCCATAGAATGTTTCTGAAAAATTCTGAATAACTTTGTAGAGCAAGGATTCCTATCTGGTTTAAGTGAATGTTTTGTCATTCACACCTGATCTCTGATACATTTTGAACTGTTATCTACAATCATTTTTCAAATGCAGTTGCTTATCTCTGTTCCAATGCTGCTGCTCCCATCAGAGTTACTGTGCTGCAATTATTTGCCTGGGCTCGATCATGCCATCTACGATAACAATGCTGTTGCTGATAAGCAAGGACTGACAGCAAATCCCAAGAAGCTCACTTCTTTGGGAGCTCCGTCTCTGGATCAGCTATTCATTAATTTTGAAAAAAAAATCTTTATTTGTGGGTCTTGCAAAAGCCAACAGAAGGAACATCGATCAAATCCGCTGAAGACATCTGTCACCAGCCTCCATGGAACCAGAATTAACTTGATCATGCAACTTTCTGGGACTGACTTTGCTGTGATTATTTCACTCCTTTGCTGGCCTTTTATCTGACACCCCCTATAGTATGAGTTTAGTTTAGCTTAGAGATACAGCGCGGAAACAGACCCTTCGGCCCACTAAATCCGCGCCGACCAGCGATCCCCGCAAATTAACACCAACTTGGGGCAATTTTTACATTTACACCAAGGCAATTAACCGACAAACCTGTACATCTTTGGAGTATGGGAGGAAACCGAAGATTTTGGAGAAAACCCACGTGAACACAGGGAAAACGTACAAACTCCGTACAGACAGCACCCATAGTCGGGATCGAACTCGGGTCTCCAGCGCTGCAAGCGCTGTAAGGCAGCAACACTACCGCTGTGCCACCGTGCTGCCCCGGTGAGGTATCACAACCCACGTATCTCCAGTTAATTAGGTCCTGATTTGGCCAGTGAGGCCAAAAAGAGAATTGCAGACTCTTCCATGGATAAGGTAGGAGGTGACTAATGTGGCAGTTGAGTGGGTGGTTCGAGAGGACATGTGCTCTTTGTGCTGCATTAACAGAGCTTCTCTGTTCTTTACTGTTCTCAATGCCATCGCCAATGCTCCTCTCTGGAAATTCACCTTGATGAAACTGCTACCTCCTTCCAGCAGCTTAAAAAATCAGAAAGACACAAAGACCAGAAGTACAAAAGGAAAAGTGGTTCAGGCATTTAATGTTCCTTAGTGAATTTGCTCATCAATGTAAAAGTTGACATGTCTGGACAGTGGAACATGTTGCTGCTTCTCCCACTTAATGAAAGCACTAGGGGCTCAAAAGTCAGATCCAACATGAATCAGAGGCACAGGTCTGCCACACCTGGAAGATGTATCTTTCAGACGAACAACCTGTTTTATCATTGTCATGGTGTTTTCAAAATGTCATTGTTATGGCCAGTTGCCATGAGATTACCAATTTATAAGCAGATTTGTTCTATGGATCCTCGTCTGCCAGGAATAAAAATTTCTTACACTAATTAATTGCCTGTATGATCTACGCAGTCTGCAGAAACAGAAAGATATTTATCTTATTAGATCGGATTGGATATGTCCTAGTTATGAAAAGCCATTATTAACCTCTCGAGCAGCATTGTTTTTTTTTATCAATTAAGGCTACTTTTAATAGAATCATAGAACCAAATGAGGCCTGTTGGTCCATCAGTGGTTAAGGAGAGATATTTTGGCTTGTTCCTTGTCTCGGCTCTTGGTCACCAGACCTGCAGGTTGCCGGATGTTAAGTACTCTTCTTGGCACTTCTTAATTGTGATGTTTAAGAAAGAACTGCAGATGCTAGAAAAATCGAAGGTAGACAAAAATGCTGGAGAAACTCAGCAGGTGAGGCAGCATCTATAGAGAGATGGAATAGGTGACGTTTCGGGTCGAGACCCTTCTTCAGACTGAAGAAGGGTCTCGACCCGAAACTTCGCCTATTCCGTCTCTCCATAGATGCTGCCTCACCCACTAAGTTTCTCCAGCATTTTTGTCTACCTCTTAGTTGTGATAGGTGTTTCTGTTTCTGCCATTCTTTCAGACAATCTGTTCCAGAATGCCATAGAGTCATAGAGTGATACAGTGGAAACAGACCATTTGGCCCAACTTGCCCACACCGGCCATCATGTCCCAGCTGCACAAATCCCACTTGCCCGTGTTTGGTCCATATCCCTCCAAACTTGTCCTATTCATGTATCTATCTAACTGTTTCTTAAATGTTGGGATAGTCCCAGCCTCAACTACCTTCTCCGGCAGCTCGTTCCATACACCCACCACCCTTTGTGTGAAAAATTGATGCCTCAGATTCCTATTAAATCTTTTCCCCTTCACCTTAAACCTATGTCCTGAACACATGCCGCGCCAGGAGTTTAATTATAAAGCCGGTACAGAGTTCAGAAAGCTCTGCAACCTCCCTTCAAATAAGGGCCCTGTGGTGTGAAGGCATTGAATTTCAGCACCAGGCAAGAATATCATTTATAATTCTGACTCCATTATAATGTCAAAAGCATGTAAAGTTTGTGAAAATACTGTATGCCTGACAACTTTATAGATTTTAATAATTTATACGATGGCCTTGAATTCCAGTTCATTCCCGAATCAGCATTGTTTCCATATTCAACAAAGAAGACAAACGTGAACGTTATTTTGCTGGCTGAGAATGCTACAGAGCAACATCCAATTATATGAAAAACAGATTGTATGAGCGATTACTCACTCTTCCTCCCTATCTGCTCGAGCACAAAAGACAGAATGCATTTTTTAATATGCATTATATGAAGATCCAGCGGCATCTATGGAGAGAGAACACGAGCAAAAAAACAAAATGCTGGAGGAATTGAACAAGTCAGGCAACATCCGTGGAGGGAAATGGACAGACAGCATTTTGGTTGGGGCCCTTCTTCAGTCTGATGAAAGATACCTTTCTGAAATGTTGTTTATTCAGTTCCCTCCACAGATGCTTCCTGACCTGCTGAGTTCCTCCAGCACTTTGACTTTTGCTCAAGATTCCGGCATCTGCAGTCTCTTCTGTCTCTGAGAGGTAACAAGGGTTAGTGTCTCAGGTCTTTCACTTTACATTTTTCAGGAAGGAAGACATAGGAAACTTTGCATGTGATATACTTTGAATATATGAGCAGGGAGATTACATTTGATCTTTTTTAAACAAGTTAGGCCGGTTAGAATACTGTGTCCAGCTCTTGTCATCACATTAAGCAATGAAGAGATTTATAATAATAAAATAATGACTGGAGAATTCTAGCTTTGTTTTGATAGTCTGGAATTGCTTTAGTTGAGTTTAGAGATACAGGTCCTTCGGCCCACCAGGTCCGTGCTGACCAGCGATCCCCGCACATTACCATTATCCTACACACTAGGGACAAGTTTACATTTTTACTAAAGCCAATTAACCTGTAAACCTGCATGTCATGATTTCATGGACATTGACAGAGTGGAAAGAGTCTGATTTTCTTACAGGAGGAGAATAAATTTAAAGTAACTGGTATAAGGATCAGTATAAAGATGAAGATGCTTTTTTACCCAAAGGACAAACTGCTTCAAAAGGCAGTGAAATCAAAAGCCTTCTTCTCATTTAAAATGAACTTGGATACGTTCTCAAAGCACGTTAACCTACAGGCCGAGGAACAGGAGTTGCAATGTGGAATAAAGCCGATGGCTCTTCTTTGATCAGAACAAATATTGTCACAGGAATTGCCTCCTGTTGTGCTCAAACATTCGATAATTCTGTATTCCTTCCAGTGTACCATCTATAGAAAAGGAAGACAGCAGAAGACTTAGGGTAGTTTGGAGATTTTTTTTTCTGCCCTTTGAAAGGGCACCTTTGTATTCTAATGATCCCTCCAGAAACTGATGCGGTTCATGGCAACATCCAGTGCATGATTGAATCTGAAAAGCAGCACTGTATGGTTCCACATTCCACTCAACTGCATTACATTCCTGCACCATCTCCCACTCTTCTTTAAATGGTGCAGTCCACCCGAAGGGAAAAATATGTTCTGTTGACCAGGAATTTTATTGTTGATGCCATTGGCAGTTTGTCAACAGCAACAATGAATGGATTAAAACCTGGACCAAATGAACCATCCAACACCAGGAGTCTCTGCAAGATCTAACAGCAAAGCTCACCAACCTCAAACGCCATGCCGAATTCTGCACGGGATGTGAACGGGCACACCAATGTGGCCATTAAATATATACGTTTCAGATCAATCCCTGCTCTACCTGTAAATGAGATAACTCAGATCAACCAAAGGACCCCATCAGCTCACCCTGCCTCGTGCAAATTCACTGGAGCTATCTTCGGGATAAAATCCTCCTCTCCAAAGAAAATACAGGATCACCCGGGTTATGAATGACCTGACTTAAGGAAATTTGACTTTTTGCAAATTCTTTCATACATTTTCAAAGCATTTTTCAAGCTTCGAATAATGATAATAACAAAACCTTTTATTGTAATAAATTAACCTTCTATTAAGTATAATTAATCTTGAGGTGATTATTCGATGATACGAAAGAATTATAGCAAGTGTATGAGCACAATATGATATGGGTAGCTAGAGAGAACAGGTTTCTCTGACTTCCAGAGAAATTGTTGATGGAGAGTTCTCATGAACGGAGCCCTTTTGTAACTCGGGGACTGCCTGTATTGGCAATATTCCAAAAAAAGACACAAAGTGCTAGAATAACCCGACGTGTCAGGCAGAATTCCTGGGGAACATGGGTAGGTGATGTTTTGGGGGACCCTTCTTCAGACTCAAGACTGCGGCATGGTGGCGCAGCTGTAGAGTTGCTGCCTTAAAGCACCAGGGACGTGGGTTCGATCCTGGCTATGGGTGCTGTCCTTACGGAGTTTGTACGTTCTCGCCGTGAACTTTGTGGGTTTTCTCTGGGATCTCTGGTTTCCACCCACACTCCAAAAAGACGTACAGGTTTGTAGGTTAATTGGCGTGGTATAATTGTAAAAATTGTCCCTAGTGTATGTAGATTAGTGTTAATGTGCGGGGATCGCCAGTCGACGAAGACTTGGTGCGCCGAAGGACCTGTTTCTGCGTTGTATCTCTAAACTAAACTAAACTAAAAAAGGTCTGAAGAAGGGTGACCCAAAATGTCACCTATCCACGTTCTCCAGCGATGCTGTCTGACCTGCTGAGTTACTCCCAGCACCTTGTGTCTTTTAAAAAAAATAATCCAGCATCTGCAATTCCTCGTTTCTACACCGGGCATTATTCCATGCTGGCTTATGATCTTCCAACTCATTTTCTAAACAGCAACTGGTCTACCTGAGGATCACTTTCAGCAATAGACAGGTTCCATCAAGATGCAGCACAGTACGCCACAGGAAATCCTTTTTCCCTGTGGCTATCAAACTGTACAACTCCTCCCCCTTCTGTCATGGGGTAGACTGCCGCCCCCCAATCTTTGCACATGCCAAACCCTGGACTTTCCACTCGTCACTTTAATTTCATGTTTCATGTATCTTGTTGTGTTTTAATGCTGTTGGGAGAACAATTTTCCTCCTGGGATAAATAAAGTTATATCGTATCATATCGTATGGTACTGTATCGTATTGTAACTCTAGGCAAGGGGATGATCGAGGGGTTGGAAGGCTTATGGCCCCATTCATTTAAATGTGATCACTGAGAAAAGATGAATGAAAGTACGTGATTTGGTTCATTTTATTATAGTTACCTTCAAAAATTTAATTTCAAGGTCCGCAGGGTGTTTTGCTGCAAAATTATTATTTCTTTTTCATTCTAAAATTTTAAATATTTAAATACAATTGAACAATTTTTCAATGACTCTGTTCATTCCATGTCAAAGGGCCATCAGGACCTGGTTGCTGCTCCCGGTCTCTCTGCCACATGGAGTGGTGGTGACCCCCAGATTTCCAGGTTTGATCAGTTCCACAGGGCCACAAAAACACAGTAGAAGAGCAGTGGTTGCGACCTTACAGCGCTGGCAAACCTGGTTCGATCCTGTCTGTGGGTGCTGTCTGTACGTAGTTTGTACGTTCTCCCCGTGACCACGTGGGTTTTCTCCGAGATCTTTGATTTCCTCCCACACACCAAAGATGTACAGGTTTGCAGGTAAATTGGCTTGGTAGAAGTGTAAATTGTCCCTAGTGTGTGTAAGATAGTGTTAATGTGCAGGAGTCACTGGTTGGTGTGGACTCGGTGGGCCGAAGGGCCTGTTTCAGCGCTGTATCTCTAAACTGAACAAAACGAAGATAGATGGAGCAGAAGCTGGGAGTTGGATATGGCAGTATTCAACCCAAAGTGTGCTCCTGCTAACAGAACTATTTTTAGACTTTATACTGTGTTTCTGTCACAAAACGCTTTAGAAATAACAGATAACAATTGCAAATAATTATTATCAACTATTTTAAACGTCGGAGTGATCTGCCATATAAAATGCCACTTTCATGAAATGTTATTTTTTGTTTCTCTCATAGTATTGGTGTTGATGCCTTGTCTAGAGCCACTCTTTTGGAGACTGATAGGAAGTGACAGCGTGAGGAGATTTGAGTTAATGTTGTTGGAAAGACAATCGATAATCCTGGCGATTTAACTTGTGTACATGTGTCAAAATCATATCAAAGACAATACTGTTGCATGAGTCATGGAACTATGCAGTGTGGAAACAGGCCCTTCAGTCCAACTTGTCCAAGCTGACCAAGTTGCCCAACCTGAGCAGCTCCCACTTGCAGGCGCCTGGCCTATATCCTCCCAATGCTGTGTTCTCCATGTACCTGCCCCAGTGTCTTAAATGTCATCATTTTACATGGTTCCACCACTTCCTCAGGTAGCTGAGGAATACTACAAATTTTTGTTTCATCCACAAATTCAATACCACAAATTTCAGTTTCATCCACAAACTTGCTAACTATGTCACTTGCATTCACACATCGAAATCATCAAAATAAATAACAAACAACAATGGATCCAGCACCAATCTCTGTGGTACACCATACAGTGCAGGCCTCCAGTCTGAAAAACAATCCTCTACCACCACCTTCAAGCAAATGTTATATCCAATTTATCAGCTTGCCATGGATCCCTTGTGATCTAACCTTCCAGACCATGCAGTACCTTGACAAAGGTCTTGATTAAGTCAACGGAGAGCGCATCTACTGCAATAGCCTCAACATTCTTCTTGGTCATCACTTCAAATAACAATCACATTTCTGAGAAACAATTTCTAATTTTGCCAAGCTCTGCTGTCTATCCATCATCTGCCCTTGCCTCTTCAAATGCATGAAGATCTCATCTCTCAGAATTGCCTCCAATAAGGTTTTATTCACTCGTGATAAAGTCGTTCTCAAATAGATTTATCTATCCAACCATTCTTTGTTAGGATGCTCATCACTTGAAGCATGTTCTATACAGAGAGAAGCAAGAATAAGCTATAACTGGATTCATATATGTTCCACTGATGTTTAATCCTGAGGGAATATGGATAGGTGCTTTCAAATAACATTAAGTTTTCCGGTTCTGGATGTTGCTGGTGACGCCAGGATTTATTTTCGATATCTAATTACCGTGGAATTTTATAGCTTGCAAGGAAGTTGTGGATATCATTTGAGAGTCAACCCCATTAGTTGATATGGAATCACGACCAAATCAGGTAAGAATAGTGCATTGACTCCACTGAAGAAATTATTGCTTCTGTAATATGTTAGTAAACTCTTTGACTTGTGGTTACCATTACTAATAAGAGTTAGTTAAATTAAATTCCACAGCTGGCACGGTTAGATTGGATCTGTCTTCTGGTAATTTGATTTTAATGTCACCACCTTTCCATTTAAGCACTCAAATAAAAGAATTGTGAAGTTACTGCCCTACTAAACAATTAGCAAATGCATTACCCATATGCAAACAAGCACACTTACACATGGTAGTGTATTATATTATATATAGTACTGTATATTGAAGATTAAGCCTCAAATGTAATCTGTTTTTCTTAATAGACAATAAAATGTAATATTGAGATCCTCTCACTATATTTATTTAAATCTGTATTTCATTTGGCAAACAACCGCAACTTACCAAGCTTCTGCCTTAAAACATCGGGCTTGAACTTGCAACAAGAATAGTAATAGTGAGACTGTTGGAGATTGCTGTTATTATGGAGAAAAGATTACAGTAATTTCAAGCATGTACACATGCACGATTAAATGAGGAAATGCTCAGGATGTTGTGAGTAATATCCTGCGCTCCCACACCGGTCGGTGTGCTCTTCATTGACCGAATCATTGTCAGTAATACCCTGCGCTCCCACACCGGTCGGTGTGCTCTTCATTGTCAGTAATACCCTGCGCTCCCACACCGGTCGGTGTGCTCTTCATTGACCGAATCATTGTCAGTAATACCCTGCGCTCCCACACCGGTCGGTGTGCTCTTCATTGTCAGTAATACCCTGCGCTCCCACACCGGTCGGTGAGCTCTTCATTGACCGAATCATTGCATTCACTTCACATTTTTTCACACTATTCCACTGTAAATAATCAATGAAGATGTTATTCTTGTTTAATTAACAGCAACTGAATTTTTCATGACACCATGCTAAACCTTGATTACTACTACAAAGTCTCACTAGCCTGAAGAATTAATTTTTTATGGTTGATGTGCAATGCCTTCAGAAAAAATATTTCGGAATACCCCTGATTTTAAAGTGATAAAAATAATTTGGGTTGTGTGTTTTTATAGAATAGGCAGCAGATTGGCAGCTGGTAGTGCTGTTGCTGCATGACTCCAGTGCCTGGGTTTGATCTTGACCTCCTCTACTATTTGTGTGGAGTTTCCATGTCCTCCTTGTAACTGCATGGGTTTCCTCTGGGTGCTCCAGTTTCTTTCTACATGTGGGTTGGTAGATTTATTGGCCACTGTGATTGGCCACATTTTCGCTGGTGTGTTGATGAGTGGTAGAATCTAGAACAGTTGTTTGGGATGTCAGGAGAATAAAGAAAATTGGATCACAGTAGGATTAGTGTAAATAGGTGTGAATGGGACCTTGATTGCTGGTGGGCCTGTTTCTATGTGGGGTCACTCTTTAACTCCACGGCACTACAGGCTGCTCATTGGTAACTAATGGGTCCTGTTGTAACAATTGTCTGTTAAATTGATTTGGACCATAAACCAGAATATTCACAAAAATCACTTGAGATAGCAGCCACACTTCCATAGGTTTTTTTAATGAATGGCATCAAAACTATATAAGACTGATAAAAAAAGAACAATGACTAAAAGTGGAGAGAGAGAGATGAAACTAATTCTGCTGATCGTAGGAACAAATGTATGTGCATAGTCAGACTTCTCAATTTAATAATATTATCAGAGCTTCTTTGTATGTTGTATGTTTGTAACCCATGGATTCTTCTTCCGTCCATCATCTATGATTCAAATGTTCGGCCAGGCTCTTGCACAGTGGACACCCTTCTCGTTTGACACCGCTAGATCTTCCAGGCAGCATTGTTCACCAAGAAGTGGGCATCTTAGTAGGTGTTGCATGGACTGTACAGATGTTCCACATTCACATTCTGTGTCTGATGCTAGAGCAAGATGCTGCTCCCCAATTGAAGATAACATCCCATGGATGACCTATATTTTGTCTTTCATCTTAATCTGTATATATATCCCAGTTTTTTTTTTCATTTTGCTCTCTGAAAAATGTTAATAAATGTCTATAAAAGCTTTCTTTTTGTTTCCCCTCTCTTTCCTTTTCACAGCAACTTAAAACTTGCTGCATTTCTAATTTTCCCACTTGAGAAGAAAAATTGCAAGCAGCAGGAACTGGAAAATAAGATAAATGTGCAAATTATATGTAAGTATATGAACATTTAAACCCAAAATAGTATCTACGGTATGTTTCACATTCTGACTGGCTTGCTGAATATTTCCACTATTTTCTGTTTTTATTTTAAATTTCCAATATTTGAAGTATTATGCCTAGGCATAACTGCGACAATTAACATTATTTCACTTCCTGCAATGTACCTGTCAACATATTTTGATTGGTTAGCTGTTCAGCCAAATCGTCAGGGAGCTGTCAAGTATGTGTGTACATGCATGTATGTACATGGGTATTGTCCATAGAGCAAGATGCTGCTCTCCATTTGAAGTTAAAATCCAAGGAAGGCTATAAGAGGCAAGTTTAAAAAAAAAAAATCCAAATTTACTTCGGAGTCACGTGAGTGACTACGTGAAGAAGACCCCATCCAGCCACACACGCGTCATATCGATCAGACGCATAGCGTTCATGACCGTGTGTGGAGGAGCAGGAGCTCCTCCGACCGGTGAGTAAAGCAAAAGTAATGCAAAAGTCGGAAGGTAAGTGGGTTTACTTTCACTTACAGGAGCGTTTCCTTCCCGTGCAGACTTGTTGGTGGAGCTCCACACAAGTTTATTATGGAGAAAGGGGAAGGAGAGGCGGCCAGGGACGCACCGTAGTAAAACCCCAGATCCTAAGGGTAGCGGGCGTCAGTCAGGGGAGTCAGTGGCAGTGAAGCCATTAACTCCCGTTGCGGTCGAGTGTGCCGTTAAACCGCCAGCGGCGGGGCGCAAGGCTGGACAAAAGTCGGCCCGACCTGTAGACTCGGATGAGTCAGACCCGGAGGTATACCCTCCTCAGGCAGGAAAGAATATTGCACTGCAAGGGTCAAAACTTTAGAACTCCTGATGGGGCAGATGATTTATAAAGAACCCCCACAGGAGGATTTAAGTCGGTGTTGGCCAATGGAGGATATAGCACAGGGGGTGCCTTGGATGGGACAGGCACAAGGGTGGCCTACAGGAGAGCCATAAGAAATGCCTGTGCAGAAACATTACAGTGGTTGGCCTACAGGAGACCCAGTGCCCCAAAATGCCAGAAAAAAGGCAATATATGTGTTGGCCTATTGGAGAGCCAGTACTAGAAATGCCTGAACAAAAGGCAGCACAAACGTGCAATGACAAATGTGCCAGCACCAACAATATAAAGAGAAAAAATAATGAAGCGTTGGCCTAGAATTGAGTCAGCGCCAGCAGCACCTGAAACAGGGCTGCCTATCCGTGGGCCTACAAGAGAGCCCGCGCAGGGGGAATCTGGCAGAGACTTACCTGAAACAGGGGAGCCAGAAATTACCCAACATAAAGATGAATATCTAGATTCAGATGATCAGAGCCCATTATCAGAGCAAAAGTTTTCCAAGGCTGGCACAAAAGTTTGCTGTTCCCAGAGTAACAGGGGAACCTTTGAGAGAGGAAATAGCTATGACTATAAATGATCTACTCTCCCATCAGCCCCAGGAATTAACTATGGATGAGACTATCAAAAAGTATGAGACCCCGGAAAATTGTGAATTGCTAGCAGTTCCAGCAGTGAATAACTGGATATGGGTTATTTGAGCAGTGGTTTACGCTCACAAGAATTGAAATTACAACGAGTGCTGAAATTGCTGGGGTCAGGCATTACGTCGTTGCCAGTGGTATTGGATGAAGATTTTATATCGGAATCACAACAAAATGCCTTAGCACTCATGTGTAGTGCGCACTTTGAAATAAATTGTATTCGTAAAAATGCAATAAGACCAAATATTCAACCTAAGTATGCAGGCTCTGCAAACCATCCAATATACAAATGCCTAAATCTGCTTTTTGGAGAAAATCTAGCAAAGCAGCTAAAGGATCACCTATGCTGAGCAGAGCGGTGCGAAGGCAGTATCCCTACAGGCAAAATGCTGGTGCTGGAGAAGGAACAAGCCTATCATTCTCGTATACACGTTGACGTGCTGCACCGAGGATACGTGGAGGTTACAATGTGCCTACTAAAAGGGGACAACAATTGCCGGTGGCAAACCCCTTGGTCTGGTAAGAAACACAACAAATGTTTCACACTCACAAATAAGGGGAAGATACGATTCTTCCTAAAAGAATGGCAATCAATAACACATGATTCATTTATTCTATGTAGCATTGTAGGATTCAAAATTGAGTTCTCTCCACGTTTGGATCCTCCAATTCAGCATAATTCAAACTGGTCACGGATTTTCTCAAAGGAAGAGAATGTTGATCAAGGGAGAATTGAAAATTTTATGCGGAAAAGGGGTAATAGAAAAGTCAGTAGAACAACACCATCAGTTTGTGTCAAATATTTTCCTAGAACAAAAAAGGATGGTGGATGTAGAATCATTTCGGATCTGACAAATCTTAACCTTTATGTACAATAGAAACATTTCAAAATGGAAAAATTTACTAATGCCATTCAGCTGGTCACAAAGAATTGCTACATGGCAAGCACAGATCTGCAAAATGCATATTATTCTGTGGCAATGCATGGTAATGATCAAAGATATTTGAAATTTAGATGGATGTCAGTTATGGCAATTTAAAGCATTGCCCAATGGCCTGACTTCAGCACCAAGATTATTCACTAAATTACTCAAACCAATTTTAGCTCTGCTAAGAGCTGAGGGCCATGTATTAATGGTTTATTTAGATGATATTCTGATTGTGCGGGACACTTTGGCTACTGCAAAATTGTCAGTATCTAGAGTCAAATACATTTTGAAAAAAATGGGTTTCATTATTCACCTACAAAAATCAAAATTGTTACCAAGCAAGAATAATTGATTAGCTAGGGTTCACAATTAACTCTGAACACATGGTAATCACCTTGCCAAAAGAGAAGGCTGCAGTTAATTGAAGATTGCACTAAACTCATAAACGAGGACAAGCCTTCAATTAGAGAAGTGGCAAGCTTGCTGGGCAACTTAATTGCTGGGTTTCCAGCTGTCAGGTTTGGACCATTGCATTATCAATGTTTACAGAGGGCTAAGGTACAAGCATTAAAAATGAATACAGGGCATTTTGACAGGCCCATGAAATTAACAATTGGATCCATTACAGAAATAGAATGGTGGATTAACAATGTCTCTAATGCTTCCAGAAAAGTTCTGGTAGAAACACCTTCCGTCATTCTACAGACTGATGTAAGTACTCTTGGATGGGCGCAACTAACATGATTTCCAGCTGTGGAGGTAGGTGGAATGTCGATGAAGTACCTTTGCTTGAAAATTAAGGAATAAATTACCTAGAGCTGTTAGGAGCATTTCATGACCTTAAAGCTTATTGCACTAATATGGGAAATGTGCATGTTCAGGTACAGGTTGACAATACTACAGCTGTGGCATACATAAATCACATGGGTGGTATCAAATCAGAATCATGTGATAGATTGGCAAATGAAATTTGGACCTGGTGTATTGTCAGGAAAATCTGGCTGTCAGCAATATATTTACCAGGAAAATTTAACACAATTGCAGACAAAAGATAACGTAAATTTAATGATAATACAGAATGGATGTTACATCAGGAAATATTTAAGCAAATTGTAACACGATTTGGAATGCCAAAGATTGATTTGTTTGCATCAAGACTAAACCACCAATTGCCTAAGTATGTGTCATGGGAACCTGATCGTGGTGCAGTAGCGGTAGATGCTTTCTCGCTACATTGGGGTGATATGTTTCTGTATGCATTTCCTCCATTTTGTTTAAATCAATAGATGCATACAGAAAATTAAACAGGACTCAGCCTCTGGGATTTTGGTGGTACCAGATTGTCCTACACAGCTATGGTATCCACTGGTGTTAAACATAATCAAAGAACCCCTTATGGTTATTCCAAAGCAGGTGAAACTGCTTGTAAACCCTGTAACTAATGAACCTCATCCTTTACATGATCGTATTGGTTTGTTGATTTGCAGATTCTGAAAAGGCCATATCTTGGAAGAGGATTATCAGACCATACGGTGGATGTTATAGCAGCAGCCTGGAGGAATAGTACCCAGAAGCAGTACATTTCTTATATAAAGAAATAGGAGGTGTTTTGTTCAGGAAAGAATATTGCATATAACACAGCAGAAATTTCAGATGTATTAGAGTTTCTTTCAACTCTTTACTACGAATTAAAAATTAAGTTATAGTGCAAACAATACTACACGAAGTGCACTCTTTGCATATTAAGCAGTGAATCAGAACAAAATCCAATAGGATCACATGCTTGGGTCTGTAGGCTTATGAAGGGGATGTAAGTTGGAGTTTTCAGCATATCCTACGGATCCAAGGCTATGTGTAGTAACATATGTAAGATGTTACATGGAAACAAACAGAATCTTAAGAGGCACAGAATTAGCATTTTTTATTAGTCATAAAAGTCCTTTTAAGAAAGTGTCAACACAGACAATTTCAAGACTGTTGAAACAGGTGTTGATTTATTCAGGTATTGATACTGATAAATAAAAATCTCATTCCACCAGGGCGGCATCAACATCGGCCAGGGATTCAGACGTTCCAATAGACCTTATCCTCGCGGCCGCAGGATGGGCAAGTGAACAGATGTTTCACAAGTATTACCATAAGGAGATTAAAGATCCCGGGGTGGTTGGTGATGCCGTGCTGGGTTCAGTATTAAATCCCCCATTATGATAAATGGGTTCATTTATTAAAATAAATAAACCCATTAACTGATTACATTTAATGTTGTGGTTATGCATTGTTGATTGTGCTTACTCAATAGAGTCAATCAGTGCAGTGAGCACCTGGATTTTAATCCACGGTGTGAAATCACAGAGCTTTGAAATCTTCACGTAGTCACTCACGTGACTCCGAAGTAAAATAGTAAGATTAAACGAGAACTTACTAGTTTGAAGTTTGATCTTTATTTTATGAGGAGTTACGTTGAGGGATTACGTGCCCTCCGCTCCCACCCTCATAAAAGGATCGAGCTGGTAGTTCTAAGTCTTTAAGCATCTTACTATCATACTTCAGTACCTATCGTCTGTGATTTTCACTCCGCTGCTTTGAAGATTTTCGCGTGTGCGGCTGGACGGGGTCTTCTTCACGTAACCCCTCAACGTTACTACTCATAAAATAAAGATCAAACTTCAAACTGGTAAGTTCTCATTTAATCTTACTATTAAAGTATAAACTTTATTTAGAATAAAACATATATACAATATAGAAACATAGAAAATAGGTGCAGGAGGAGGCCATTCAGCCCTTCGAGCCAGCACCGCCTTTCATTGTGATTATGGCTGATCGTCCCCAATCAATAACCCGTGCCTGCCTTCTCCCCATATCCCTTGACTCCACTAGCCCCTGGAGATCAATCTAATTCTCTCTTAAATCCATCCAGTGATTTGGCCTCCACTGCCCTCTGTGGCAAGGAATTCCACAAATTCACAACTCTCTGGGTGAAAAAGTTTTTTCTCACCTCAGTCTTAAATGGCCTCCCCTTTATTCTGAGACCGTGTACATTGTATATTCAAAACAAGAACAGTGCAAAAGCTCTTTTGACATTCTCAGTGTCTATACAGTTATTATAATCATATTCAGTAGTGTCCTTAAACCAAGCAGCCTTGCTATTCATGGGGTGATATCCCTTCCCTTGTTTGAGGTGTGTCTCCATTGGATTCTGTCCCACAATGTCCTGCAGCAGGAGGACTCAAGACAGTGGTCCTCCCTCACATATCTTTGGTGTTGACTGCACCAAGCTTCAGTGAGTCCCTCAGCACATGCTCCTGCAGTCTGGAATGTGGTCTGAACAGAACTGGTGAAGCAACTGCATCAGAATCTATGGAAAGTGAGGAAAGTCATTGTAGATGTGTTACAATGTGTTACATATCTCCAATCCCTTTCAGTAACCGTTGGTCTTCCTGAAGACATCATGAAGGTCGGAAGTTGAATTTGCCTTTCACCAGCCACCTTTTGTGTATTTGAAAGCTTCTGTTCTTTTTTTATCGCAGGTTTGCTTAATGTACATTCACCTATTCTCAGCCATCTGCCAGGGACGCAATGGAATGACCAAAAAGAGGCTCACAAGAGTGACTCAGTCTTCAACTTGTCCTTTGCTACTCTGAGGAAATATAACACCTCTCCTCAGTGCCTTCATATTTATTGTGTTCATTGAGGACCAGCAAGTGAACGTGTGGTTTTATGAAAGGGATTTGTAGAAGCAAGGTCTCGGCTACGAATTTTATTCACTTCAATTTAAGTAAGAGCTTGCAATCAAAAGCAACTAGTTCGAAATGTAAAATGTTTGTGCAATAAGACGTATATTTTTAGGTTTACGGATGACAGGAATTCAGGAGTGGATAGAATTTCAAACAGTGAAGGTCAAATACATGTTTAAAGGTCAGATGGGAGGTGGACAGATGAGTGGGAAATGGTAATAAATGTGTAAAACCACAAGGTAATGAGATTAAAAAAGGGGAATGTGTAGTAGGAAAATAAACTGTTTAAGAAAGAACTGCATTTGCTGGTAAAATCGGAGGGAGACACAAAATGCTGGAGAAACTCAGCAGGTGAGGCAGCATCTTTGGCGAGAAGGAATTGGCGACGCTTTGGGTCAAGACCCTTCTTCAGACTGATGTCAGGGGAGGGGGTAGGACAAAGAAAGAATGTAGGCGGAGACAGTGGGACTAGTGGGAGAACCGGGAGGGGGGGGGGGGATGAAGAGAGAGAGCAAGGGCTACTTGAAGTTAGGGAAGTCAATGTTCATACCACTGGGGTGTAAACTACCTAAGCGAAATATGAGGTGCTGTCCGTCCAATTTGCGTTGGGCCTCACTCTGACAATGGCTCATGCCTTCAGCACACAACATGGGACCATAATATGGAAATTATGTTTGACTGAATTGAAGTATTACATTTTGTTTGTTATGAGTATCTATGTGTATTGGGTTTATAACTCTGATGTGCTGTTGCAAGTAAGAATTTCATCGTCCAGTTGTCAGTGCATATGATAATTAAACACTCTCTTGCATCTTGACTGCATAGCTTGCTAATCCCCACAGTCTATTATTTAGCAATAGTAAAGTTACGATGAGATATAAAGACAATGGTGAGTTATTGGAGAGGACTCTGAGAGGATTGGAGAGGATTCTGATCGATGAGATATATACATGCATTTGTTTTCATTTTTTTTAGATTGGAGATACAGCATGGAAATAGGCCCTTCAACCCACCGAGTCCATGCCGCCCATTGATCACACGTTCACGCTAGTTCTATGATATCCCACTTTCTCATCCTCTCTATACTCTCCATATGGGCAATTTACAAGGCTAATTAACATAGAAACCGTCTTTATTAAACGTCTTTGGGATGAAGGAGGAAATGGGAGCACTTGGAGGAAACTTGTGCGGATACAGGGAGAACATGCAAGCTCCACACAGATAGCACCTGAGGTCCGGATTGAACCCAGGCCCATGGTGCAGTGAGGCACGAGGTCTACCAGCTAAACCACTGTGCCACCCAAATATGGATATACAGGGGCAGATTAGGGATGGTCAACATGGTTTTGTATGTAGGAGATTTTGTCTTACGAATCTGATTGAAGAAGAAACCAAAAAAGAAAACCAGGGCAAAACCATAGAAGTGTCTATATGGACTTCAGCTGGAAAGAGTGCAGAGAAGATTTACAAGGATGTTGCCAGGACTTAAGGACTTGAGCTACAAGGAGACGTTGGGTAGACTAGAACTTTATTCCCTGGAGCGCCGGAAAACTGAGGGGTGATCTTATAGCAAGGTATAAAATCAGAATCAGAATCACACTTTATTCGCCAAGTATGTTTTGCAACATACGAGGAATTTCATTGGCCAGGTCAGTCATACAATTAAAAGTAACAGATCAAAAACACATTTTAACATGAACATCCACCACAGTGACTCCTACACATTCTTCACTGTGATGGAAGGCGAAATAAAGTTCAAGTCCTTCCCTTAGTTCTTCCCTTAAATCATAAGCGGAATAGATAAGGAGAATGCACAAAGTAATTTACCCTAAGTCGGGGAATCAAGAAACAAAGGATATTGGTTTAAGGTGAGAGGAGAAAGGGAACCTGGGGCAACTTTTTCACAAAGGCAGTGGTAGATATATGGAACGAGATGCCAGAGGAGGTAGTTGAGGCAGGTACTATAATAACATTTAAAAGACATTTGGACAGGTACATGGATGGGACAGGTTTAGAGAGAGATGGGCCAAATACGAGCAGGTGGGACTGGCGTAGATGGGGCATCTTGATTGGTGTGGCAAGTTAGGCTGAATGGCCTGTTTCCGTGCTGTGTGACTCTGTGACACCATGACTATTTCATGGGGTATTAATGAATTTGTATAGGATACTGGAATGGCATAGCATGTAGTATATATGAATCATGTTGCCACGCTTATTACAAGTATGTCCAGGGAAAGGTTAGTGTGCAGAAGTATGGAACCAGAATGAACCTGAACCTAACATGCTACAGCTCTAAGGGAAGATGAAGAGTGATGTTCTCTTCTTCTCAAGAAGAAGTTAGTTACAATAGACAATAGACAATAGGTGTAGGAGTAGGCCATTCTGCCCTTCGAGCCAGCAACACCATTCAATGGCTGACCATCCACAATCAGTACCCTGTTCCTGCCTTCTCCCCATATCCCCTGATTCCACTATCCTTAACAGCCCCATCTAGCTATCCCTTGAAAGTATCCAGATAACCGGCCTCCACCACCCTCTGAGGCAGAGAATTCCAGACTCACTACTCTCTGTATGAAAAAGTGTTTCCTCATCTCCATTCTAAATGGCTTACCCCTTATTCTTAAACTGTGGCCCCTGGTTCCGGACTTGCCCAACATCGGGAACATGTTTCCTGCCTCTAGAGTGTCCAAACACTTAATAATCTTATATGTTTCAATAAGATACCCTCTCATCCTTCTAAATTCCAGAGTATACAAATATTACTGCTAAATCAATTGTTGGTGGAACGCAACTGAACCCCAATGATATGTTAGAAGTTGTTTTAAACACCCGTGGTTAGTTTGAGACAAAGTTAGAAGTGAAAAGATACAAATATTATTTAAATTTAGTTACTTTCCTCAGAAGATTGTGATGATGTTGAATTAACTTTCTGAGAAGCGTTGGGAAAATAAAAAATCATTTCAAGTTCTGGGAGAATTTGCGAGGAACATTTGCTTTGAGAATTGTTTTTTGTCAGTGCCCTCATTTAAAAAATAAAAATATAGTCCAAGGTCTAAAGAAGGATCCCTCGACCCAGATTGTCGTCTGTCCACCTCCCTCCACAGATGCTGCCCGACATCTAAGTTCCTCCAGCGCTTTGATTTTTGCTCAAGATCTTGGTTACCAGATTTGGCGACAGTAAGGCTCTCTTGAACCAGCATTGTTTCAGAGCACGGTGTTGGGCGGCACGGTGGCGCAGCGGTAGAGTTGCTGTCTTACAGCGCCAGAGACCCAGGTTCGATCCTGACTATGGGTGCTGTCCGTACAGATTTGGACGTTCTCCCCATGACCTTCAGTTTCCTCCCACACTCCAAATACGTACAGATTTGTAGGTTAATTAGCTTGGTATAAATGTAAATTGCCCCTAGTGTGTGTAGGATAGTGTTAATGTGTGAGGATCGCTGGTCGGTGAGGACTCGGTGTGCCGAAGGGCCTGTTTCCGCGCTGTATTTCTAAACTAAAACTAAACTAAACTAAACTAAACTAAATAATAGCTATTTCCCTTATTCTTTTCAGGTGTGAATATCTAATTTCACACATCGGGGTAACTTTTTTAAAAACTGATCTTAAGCAATTTAATCCACTTCTGAAAATTTTAAAGCAAAGAGTGACAGAGATGAATTATTTCTTGCAGACCACATTGCAAAATTGTAGTTCCTTAACCCATGGAAAATGTATGAGTTTGTGAGTTATGGGTCCAAAGCATTAATAAAAGAATAGTTAATGCAATGAATCCAATTAGATCTCTAGCCTTACGATTACATGAATAAAAATAACAATGTGAAAGTAGCCAACTGCTGTTATATAGCCATGAAAATCACTTATGATGCACAGAAAAATGCCACAGGAGCTGTGGTGAATTTGATGGATTTTTTTAATTTTTGATCGTGGGCTGCAATTGTAATTGTCTCCATTTTTCAAAGCTGAAAAATGATGACATTTGAGTGATTCCTAATATTAAAACCAAGAACATTTTGATTAAAGTTTCAAGTCAAAATCTTATTAGGCAAGCATAGCTTAAACTATCCCAGTGGCAATTTAATATATAAGTAGGTAGAGATTGGACTCTTTAAATAGTTAAACCTCCCATTGACTGATAAAATGAAATTTTTTTTAGGAATGTCTTTGGAGAGCGGTGTGAAGAAGTGTTATGAGTTTCAGGTTACTAAAGTGGGTTTCTTTCTGCAAACACTATCTTCCACCTGGTAGAACTTGTCATCACTCTCAACAAATTAACTTATGGTTCTGTTGCACAGTACTAGTTCCAAATGTCCACTGGCACCATTTCCCAACTCTTTCTCCACTATTGCTGTCTCCTGCACCCCTGCAGAACACTTTGATTTCATTGACTTTACCACTGACTTCCACCCACCCCCAAATTTACGTGGACTTTCTCTGACGTCTCTCTCCCCTTTCGTCACCTCTCTGTCCCCATCACAGGGGACTGACGGTCAACTGATGCCCACTACATCTTATCTGGCCTACACCTCCTCACACCCTGTTTCTTGCAAAGATGCTATCCCCTATTCTCAATTTCTCCATCTTCGCTGTATTTGGTCCCAAGATGAGACTTTCCATTCTAGGACACCCAAGATGTCCTCTTTCTTTAGTAAACATGGGTTCTCCCCTGTTTTCACAGATGGATCCATCACCCGTGTCTGCTCTGTGTCTCGTAGTTCTGCTCTCACTCCCCTCCCAGACAGAACAAAGAAAGGCTTCTCACCTTTCACCCCAGCAGCCTCCATATCCAACACATCGTTCTCTGCCACTTCCAACGTGATCCCACCACCAGTCACACCTTCCCATCTCAATTCCTTTCTGCCTTCTGCAAAGATCACTCATTCTGCAACCCCTTGGTTCACTCATTCCTTCCACCCAAACCACCCCCTCCCCAGGTACTTCCCCTGCAACCACAGGAGATGCAACCAATCCCTATACCTCCTCCCCCACATTCATCCACGGACCCTAGCAGTTCCTCCAGGTAATTGAGAGGTTCACTTGCACCTCCTCTAACCTCATCTATAGCACCCAGTGGCCTCCTTTACATCAGCAAGACCAAGCCTAGACTCAGCGACTGTTTCACTGAACACTTGCGCTTGGCCCGCCAAGGCCTACTGGAACTCTCAATTGCTAACCATTTTAAATTCTCTTCTCATTCCGATACGGGTCTTTCTGTCCTGCGCCTCTTCCATTGGTAAAGTGAGGCTACATGCAAACTGGAGGAACAGTGCCCCAGATTCTGCTTGGTATGAACATTTAATTTGCCAATTTTAGGTACCTTAACAAACAGCCCCAACCCCACCCCCCCCCCCACCCTCCAGTTCCCCCCCTCCCTTTCATGTGCTCCACTTGGATTTGCACGGATTTCTCCCCTGCCTCTTCCCATTTACCTACATTCCTTCCTCTGGCTTCACAATTCACAACTCTTCTATCCTTATCTCACATTTTTGTCTTTTCATCTCTGACTTTTGTCCAACCATCTGCCTATCACTTCTTGCTACCATGCTTTGTTCTGCCATTCCAGCTTTCTGCTTTCTTCCCCACCTCCCCTCCCCACTAACAAACAGACTGAAGAAGGCTCCTGATTTATCCATCCATTATCTATCGATGTTCTCCAGAGATGCTGCCTGACCTTCTGTGTTACTCCAGCACCTTGTGTCCTTTTTTTAAAATAAAGTAGCATCTGCAATTCCTTGTTCCTTCTTCTTTTCTCCTTTGCTGCATGTTTCTCTCATTAATGTGACAAACTTCAAGTAAAGTCCCCTGAGTTATAAAACCAGTGTAATTTCTTGGTGTCTTCCTTCATTGAAGAAGTCACAAGAACACTTTTCAATAGATGTGGAGCTCAAAGAAATTTGTTGTGAGGAAAATCAAGTATCAGCAAAAGTAATGGGATATAATGCTGATAAATGTTCAGGACACAATGACCTGCATCCAGTGTGTATGAAGGAACTGCAGATGCTGGTTTAAACTGAAGATAGACACAAAATGCTGTAGTAACAGCGGGTCAGGCAGCATCCCAGGAGAAGAGGAATAGGTGATTGCCTGACCAGTCGAGATACTCCAGCATTTTGTATCGACATGCATCCAATGGTTAAGGAGAAGTTGGCCATGGAGATTTTGGATGCTCTCGTTGTCATATTACAAAATTTCACTGATTCCAGAATGATTCCCACAGCCTGGAAGTTAACTCTACTATTTTAGACGGAAGAGGAAAACCCCCCAAAGAATTATCGATCAGTTAGTCTAACAACTGTAGGGAAATGCTCATTTAAAAAAATTAAACAAGATGTAACTGGGCTCCTGAAGAATAATAATAGGACTTGACACCGGCAACATGGAAAGAACAATTACGCCTGACAGGTCTGTTGCAATTTTTGGATGTTATATCAAGCAGAATAGCTAAAAGTGAACCAGTTGATGTGGTATACAGAAGCCTTCAATGAGGTACCATATAAGAGGTTAATAACCAAATGGAGAACATATGGTATGGGAGTAAAATGTAGCTAGAACCATTTTTCCGATGAATGTGAATTGATTTGACAGGGTCCAAATGCATCCAAGTTTTCTTTAAATCTAAATCTGGGCAGCAAGGAAGCTTTTGGTTGATATAGACAGGCTAAGTGAATGTAACGCATAGCAGTTGGATATCATGTGAGAAAAGTGGTGGTCATTCTTTTTAGTAATGTGATGACGCGTCCCCTTTTAAGTCCACTCCAATCACGGCCACAGACAAACGAGCCAGAGCTGGATCCGATTAATGGTTATTGGACCAATTAATCTGACCTCCTTGTCCTTATAAACACAAGAGCCCAACCAGGGGCTGCTGGGATGATTGAAGATGCTCTTGTTTGTTGTTGGAAATAAAGTCCATTGGGTGAGTTCACCTCAGTATGTGCATGCCAGGTTGGTCATGGTTGATCATGGTTTGATGTCAGATGTCACACTGGTGGTTAATGCATGCATGCAGGAATGAATGAGTGAATGTAGGGAGGGGGATGTGATGACATGTCCCCTTTAAGGTCTTCTCTGGTTCTGGCCACAGGCAAATTAACCATAGCTGGATTGGATTAATGGTAATTGGACCAATTAATCTGATGCTTGTCCTCAAACCCAGCCGAAGAGGGAAGAGGGAAGAGGCTGCTGGGATGATTCTAGATGCTTTTGTTTGCTGTTAGAAATAAAGCCCATTGGATGAGTTTAATTTACTGTGGGTGCCTGTATGTTCATAGCTAATTTGGTGTTTGATGTAAAGCCCATTGGATGACTTCATCTTACTGTGGGTGCCTGCATGTGCATAGCTAATTTGGTGTCATGACTAATGCCATAGTAGAAAACAGCCAGTTTAAAAAAAAAAAAAATGAGAGATTGTAAAGGCCTTGGAGCTCAGGTCTGGGTTTCTCTGTGCACCTATTATATAGAGTTAACATTTAAATTCAGCAAACAATGAGTAGGTCTTTAATGCAAAGGATTTGTGAATAAAAATAGAATTGTCTTGCTCTAATTGTAACGAGCCTGTGAGATTGCATCTAGAATATTGTGTACAGGTCCAGTTCCCTGTTGAATGAAGGATATATTTGTGCTGGAAGGAATGGAGCAAAGGTTGAACAAATTGATTCTTGGAGTGGTGGCTTTGTTGTATGAGTAGGGATTAAGAGATTAATTAGACTAGGCCGATAATTAGGTAGAATAATGAGTGGTCATTTTATTAGAAACATACAGAATTCTTAAATGCAAATAGGATAGATGTAGACTTGATGTTTACCCTGGCTGAGGTGCCTTGAAGTGGGGGTGACAGTCATAAAATGAGGGGTTGGCCAGGACATAAAGGAGATGAGATTTCTTCATCCAGACGATGGTAGAGTTCACCAGCTCAGAGGGCTGGGAAGGTTCAGTTGCTGAGAATATTCAGGACAGAGATCAATTGATTTTTCGAGATTAAGGGAATCGATTTACATGGAATTTCTACACGGCAGTAGTAGTGAGATAAAAGATCAGCCAGGGTTTTATTGAATGGTTGAGCAGGTGGGAATACTGAGTGGTCTACTCCTGCTTCCTCTTGTATTCCTGTGATTCCATGCACTATGCACAATCTAATCAATCACAGGTTTTATATCTCCTATTTAATCTTCTGAAGGCGCTGGATAATTCCCTCTTGTCTAAAGTAATCAAGCAAAAACTATCTCTTGCTCTCTTGCACATAACATACATACACAGCACACGTGTATACCCCATTGCCATTGCCAAGCCCATGGGAGATGCAAACTCAATCACTGGCAGACAAAGCCACCTCCTTCTGTTCTCTTTTGAGCAATGATGCAAAACAAATCTCTATTTAATTCATTTAACTTTATAAACAAAAATATTTTAAGTTCTCGTCTGACATGGTCATTTTGACCTTCACAATTGAAGTCGTAGAACAGACTTTAGTTTAGTTTATTTTAGTTTAGAGATATAGTGAGAAAACAGGCCCTTCGGCCCACTGAGTCCGCACAGACCAGCAATCTCCACATATTAACACTATCCTACAATCTACACACAGACCAAGCCAATTAACCTACATACCTGTACATCTTTGGAGTGTAGGTGGAAACAAACTGAAGATCTTGGAGAAAACCCACGTGGTCATGGGGAGAATGTACAAACTCCGTACAGACAACACCTGACTACCGTCGTCTGGATCGAACCCAAGTCTCCAGCGCTACAAGTACTGTAAGGCAGCAAAGCTACCGTGCACCCACAACTTATTCATGCGGGCAGGTCAGTGGTGCTGCCCCACGGTGCCAAGACTCTGCTTCAGTCCTGACCTTGGTTGTTCTCTGTATAGGTTTGCATGTTCTACCTGTGACTGCATGGTTTTCCTCAGGATGCTCCAATTTCTGCCCACACCCAAAGATATGAGAGTTGTTGGGTCAGTTACCCACAAGTGGCAGGATCAAGGGGAGTTGATGAGATTGTGGAGAAAATAAAAAAGGATTAATGGAAGATTAGTGTAAATGGATGTTGGTTGATGGTTGGCCGAAGGACCAGTTTCCATACTGCTTTGCTAATGAATTATAATTAATTAATAATTTGACAAATTATAGCACTTGGCATTTTAAACATATGCATCATATACCCTGATACCTAATCCTTATCCAATCAGTGCTTGGATTTTTGTTCAGTCTGGCTGAGCTCTGTGCTGGTCAGAGAGCTGGATATCTGCATAGATCAAATTATTCAGCAAAGTTCAACATGAAAAAATAGACTTTGTTAAATTAAAATATATCTTCGCAGTAGTAATGAAGAAACTACTGAGGTGGATCTATGTCATTGACACAAAGTTATGTGCCCTCCTGCCAATCCAGAATAAACTTGGAGTTGAACATCCCACCACTGTACCAGCATAACTGTTACCAGTTAATGGGTAAACATTTTAATTAGTTGAAATATAATTGTGTCCTTCACTGTACCTTTCCTTTCCAGCAAGAACTTGCGGTGTTTAACGCAAGATCATTTAAATTAATTGACAGGAGAAATTCTTGAAGTCAGAAAAGTTTACATATGAGAAAACTATGTGACAGTGTGGTTGTGTGTGAGAGAGAGAGCGCACTGTCCTCTATCGCTCATTGATACTGAGGTCTAGTATGGGAATGTTTTTCATTCTCTATCTCTAACAAGCTTAAATAATTCACTGACACATGAACATTAACTGTGGACTGATTTCTGAAAGGATCGAATCTCACTTTATGGCATTTCCCTTTGAAAATATTGCTACCATGTCTTATTGAGGATGGTAAATGGCTTTGCTACTGATTTCATAGGGCAATATTATTTTATTGTACTTGGACTTCACTTTTAATATACTCAAGATATAAAGTCTTCCCTGTAAAAGCATGTATTGTGCCAGATTTAAACCAATTGCTAGTGGTGAAATAAACAAACAAATTTTACAACAAACTAGTTTCTACCCGCATTAACCCTCTGCTTTTAAATGACTTCACTGAATAAGCAGATAGAAGAATGTCGTACAAATCTATTAAGTGTGTCATTACCAACAACAATAGTAATTCCGAGGCTGTGGTATCTGTTGTAGGAGGATCTTCCCTCCCTGGTCAGCATTGGCATAAATATTACAGAGCACATTGTGTCAGCCCCAGAATTGTCAGGGGCGGCACGGTGGCACAGCGGTAGAGTTGATGCCTTACAGTGCCGGAGACCTGGGTTTGATCCCAACTATGGGTGCTGTCTGTACAGAGCTCGTACGTTCTCCCTGTGACCGCGTGGGTTTTCTCAGAGATCTTAAGTTTCTTCCCACACTCCAAAGACTTGCGGGTTTGGAGGTTCATTAGATTGGTATAATTGTAAATTGTCCCTAGTGTGTGTAGGATAGTGTTAATGTGTGGGGATCGCTGGTCGGCGTGGGCCAAAGGGCCTGTTTCCATGCTGTAGCACTAAACTAAAAATCTTATTGTGACTGGTCTTCCCAGCTAGAATTCTTAAGATACTGTAACTCCAAAGCAGCACACCTCTCTGTGCAATTTTTGCATTGCTTTTGGGCAGTGTGCATGAGATGTAAGGAATAGGCTTCCAATACCCACTGTCTGTGGTATGTCTAATGACTGCCCAGCTCTCCGGTTGAAGAAGGTACAGAAGTCTGCAAACTATAACCACCAGGTTCAAGAACAGCTTCTTCCCTGCAACCATCAGGCTCTTGAACACCACACAACACACATCTCGGCAGCCATTGTCTTTGGTTGCACCATGAACTTTAGTTTTTGAACTATTATGGTTACCTAGTATTACGGTTATTAATTTATTGAATGTTTTGATTATTATATATTTATGCATATTGATCGATGGGCCTAAGCTGCTGCAAGTAAGAATTTCATTGTTCTTTTGTCATACAAATGACAATCAGACATTTTTGACTCGTTAGAAACATCATAAACATATATAAACACATGGTTGGTGTCAACAAAGAAGAGAAGAAGATTGAACTTTTTTTTGCCTTCCATCACAGTGAGGAATGTGGGGGAGTCGCTGTGGTGGATGTTCGTGTTAAATATTTATTTGGGTGTCTTGTTGTTCTTTATTGGTGTGACTGTATGGCAATCTGAATTTCACTGTACCTTAATTGGTACATGTGACAATAAACAAATCTTGAACCTTAGTATATTTGAAAAGGTTTGCTGTTGAGTCTTTTCTTGCACAAATTGTTATCCTTTATCTTTGCTCCACCATGGTTTACTTTCTTTAATGGTCGATGAAGTGAAGTCAACGCTATGGTTAAAAAAAACAAAAAAAAACGGTAGAAATGAGGTGCAGTAATTGGATCATTTTGGGGTTTCATGGCTCTGATGAATTTTAATTTTCTCTCAGTGGCTGTAACCTTTTCTCATCTGTTCTCAGATCTAATTAATTCAGCACCTTCATGGTCTTAATATTCTCAGGCTCTTGTTTGAATATGTTCTCAGCCTCAATGTACTTCTGTTTAGTGACACCTTCCTGAACTGGATATGCCTTCCCATGATGAAGCAGTTTTCAGCAGCATCTATGCCTTGATTGTTAATTTTTACCTTAATTTTGAAATGGCTGTATTTATTTATCGCCATTATTTTAAATACCTTAGTCATTCTCTAATACCATAGTGTTAATGCCTTGGTCGTCATCGTCTAACATGTTGCGGTGGAGAGGCATGCACTGAGGACGATCTCCGCTGAGGCACAGATGTGGCGCTGGCTGTGGCAAAGCGATGGCAGAACGTCATCTGACACACGAGCGAGCGAATGCCTTGGTCATTCTCCTCAATGTTATGTGACCACTTTATTGCTAGGCTACCGTTATTCTGTCTTGCTTTACTTTGTTTAGCCCTGCATTAAGAGAGTAGAAGGCCTTGCTTTCTACAATTGAAATGCCTTGCTGTGCTGATTGACCTACTGTACTTGTGCTGAATGAGTCCCAGTGTAATGGGAGCTGCTGCTTTTTCATTAGGTCATAAGTAATAGTAGTAGAATTAGGCCATTCGGCCCATCAAGTCTACTCTGCCATTCAATTATGACCGATCTATTTCTCCCTCCAAACCCCATTCTCCTGCCTTCTCTCCATAACCCCTGATACCTGTACCAATCAAGAATCTATCCTTAAATATTTCCACCGACTTGGCCACCACAGCCTATTTTTCCTCCACCCCTGCTTTTCTCACCACTCACATGACCCCCAACTCATCCATAGTTCCCACCACTGCTCCTGCCGCCTGAAATGGTGTTTCCACTCACATTCTATGCCAGATAAAATTACTTGGCATTTATAGCTGCCATTTCCACAAATGTCAGCTTTCATGCCTGTCAGATGTGGTAAGTAGGGTAAATTTGACAGGATACACGGGGAGGTGGGGCACAAACTCTAAAGACCAGTTGTCCATAGTGCAGACCACGCAAATAAATTTACCGAGTCATACTGAGTCACATTGCATGGAACATGGCCCTTTGGCCCACCAAACTCATTTTAACCATCCAGTACCCGTAACAATCTCATTTTATTCTCCTTGCATTCCTCCACCTCCCCTCAGTTTCTCCCACCCGCCTGCACACGAGGGCCAATTTATATTGGGCAGGAAACATATGAACCGGACCATCTAGAAGAGATCCACACAGTCACAAGGAGAGCGTGCAAACTCCACACAGAGAGCACCAGATGCGCCACCCTTGTGCGTGGCGTGTGTTGTTTATTCCAAAGCCCTTCAGAAACTGCTTCCGGAACTTTCTACACACCTTGTTGCAATCCCGAGTTAGTCACACGACGAAACCCATTAAAGCAACAATAATTGTTCACTATCAATGGTGTACATCCCATATTGCTGGAAGTTAGCCTGTGGAAGTGGGGTTTATTCCGCAGTTGCACATGTCAGACTGAAAGATACCTCTATCATAGAACTATGCTGCCATGTGGCTTGGGTGTTATGTTCCGTTACCCTACACAATAACAGGGTTGGATATTACTCCCCAGAGCTGTTGTGGTTGGTCGTGCATTTGGCATTTTGATCCGTTGACTATAACGAAGAATTTGTTGGTTCGTTGTTGTTTTTCTGTCTGTCTGTCTGTCTGTCTGTCTCTGTCTGTCTGTCTGTCTGTGTGTGGAGAGGATGACTGTCAAGAGGAGAGAGCCGGGGAGGGAGGAAGAGGCGCAGCGATGAACCCGCCTAATGAGTGTTTGCGAGGCGTCACTCCGGGACGCAGCCGCTCGCTGCTCTAACAGCGCCGATATAAGCCAGGGCTTGGCTGCGATGTCTGTGTGACAGCGATCAGCCGCTGGCTCCCCGACAGCAGACGGAGCAGCGAGAGAGAGTGTGTGTGTGTGTGTGTATTCCTGGTCTTCCTTGTATGGAAACTGGTGCGGGACCGAGAGAGAGAGAGAGAGGGAGAGAGGGAGGGAGGGAGAGGGGAATCGAGCAGCCAGCCGGGTGACACGGCGCTACAGCGGGGCACCACCGGCGGCCGGCAACACCCAGGACAAATCTCGAACCCAAAAGAGAACAACAAGAAGAAGAACAAAACACAAAACTCAGCTCTTGTTGTGGAGATCGAACCGGGGCTGATGGCGGCTCCTCACATCACCTGCTAATGTTATAGTTTGAGATTACTACTGTTTCCTGCTCCTGCTGGAACCACCTTCCCCTCTCTCCCTGATATCAACTTGGGGCAGATTTATTTATTTTAGGGGGGATTTATACATCCTCCCCCCCCTCCCCACCTCGCACCTTGTTTGTGAGATACATTCACGGTGGAAGATGGCTGCGTCCAGGAGCTCAGCCTGCCTAATAGCAGTTATACAGTTGTGCCTGATGCTATCTTGCACATCACAAGAGAGCTTTCCACCAGCGAACGAGTAAGTAACAACAACCCCGTGTGTTGCTTGTCCTTGTGGCTGTGTCCGGCGCTTGCTGCGAGATTGTTACAATAGGGCTTCGCTGCGACTCGCGTCTCGCTGATTAAAAACAAAATACAGAAGAGGCGAGGCAGGGAAAAAAACCTTGGGATGCGTTTGCAATCCTGACCGAGAGATGTGTTTAGCACACATAAAGAAACGCCCCTCTTTTGGCTGACCCTGATGTGTGTGTGCGTGTGCACATAAATGATAAGTCCAAACACATCATTGATCAGTAAAGACACATCCAACAAAGTTTAGTGTCGCTTAGAGACTGATATTTATCCAACGCAAGGTTGTGAGTGATACCGAGCGAGCTATCATGTTTTATGGAAGGGTGGGTTTGTAAATCAGAATTTAAAGAAGCATTATGTTGACAGGAACTTGTTGCAGAAGTTGAGAAGGAGCACATTGATGGGAGGAAGGGTTGCCTTTGCTAATGTCACTGGGACTGATGCTGTCAGCTTTTATCCATGGACGCTTAAAAGGAGCTGCGTGCAGTCTGTGTGAAGGGTTTGCTTGCCACATTTTCCTTTTGTTTATAAACACAAGGTGCAATTAGCCCACTGCGCTGAAATGCATCACTTGCATGCCATGTGAATGCACTGAAGAACGTTGACATCCTCCTCCTTCCTGCCCCTGAAACATTCTAGCAGAAAGCGATAAGTCTGCTCAGTTACTTTCCCACGGGGAATCTAGCAGAGCACATATGTTAGACACAAAATGCTGGAGTAACTCTGGGTCAGGCAGCATCTCTGGAGAAACGCAATCGGTGACGTTTAGTGTCGAGACCCGTCAGATCGAGAGTCAGTGGAAAGGGAAACGAGAGATGCAAGATGGTGATATATAGAGATATGAGATATGGAGCATATATGTTAGTTGGTCCAGAATTAGGCAATTAGCTGGAATTTTAGGGATGACTGGATTGGAGGGAGTGATTTTTTAATATTTGGTGGCATAAGATAATCTAGTGATGACTGGGTGATTATTATCTCTCCCCTCCAATTAATGAACTTTGTTCCTTCAGAAAACATGGTTAACCTTTAGGAAGGAAGAAGCAGAAGCAATTTTAAGGCATTAACCGTAATTAGATGCTGTCAAGGAAGAGCACACGTCTGCTTGGATGGCACGCTGTAGCAGGGCCATGCTGCTTCTGTAATATAACCCCAGGTTATTTGAATCGAGAATGTGACATTATTATCACTTCAGTGAAAGAGCCAGCAGGGTCCTTTTCTCTTTAAACAGAGCAATCCTTGTGCAGCACGACTGTGGAGAGAGGTTGTGCTGCAGGTGTGTGCAGTTGCTGGTATAATCATCTGATTGAGAACAAAATAGAGCAAATGTATGACTCTGTGGCTCTGTTTTGTGTTGCTATGAAGCTTAACCTACTCTGAAGCACGTTGCCTTGCCTTGTCAAGTAATTTGGGCCGGTCTGTTTTCCTCTCAAGATCTGTAGCATTTATTGAAACATATTTTGGGTTTGGTGCAGGCAAAGAGAACCTGTAAAGGGAGAGGCCACTGATGGAAAAGCTTGGATTAGAATCATAAATTAGAGCTAGTTACCTTGATGTTATGTGCAGAACATAACTTATTAAAATTGGAGAAATATTAAGACAGATTACCAGTGTCTGCTTATGATGCTCAGGAGCCTGTGACAGATCCTGGTGTTCCGATCTATTTCTTGTGATATTAATGTACATCTCTGCCTTTCCAGCGTTTGCCTTAATTATAGTTCTGTTTGATGCTGCTGGTGAAGGGTTGATGAAAGCTATCCCCCAGCATTCTCATTCAAAGATGAGTCCAGTCTTCTCCGCCTGCATTATTGGTCTATGGGAACGGATGGTGACCTGTTCTTCAGTCTCTGGTTCTGGAAGGATCATAGTCAGCCACTGGGAGGCGTGTGAGAGCAGTGCGCCATGTCTTGGCCAGTAGGTTGTTATCGAAATATATAAATTGTGCAGCTCAAAGTTGTCTGTATTCCCTGTTGACCATTGGTTATGGGAAGGCCAAATAATAAATACCATACAAGTTCTGACCCTACAGAATTTAAGCTGAAGGAATCGTGCTGAGCTATTTGCGGCAACACTACAGCTGAGCCCTGATTAGGCTGCTGCAGAGTTGATGAAGCTGGCCAGAACACATGCAGTGCCCGACTGGCAACTGGTACTGAAGTTGACATGCAATCCCAGAGGTGGCACAGGGCTGTTGTACCTGTTGTAGGATGATCTTCCCTCACAGGTCAGCATTGATATAGATGTTACAGAGCACATTGTGTCAGCCCCAGAATTGTCATCCAAATCTCACGGTCAGTAACTTGAGCAACAGGTCGTCGCCAGAGCAGGCACAAAGGGTTTGGATGTGTAGCTTCATGGCATCTAATGGCTCTTTCAGGCAGGTGGGCCGTGACTCTGAGAACAAGTGGCTCCTAATGTGGTGGGAGCCCCGGGAAGATTGGGATTGAGTAGTTCAAATGTAATTTATTTGAGCTGGAGGTTAAAGTCCAATTTTTATTCCATTCTATTGGGGTTTTATTTGCCAAATATTTGTCACTTTCAATGCTGGCATCTGGCCGCATCTTGTGGTTGGGTTATCTCAGTTTTAGGTTTGTAATTTGGACGGCCCTTTCTGCATTACACTTTCCACCTAGATGGTGTAAGGTTGTAGCTAGCCATGTCGTCACAGATGCCGAGGATTGTTAGTGCTTGTAGGAATGGGGCCACTCTTCATCTACAGTGGTATATTTTTAAATCTGTTAGCTAGTGCATGTGCTTAGATTTATATTTTAGGAAGAATTTGCTTGCTATGCCTGAGTTGCCTAAATAAAGAAGTGGAGAATTTATCAGCTGTCCCAGCAATCAGTGGCATTGTCCAGAACAGCGGCATTAACTCTTTAAGTACCAAAACAACCCAGCTTCCTAGCTCACTTCATTTGGAGTGTCAGTGTGGTAACATTTGCTGTACTTTCTTCTCTGAATGGAGATTCTGGATAAAATTCCACTGCAGAAACAAGAGCGCACAAATTTAAGATACACTTTATTTCAGGGCTGCAGAAGTGCTTTACTGATAGAAGTGTGACATTTCAGATGATGTACTGAACTTGGGCTCTAACATAGATGTGAATGATCCCGGGGCTCTATCTATCTCGCCTGTCGCCACAGAATCTCCTGTCCGCACCTCGGACAATGGAGTCACCCACCACTATGGTTCTGCTTGACGTCGGTCTCGTCAGTCGAGTCTCAGCACTAGGGTTCGAGTCACAGACCTGCCCGCCACTCGGATTGGAAGTGTCGTCTGCCCCAACAGCTCCCAAGAGGGTGTACCTATTTTCAACGAGTACTTCCAGCGAGGTCTCCTGCACTCGCTTCATCCCCTTTCTTTCCGTCTACTGGTCGCACATCCTGCACTCTTGGAGTGACAAACTGACTGTAGGTCCTGTCCACGAAGCTTTCGTCGTCCCAGATGGACCGCAGGTCATCCAACTGCGGCTCCAGTTCCCTAACTTGGTCCCTGAGGAGCTTTGATCATGCTTCCAGCTTTGAAATGTATCAGCACCTCAAAAGGCAGTGGAGGCCAAGTCAATGGACATTTTTAAGGCAGAGATAGATAGATTCTTGATTGGTACCAGTGTCAGGGGTTATGGGGAGACGGCAGGAGAATGGAGTTAGGAGGGAGAGATAGATCAGCCATGATTGAATGGCAGAGTAGACCTGATGAGCCAAATGGCTTAATTCTGCTTCGATCAAGTCTGAACTCTGATTCGGGTGTATTAGCTGCAGGGCGGGGTTGAAAAGACTTGGACTGTTTTCTCTGGAATGCCGGAGGTTCTGTGGCGACCAGATAGAAGGGTATAAAATTATGCAAGGCAGAAATTAGGTGGATTGTCAGAACCTATTTTCCAGGATCAAAGACTTGAGGGCATAGTTTTAACGTGAGAGGGGCAAAGTTTAAGGGAGATGAATCTGGCTAGTTTTTTTTTTTTAAGCAGAGGGTGGTGAGTGCCTGGAATGCACTGTTAGGTGTGGTGGTGGTGGAGGCAGATATGATAGTAGCATTTAAGAGACTTTTGGATAAGCAGATGAATATGCTTGGAATGGAGGGATATGGATTATGCACAGACATGTAAGGTTTTGTCTTGGCATCATGTTCGGCACAGACATTGTTGACCTAAGGGCTTGTTCCTTCCTGTGCTGTCCTGTTCTATGTTGTATGCTCTAAATATCTTAATGTTGCAGTTCAGAAAAGCTTAAAATGAAAGCTAATCTCAAACCTTTGCAAGTGTAATGCACGTGAATAAACATTCTCCAACCCATCACCCTCCTGTGATACTTGTCCTCTACCGTGGCTGCCTTTTATCACATCCCAGGTTTTGTTTCCGTATTACTCGCAGCCATGCCTTTGGCTGCCAAGGCTCTGAGTTCTGTAAATCCATCCATCCATCCACTGTTTTCTCATACATTAGAACAATTTTTACACATGCAGCTCCCTGAGCTTTTGACTATCTTGCGTTACTCAAGGTCAATTTTGCCTTGTAGCATTCTCGTTTTTGACTTTGCACTATGTTTAAGGCATGAAACAAATGCATGATTTTGTTGATCCAGTAGACACATGGCAAGAACACTAGTTTTTGCAAGCCACGATGCCCCATGCAAGCAAGTCCCATTTGTCCACGTTTGGGTCATATCCCTCTAAACCTTTGCTATCCACGTACCGATCCAATATCTAAATCAAATGTCTGATCCAGGTGAATTGTCACAGATGGGAATGTGGCGTCTAGTATCGCTGGGTATCTTGGAATATCTTTGATTTTTATAATTATTTTTAGAAGTGTGAGTACCGTAGCTAATTTTGAGACTATTTTCGATACTGATAAAGAGAAAGATATGTTTGGTTTTATTTGAGTTTTCTGTGACACTCGATTCCCTGCATCAGTGCCTCAGTATCTGTGGCAGGCCAGCCTAGCTTGAAGTAAACACTGACCATTTCCTCTCGCCCACCACTCCCTTCAAGTACTGTGTTCTCTTCTCCCTGGTACCTCCAACACTATCCCCAGTATCCTGTCATGCCACCTTCTATACCTGTGGTTTTAATATCTTTCTCCTCGGTTAAGGATTCCTCTGATCTTTGTTGACAATGATACTCCCACCACCGATTCTATTTCCGCACTTATGCACTCATCGCATCCTCTCCCTCCCTGAGTTATGCCGAGAGGAAAGCCATCAATATTAATGCTAATTAACATTTTTGTTTTGACAGTAAAGGGAGTACAATTGGGTGCAATAGCAACAAGGGGATACGGTGACAGCGTGCGTCATTTTAATGTCACAGCTGCACTATAGGTGGGTGTTGGTGACCCAGCTTGAGAATTGTAAATCACAGTGACAGAGCCAGATGGAATAGAAGGGGGCTGTTCTCACAAAGGGCAAAAGATTAAAATACATTTCTTTCAAAAGTGCGGCAGACATGTAAAATGCAGTCCAAGTAAGTGGTCATTTAAAACAAAAAAGCACCTGGATAACGTCTGTATACGGATAAGTGAGGAGTATGTGGCGGCGGCGCACAGTCGCAGTGGCTCGAAGCTCTCCCTTTTGGTGCTTTTTTTGTGTGTTTTTGTTTGTATGTCTGTTTGACAATGTTACGTTTTGTCGTGCGAATCTCACCTTCAGCCGACAGGATCTTCGGATTACAGTGTAAACAGGCAGTTAAGTGTTTTTTTTTGCATTCACGCAACATACCGGAGGAGATAGCCAGGACACCGGGCTCTCCGTGGATTGTTGTCGGCCCCAGCAAACGCCGGAGACGGAGGAGGCACAGGAAGCAAAAGCGTGGTCGCCGGTCCGGACTACTCGCTAGGCTAAGGCAACAACCACATAAACCACCGCTACCCAGCATCATTCTCACCAACGCCAGATCTATCGCCAACAAAATGGACGAACTAAGACTACAGGTCGCCGCAAACAAATTCATCGCGGACAGTTGCATTCTGCTAATAACACAGACGTGGTTACACGCACTTGTACCGGACGGAGCCATTGAGCTAGCAGGTCGCACAGCATTTCGCTGGGATAGAAACAAAGACTCCGGTAAGAGCAAAGGAGGGGGGTTATGCATCTACGTACACAACAACTGGTGCACAAATACCACAATCATAGACAGACACTGTTCTGCTGATTTGGAGTACCTGATAGTTAGATGCAGGCCTTTCTACCTTCCACGTGAGTTTACCGTGGTCATAGTTACAGCTGTGTAAATCCCACCGGATGCTAATGCTAGCATAGCCCAAGGCTACCTCCATAGCGCTATCAGCAAACAAGAGAACACCCACCCCAAAGCAGCCCATATCATAGCTGGTGATTTCAATCACGCAGACTTAAAATCAGTTCTCCCCAAGTTTGAACAACACATCAAATGTGCAACCAGGGGAGAAAATACTTTAGACAAGGCCTACTCAAACATCAAGAAGGGTTTAGAGCCACACCACTACCACACTTAGGCCAGTCGGATCACCTATCCATTCACTTAGCACCAGCATACGCCCCCCTCAGGAGAAAAGCTCAACCCACCACCAGGACTGTTAAACCTTGGCCTGAAGGAGCTTCCTCACAGCTACAGGACTGCTTTGGAAGGACAAACTGGGACATTTTGGGAAATCAGGACTTGGAGGAGTACACATCCACGGTACTCTTTTACATCCAGAACTGTGTTGACAACGTCACCGTCGACAAACTCATCCGGGTGTACCCCAACCAGAAGCCGTGGATGACAAAAGAGGTCCATACTCTCCTCAAGGACCACAACACCACCTTCAGGTCTGGCGACAGAGCCCTGTACAGCGCTGCTAGAGCCAACCTGAAGAAAGGCATCAGGGATGCCAAAGCGGCCCACAAGAGGAAGATAGAGGACCACTTTAACAACAACGATCCACGGCGGGTGTGGCAGGGCATCCAGCACATCACCAACTACAAGCCCAGCAACAGCACGACGGCCGACGGCGACGCCTCACTGGCAGAGGAGCTGAACTGCTTCTTTGCTCGTTTCGAGGCAGAACCAGAGGAGCTCGTCACCATTCTCCCACCAGCCCCTGACAACAACAACTACACCCTCACTGTGCAGGAGCATGAAGTGAGGCGGGTGCTCAGGGCGGTGAACCCGAGGAAGGCTGCCGGCCCGGATGGCGTGACAGGAAGGGTTCTGAAGGAATGTGCAGACCAACTCTCCGAGGTCTTCACGAAAATCTTCAACCTGTCCCTGTCCAAATCCATCATCCCACCGTGCCTGAAGTCTGCCACAATCATCCCACTACCAAAAAAGCCTGTTATCAGCGGCCTTAACGACTACCGATTGGTCGCTCTCACACCAGTCATCATGAAGTGTTTTGAGAGGCTGATCCAGCAGCACATCAAAGCCAGCCTCCCGCCCACCTTCGATCCACACCAGTTTGCCTACAGAGCAAATAGGTCCACTGAGGATGCCATCGCCACTGCTCTTCACACTGCACTGACCCACCTCGAACACCGGGGGAGCTATGTGAGGATGCTTTTCATGGACTTTAGCTCCGCCTTCAATACGATCATCCCAAGCAGACTGGTCACCAAACTCATGGATTTAGGACTCTCCCAACCCATCTGCCTCTGGATCAAGGACTTTCTGTCTAACCGCCCCCAGACCGTCAGACTGGGCCATCACCTCTCCACCCCCATCACACTCGGCACCGGCTGCCCACAGGGCTGTGTGTTGAGCCCCCTCCTCTATGCCCTCTACACCCACGATTGTGCCCCTGCCCACTTCACTAACACCATCGTCAAGTTCGCGGACGACACGACTGTGGTTGGACGTATCTCAGGAGGAGATGAGACGGCCTACAGGGAGGAAGTCCAAAGACTGGCAGCGTGGTGTTCAGACAACAACCTCATCCTAAACACCACAAAAACAAAGGAAATTATCATAGACTTCTGTAAGAACAGTGCAGCCCTCAAACCCCTATTCATCAATGGGGACCGTGTGGAAAGGGTCTCAGACTTCAGATTCCTGGGCACACAAATTACGGAGGATCTCTCCTGGACTACAAACACCACCACAGCAGTCAGGAAGGCCCAGCAGCGACTCTACTTTCTGAGGATCCTCAGGAAAAACAACCTGGAGGAGAAGCTGCTGGTGTCCTTCTACTGCTGCTCCATCGAGAGTGTGCGGGCGTACTGTATAACCACATGGTATGCCAGCTGCTCTGCAGCAGACAGGAGAGCCCTTCAAAGGGTCATCAACACCGCACAAAAAATCACTGGCTGCCCACTGCCCTCCCTGAAGGACATCTTCAGCTCTCGCTGCGTTGGCAGGGCAGCCAACATCCTGAAGGACCCTTCCCACCCTGGACACAACCTGTTCCACCTGCTGCCCTCTGGCAGACGGTACAGGTCTTTCAAAACTCGCACAAACAGACTCAGAGACAGCTTCTACCCCTTAGCCATACGTGAACTTAACAATGCAAAATAAGAAATAACACTCGCATTCAACTGAATGGTTCTACCTCAGCTGCTATTGTTATTTAGCTGTAATTTTTCTCTTTATATGTATATATTTTTACCTTTTATGATATATTTTAAATTGCTCTTGTGAATCGTACCGTGGGATTGACTTTTAAATTTCGTTGTACAATAGTGCAATGACAATAAAGAGATTACTTACTTACTTACTTATAAACAGATACTGGTGGCCAAATGCTCACTGTTAGATGTTTGACATCTGGCTGCACCTCCAGCCATGGGTTAGCTTGTCCATGAAGTGCCATTGGGCTGAGCTGAATGACTAAAGGGCCTGTCCCATGGGCATGCGACTCCATGCGGCATGCGCGACCTAACCGCAAGCGGGGGCCGTGCGGGGACCGAGCGGAGGGCGCGGGGCCGGTCCCACTTTGATCGCCGGAGCCGTATGGAGTTGTGCGGAGCTGGTCCCGACATCGCGCGGGGCTCCGAAAAACTGACACTGTTTTAAAATTCCGTGCGGCAACGGCCTGCCACCCCGCAGCCGCATCGAGGCCGTGCGCACCGCCTCGCCGCCGTGCACACCGCCTCGCCGCCGTAAGCACCGTCTTGACGTCACTCGACCTCCGCGCGGCCCCCGCTTGCGGTTAGGTCGCGCTTGCCGCATGGAGTTGCATGCCCGTGGGACAGGCCCTTAAGTTGTACATTTGTGTAGCAAGCAACAGCAGATGCTTGTTTACACTGAAGTTAAACACAAAATGCTGGCGTTCTGTGGGTCAAAGCATCTCTGGAGAAAAGGAATAGGTGACGTTTCGGGTTGAGACTGTCTTCTGAGAAGACCAAGGTAAAGCAAAATTAACAAAAAGCAGAAGATGACAGAGTCAGGGGAGAGGGAAACTAGAAGTGTAAAATGGTACAAACAACAAATGAATGAAAGGTAAGAAGAACAAATCAAAGTCAACATCGATGATCAAGGAAATGTGGAGCCCACAATGGTCTATTGGTGGCTGTGGAAAAGGTGATACCGAGGGGATATGAACAGTGAAACTAAATAGGATGGCAGTGATATTAGTAGGACGACTAGGGTGGGGGAGGGACGGGGAGAGAGGGAATGCAAGGGTTACTTGAAATTCGAGAGATCAATACTCGTACCACTGGGTTGTAAGCTGCCCAAGTAAAATATGAGCTGCTGTTCCTCCCAATTTGCGTTTGGTCTCTCTCTGACAGTGGAATAAATTGTTGTACATTTGGTTGGCCTCACAAAACTTGTTTCATAACGTGCAGTGGCTGGTGACAGCATCTTTCACAGAGGTTTTTACAACTACCAGAAAGCTAACAAAATCTATTTAGTAGTTTCACAAAAGCAAACAATTTATAAATACTTGACCGTATGTTGCACTGAAAGTCCAATCGACTTGTGAAACCAGATGAGATATTCCCATAATTCCATCACTTGTACTGTAAAAGACACAGGGATTTTCCTGCCACGGTTCGAGAGATAGTGGATAAATCAGTTAGGAACTTCAAAAGACTGCCCAGCCTCTAGAATTGTTCCAGCAGATTAGAAAACAGTAAATATACTTGATGTTTAGGAAAGGAGGGAGAGAAGAAACAGAAAATAGTCGGACAATTAGTCTCACATCAGTTGTCAGGAAAATGTTGGGAGTGCAGAATTAAGGAAGTGTTAATAAAACATTTAGAAAAGCATCATAAAGTTTTATAAAATAAATGATTGTGCTTGACAATTGTGTCTAACGATGTTTGTTCACATGACAAATGGGGTAGATAAAGGAGAACCAACAGACATCATATACTTGAACCTTTAAAAGGAGTTCAGTAAGATGCCACATATTAGACGACAACTAATGGAGATGATGTATAACCCCAGATAGTTAACTGACAGAATGCAAAATGACTTTATTTAGGATTAATTACCTAACTTGTAGGGAGAGGTTGGTGCTAGAGGTATTTACTTTCAGGACTAATGCTAGATAAGGGAATCTATTGTGATGTAACCATATTTATTGATAGGTAATTGGATGGTAGGTAAAACAATAAGCTCTGAGCAGAATGCAAAGATGTGGCAATGGAATGCAGATCGATTAAATGGGTGGGTAGGAAGATGTAAATGATTGTAATGCTGGCAAATGTGCCGTTATTCACTTTGATAAAATAAAAATAAAAATAAACTCTACAGAAATTCAATCGATTTGCACCTTTTTATAAATAAATTGTACATGTTTTAATACAATTTGTTCCAGCTCTTTTGGAAAAATGTTCAAGTATTCTTGCGATTGTTTGCATTTTTGCAAAAGATTTCAAGGATATTGTGGACATTGATAGTTACTGTGAGTGAACTTAATATTGAGATATTGGAAGATTATTCAGATTAGTTTATTGTCATATACAACAGGCAATGAAATTGCATGTTCACATGATGTCAAGAGAAGTCAAGAGTGTTTTATTGTCATATGTCCTGGATGGGACAATGAAATTCTTACTTGCTGCAGCACAACAGAATATGTGAATATAATACATAAAGGGGGAAGAGAAAAAAAAAGTTCAATAAATAACAAATATACTGCAATAATAATATAGTCTTTTGCAGTTCGGAGCTCAGAGCTTATTCATTGTTGTGTTTAATAGCCTGATGGCTGTAGGGAAGAAGCTGTTCCTGAAACTGGAAAGTTAGTTTTCAGGCTCCTGTGCCTTCTTCCTGATGGCAATGGTGAAATGAGTGTGTGGCCAGGATGATGTGGGCCTTTGATGATTTTGGCTGCCTTTTATGAGGCAGCGACTACGATAGATCCTTTTGACAGTGGGGAGGTCAAAGCCGGTGATGGACTGGGCAGTGGTCACAACTTGTTGTAGTCTTTTTCGCTCCTGGACGTTCAAGTTGCCAAACCAGGCCACGATGCAACCAGTCAGAATGTTCTCTACCATGCACCTGTAGAAGTTTAGGAGAATCCTCTTCGACATGCCGATTCTCCGTAATGTTTTCAGGAAGTAGAGTCGCTGATGTGCCTTCTTTATAATTGCATCGGTGTGCTGGGTCCAGGAAAGATCTTCGGAAATATGCACGCCCAGGAATTTGACATTTTTGACCCTCTCCACCATCGTCCCATTGATGTGAACAGGATTGTGGGTCCTCATCCTTCCCCTACCAAAGTCCACAATCAGTTCCTTGGTCTTACTGATGTTGTGAGCCAGGTTGTTGTGTCGACACCATTTGGTCAGTCGGTCGATCTCACTTCTATACTCTGACTCGTCCCCATCTGTGATTCGTCCAACAACAATAGTGTCGTCGGCGAACTTGATGATGGAGTTCTCACTATGTCCGGCTACTCAGTCATGGGTGTAGAGTGAATAAACCAGGGGGTTGAGCACGCAGCCTTGAGGTGCTCCCATACTAATTGTTACTGAGGATGAAGTGTTTCCGCTAATTCAAACAGACTGTGGTCTGTGGATGAGGAAGTCGAGGATCCAATTGCAGAGGGATGCGCAGAGACCCAGTTCCGTGAGCTTGGTAACCAGCTGGGAAGGGATGATGGTATTGAACGCCGAGCTGTAGTCTCTAAACAACAGACTGACATAAGTGTTTTTATTGTCCAAGTGGTCCAATGCGGAGTGGAGAGCCAGTGAAATTGCATCCTCCGTTGACCTGTTGTGACGGTATGCGAACTGTAGTGGGTCGAGGTTCTTGTTGAGGTAGGAGTTGATGTGCTCCATAACCAACCTCTCAAAGCACTTCATCACCACAGACGTTAGTGCCATTGGTCGATAGTCATTGAGGCACGTCACCTTACTCTTCTTGGGCACCAGTATTATTGATGCCCTCTTGAAGCAGGTGGGAACCTCAGACCTCAGAGGTAAGAGGTTGAAAATGTTTGCAAAAACTCCTGCCAGTTGGTCTGCACAGGTCTTGAGAACTCGACCGGGTATACCATCAGGTCGAGGCGCTTTCCGAGGGTTCACCCCCCTGAAGGATCTTCTGACGTCGGCCTATGTGACGGACTGTAATACCGTCAGGGTGAATGGGGGTTCAGGAAGGCAAATCAGTGTTCCCCCTATCTAACTGTATGTAGAACGCATTGAGCTCGTCAGGGAGTAATGCTTCGCTGTCGTTTGAGCTGCCTCCTGATTTCGCCTTGTAGGAAGTGATGACATTCAAGCCCTGCCACAGTTGCCAAACATCCGTCATCCTCCAGCTTCGAGCCAAAGTCCCTTTTGGCCCTTTTGATGGCCTTACCAAGGTCGTATCTGGACTTCTTATAGACCTCTGCATCGCCAAACCTGAATGCGTGGGATCTGGTCTTCAGAAGAATGCGAATCTCATGATTCATCCAAGGCTTCTGGTTAGGAAAAACACTCTGAAGGTTTTGGTTGGAACACAGTCCTCCACACATTTCCTTATGAAGTCTGTAACCACTGTGGCGTATTCATTCAGGTCCGTTGCCGAGTTCTTGAACATTGCCCAGTCTACAGACTCCAAGCAGTCCTGGAGTTGTTCCTCTGCTTCCCCCGACCAGCTCTGTACAGTCCTCACCTCTGGGGGTGCTTTCTTCAGTTGCTGCCTGTATGCAGGAAGAAGCAGCACGGCTTCTATGGTCGGATTTACCGAAGTGAGGGCGAGGGATAGAGTGATAGGCGTCTTTAATGCCCACAGAGTAAACGGTATAGATCCAATAATGATAAATACAACAATAAATATGAAGAGAGCAAAACAGCAGAATGTTGCAATTGTAATGTAAATTTGAGCAGTGGAAAAGAATATTAAAGTATAATAACAAGATAAACAATGAAGTAGAGTAAACAATCAGGGTATGTTCTTCGTTATCCATTCTGTGTGACACAAAATGCTGGAGTAACTCTGCGGGTCTGGAGAAAAGGAATAGGTGACGTTTTGGGTCTGACCCTGTCAGATTGCTTTGTGTGACAGTCTTACAGTCAGCTGCTGCTGTGCACAGAAGCACTCTCCACCCACTTCCCATTCCAGCATTCCTTCATTTATCTTTTTCTTCCTGCCTTCCATGCTCACAATCCTCTTTCCACTGCTCTTCACTTCATCATTCATCCCTTTATCACCCCTTTGTGATAGATTTCTGTTTCCTTGATCGAGCTTGCAAAATTTGTTGGTCGCTTTGATCTTTACCTCCTTAATTTTCATATGTGGAATCAAATTTGGGCAGTGGAGTGCAAGAACACAGTACTGTATTGTATGTTTGTGTTCCTGCTACAGTGGATGAAGTTCCACCTATTTCCCTGCCTTTGTCCTTATCATTAATCTTTCCCTCGGCTCGTTCCTCCCCTCCCATTTTATTTGAATCTTACAATGTATTTGATCTGCAACCTCTAGTTTTGATGAAAGGCCAACAACCTGAAAAGTCACCTCTATTTTTCACTTCATAACTGCTGCCTGACTGGCTGTGTACATCTGGGTTTTTCTTTCATTTCAGTTTGACCTGTATCTGATGTTGATCTCGTGTTAATATGGTTGACTCAGAACTGCCCTTTGAATTGAGCAAGGAAGCATTCCAGTTGTTTAAGATCATTATGATCTGGCGAATAGCGGGGCACTGTCTACTCAGAAGACCAAAGAAAAGCAAAATGAACAAAATGCAGGAGATGGCAGCTGCTGGAAATCTGAAATGAAAACTCACACCTCTGGAAATACTCAGCAGGTTAGACAGAGAAAGAATGGGAGTTAATATTTGGATCAGTAAGTTTTCTTCAGAATTGTTCTAATGCCGTTGATAAGCCTTATAGACTGAATGAGGATGTAATAAAAGAGAGACTCATAGTCCTGCCGATGCCTTAAGCAAAACAAAGCTCTGGAGGAACTCAGTGGGTCAGGCTGCATCTGTGGAGGAAGTGGACGGACGACGCAACATGTCGGAGCCCTTCTTCACTCTCAAGAAGGATCCCGACCCGAAACTCTGTCCATTTCCTCCACAGAAGCTGCCTGACCCACTGTGTTCCTCCTGCACTTTGTGTTTTGATGAAGTATATGAGGGCTGTGATCTTTGTCACATATGTGAGCTTGGGTATGTCCAATGCTTGCACTGCTTTAAATGTGCTCCATAATCTGCCTGCCAGGCTGGGATTTAACTGGATCTGAAACTGAACAAACCCCCTGTGGTCTGGCTACTGTCTAACTTGCCTCCCTGTGATAGCTGTGAGCTGAAGAACCAAGTGCTGGAGTATAATGCAGCTTTAAAATCAGGGGGTAATTGGAGTGTTGGTGTTGCAGTCCTCCCATTTGATAATAGTCTGTAGTATATAATAGCAGCTTCAGACTGTATCACTTTCTGGTTATTATAGTGTGTGAAGCAAACTTCTTATCAATCAACAACTGAGAATGTAACCTCCTCCCCAAGGTCGCAAATACGTACAACGTTTTAATTATATGATCTTTAGAGTAGTTATTCAAGGTCCTTTACTTCCTCCCCCAGTGCAACGGTAGGGTTTGGTCCACGACCTTTGTCTACACTTCCTTCTTTGTATCGGTGTGTTCTGTCTTGGTGGCAGGAATCATGTGAAGATTATTCCTTTTGGAGTCGGTTGTTTTCCACACGGTTTGAGCTGCATCCTGAGGAGGGACTATTAACGTCACTTGCTGGCATAATGTACCTGTAGCGAAGGCAGGATACATTCTAAAGTGCATCTGTAGAAATTTGTCTAAGTATTCCGTGACATACCAAATCTCTAAACTTCTAAGAAATGAGAGACATTGCGGCATCTTCCTTGTGATTACATCTTTGCCGGGCCCAGGACAAGTCATTTGAGAGGACGTAGTTGAGGCAGATATTATTAAGAAACATTTAGACAGGTACATGGATAGAATACCATTAGAAGGATGTGGCCCATATGCAGGCAGGTAAGCTGAGTGTAGTTGGTTGGTGTTGGTTCTGTGACTCTCGAACTCTACATTAATGCTCAGGAATTTGAAGCTGCCCACTATCTTCACTGTTGATCTACCAATGGAAACTGGCATGTGGTCTCCTGACTTCTCCTTTCTGGTCAACGTTTAGTTCCTAGGTTTCGTTGACTCTCAGTATTGTCAAAATGTTTTCAATGAAGTCAAAACATTATTTAATTTTCTCAACAGAGGTGCTGGGACAGGCCATTCAGACCTTCAAGACAATGAAACTTGGTTAATCTGTTTAGTTTATTTTAGAAACAGGTCCTTCGAGCCACTGGGTCTGCACCAACCAGCGATGCCCCCACATTAAAATTACCCCCCACACACAAGGGACAATTTACACTTGTACCAAGCCAATTAACCTAAAGACCTTTACGTCTTTGGAGTGTGGGGGGAATCCGAAGATCTCCCCAAGAAACCGAAGAAAACTCACACGGTCACGGGGAGAACGTACAAACTTCATACGGACGGCACCCGTAGTCGGGATCAAACCCGGGTCTCTGGCGCTGCAAGTGGTTTAAGGCAGCAACTCTACCGCTGCGCCACCCTCCCATTTACTTGCCTTGTTTCCACAACCTTTTGAACTTTGGTCTCATTGAAATATAACAATCTTATTTTTAATTGAACTAGCCTCATTAAATAGGTTTCAGATTTCCATCTTGTACCTGAGGTCGTTTTTGAATGGCTTAGCTCTAATATGCCCTCCTTGACCTGAATCACTATTAAACTCTGCGTTTTTTTCTCTGAATTGTTAATTTCATAAATACTTAAAGTTAATCCATAGTACGCCAGAGAATTCAAGCCTCGTGCTCACAGTATGGTAATATATAACAAGTTAACCTGATTCATATTGTATGGCTGAGGACAACTCCTGTGAATAATAGATAACAGATTATAGCCAAAATATGTTGTTCAGATGGAAATAGTGTAGAGAAGATTTATGGGGATGTTGCCAGGACTTGAGGAACTGAGCTACAGGGAGGGGTTGGGTAGGCTAGGACTATATTCCTTGAAGTGCAGGAAGGATGAGGATTGATCTTGTAGAGGTATATAAGATCATGATGGGAATAGATAGTGCAAATGCAGTGTCTTTTATTCAGTTTAATCAAGAACCAGGGGACTTCGGTTTAAGGTGAGAGGGGAAAGATTTAATAGGAACCTGAATGGTATCTTTTTCTCACAGAGGGTGGTGGGCATATGGAACAAGGTTCCAGGGGAGGTAGTTATGGCAGGTACCTGTACTACTACAACATTTAAAAGACATTTAGACAGGTACATAGATAGGAAACGTTTAGAGGCATATCGGCCAAACGCGGGCATGTGAAACTAGTGTAGATGGAGCATCTTAGTCAGCATGGGCAAGTTGGGCCAAAGGACTTTTTTCTGTGCTGTACGAATCTGACTCTAACATTAAAAATAACTCACGCCAATAGCTTTTACAGAAAACTAATCTGCTAACACCATGAAGCCGTTCCAGTCCCTGAAAGACACGAGTCATGAGCATGATGGAGTGCTTGTTATGCCTGGAAGAATATGGCTACAATACCACCAAGATGAGCTTGAGACTATGCAGGACAAAGCATTCTGCAGGTAGACACAAAATGGTGGAGGAACTCAGCAGGTGAGGCTGCAACTATGGACGGAAAGAATTGGCGACGTTTTGGGTCGAGACCCTTCATCAGACTGAAGAGTGGGGAAACCGGCCCATCGGCCCACCCAGTCCACATCGACCAACGGTGTACACTAGCACTATCCTACACATTAGGGACAATTTCCATTTTTTGCCGAAGCCAATTAACCTAACAAGCCTGTACATCTTTGGAGTGTGGGAGGAAACCCATGCGGTCACAGGGAGAACATACAAACTCCATAGAGACAGCACCCATAGTCGGGATTGAAACCGGTTCTCTGGCACTGCAGGCAGCAACTCTACCACTGTGCCGCATCAAAACAATAATATAAAAGTGTGCCATAACCAAATATTTGCTTACACATTACATTGATGCATTGAATAGTTAAGGATTCAAGCGTGAATGTATAGGCGAGATTACTGCATATTTTGCAAATTAATGGATTATTCAATCAATTTTTGAGGGCTCTGTTTATGGTCCCTGGCGTTTTGTATGTGATTGTCATGATCGGTAGCAACGGACCTGGAGTCATCATGAATTTGTATATCTTGATCTGTCGGGGTTCTTCTCTACCCCTTTAAATGAATCTTTACTTTGTGCTGCTTCCTTTCAAATGCTTCCCTCAGGAGCAGAATTAGGCCATTCGGCCCATCAAGTCTACTCTGCCATTCAATCATGTCTGATCTATCTCTACCCCCCCTAATCCCATTCTCCTGCCTTCTGCCCATAACCGCTGACTCCGTACTCTCACTATTCGACTCAGATTTCTTACACTCATTACGTTAAAATGTCAAATCTGGCAAAGTTAACAATTCTGGAATCTCCTATTGAGAATGCTAGTGATGATCACTGCCATTTCCAGGTTTCAAGGTCAGTTTATTGTCACATGTACCAATTAAGGTACAGTGAAATTTGAGTTGCCATACAGCCATACTAAGTGAAAAGCAACAAGATACACAACCACATAAAGGTTAACATAAACATCCACCACAGTGGATTCCACATTCCTCACTTTCTAACTTTCATGAAACCTTCTGTTATTTATTTATATTCATTTTATTTTGCTGCAGTGAAAATTATGATGATTCCCCGTGTGTAGACTTCCAGCAGGTTGATCTGCTGAGTTGGTTCCAACAGGGAGGAAGACGGGGCGAAATTTGTCACAGATGTCGCAGATTGACATTTCAATTGTTTCTCAATCGGAACAGATTCCTGGGGGTATAGTGCTGCTAATAGACCACGCTCCACCAGCCTCCTGATATTCCATGTAGCAATCCGGCAACAGTATATGTCACTGGTCCACTGTAGGGAATGGAGATTGAGTGACTGTTAGAGCTGGTATTTAAAACTAAGACTTCTGTTACAGGAGTCGGGCGTAATTTTGCCAGAACTGTAAGGAGTTCCTACTATGACTGCTTGAAAAATCATAAGACAGTGATTGATTGTAATGGGATTAGGCTCACGATAGTGGACACTGCCGATGATATTCCAAATGTAGATTCTTTGCTCAACCTAGAATAAAGAATTACAGAATTAATTGTGCATGTATTCAGAAATTTGTTGTGGTTTTTGAACATTGTGTGGGTTGAGTACAAATGTTTGTCTGGGGGAGTGGGGGGTTGAAACAGTCTTCATTCTAATTATCCAAGGGGAGAATCCTGCCCTGGTTGTCTGTGTTACGTCCCTGTTCTTTCCAATCTCTCTGTTGTACTCAAATTGTTCTTTTTGTTGTTTTTTTGTTTCATCTTTGCTTTGGTATTGATTTAGTTGTGGGGTGCTGGTGTCTGCATGGGGAAGTATGAGCCGTCAGAATGTGTAAGTTTTATGTTGAATGTGCAGAAACTGAGGAGGCTTGAATAATTTATACACAATTAGTAATATAATGAATTAATCAACCCAGTGGCAGGAGTATAAGCAGAATGATGGGTGCTGCATATAAATCATAAGAAATAAGTCAAATTTTTAAAATTCAATGTATTGATTCTCAGATAGTCTCTGAAGCTGTGACAAAGTAGGCTTGCCCTGCTTTGATGAAAATGTGCAGCAAATAGGTTCCTGCCCAGTACCACTGGGTAAACAGAAATATGTGACTGATTTATACGTCGGCTAAAAGTATTAAGATTCATTATTTCATTGACATCCAGAATACTTTTTTTTTTTTTTTTAACTTCAATTATGAAGTCTTTCTTAAAAAAACAATAATGGCTTGGACATTTGACATTTTAAATCATTTTGGACGTGATTGAGGAGAGTTTAAAACTTGTTCTGTCCTGGACCTGCCCCATTGCCGGTGTGAGGGCACATGCAAACTAGAGGAACAGCACCTCGTATTCCACTTGGGCAGCTTACAAAGCAACGGTATGAACATTGAATTCTCCAATTTTAGGTAAATATAAAACCCTCTCCCTCTTCTTCCCCACAACTCAACCTTCCCCTACCCTGCTCCCTCTTCCACTGTGCCCCTCCTGGACTTGCATCTATTTCTTCTCTCCACCCATCGTCCAGGTTCATTTCGTCCTCTAGCTTCATAATGTGTAACTCTTCAATCCTGTTGTGTCATGCCTTCTGACTTTTCGTCTCTGGCCCTTGTCCACCATCTGCCTGTCAAACCCCATCACCAATGTCAATCTAATACCGGCCGGGCTTTGTCCCCCCCCCCCACACCCCCTCCCCCTTTCCAGTTTTCTTCTCTTCCTCCTCCCCCCCCCTCCACTGCAACCTGTCTGACGAAGGGTGCCGACCTGAAATGCCACCTATTTATATCCTCCAGAGATGCTGCCTGACCTGTTGAGTTACTCCAGCACTTTGTCTTTTTTTGTAAACTGGTATCTGCACTTCCTTGTTTCTAGCATTTATCATGAACAGGCTGTGGGAATTATAATGCAATGACATACTAGATTTAGCTGGAGACTATGGAAAGGTTGAAAAACAGTAGCACAGAACAGATGACAAAGCATCTGTCTCACAGCTCCGGAGACCCGGGTTCGATCCTGAGACCTCGAGTGCTGCCCGTTTGAGTCGTCTCCGGGTACTCCGCTTCCCTCACATGTCCCAAGGAGGTGCGGGTTTGTGGGTTCATTGCCCTCTGTAAATTGTCCTCGGTGTGTGGGGAGTGGATGAGAAAGTGGAATAACATTGAGGTATAAACAGGTAATTGATGATCGGCATGGATTTGGTGGGATGAAAGGCTTGTTTCCATGTTCTATCTTTCAGTCAATTCAATCAATCATAATGAGGTAGCTGCAGGCAATAAGCTACACATGTCGGCAGGAGTGAGTTGAAAATCACAATTAAAACACAAAGTACTGGAACTAAAAAGGTACCTTGGTATCCAGGTACAGTGGGTACAATGTGCACATTCCACATTGGAATTGTGTTGTCTGCTGTATTACATAGGGCTCCTCTACAGGGTCAGTGGGAAATGTTTGAAACTAATGCTGGGACACTGCATACTGAGGAAGTAGCCTGAAGGGGTTGAGAGGAAAAGATGGATCAGCCATGATTTAATGGCAGAGTAAACTTGATGGGCCGAATGGTCTAATGCTGCTCCTATAACTTATGAAGTCAGTTTCAGGTGCTTGTGCTAAAGTGACTTGTGTCTGACCATCTAGACACTGTAAATGAGTGTTCACGTTCTTGCCTTCAGCGATCTCTCAGCAACCACAGGGAGCACTACCAAACCTGAAGTGAGCATTTTAAGTTCCCTTCCTGCTATAATTGTTGATATGCTCTGTTGGACTTTATCACAATGTTTAATGGTGCCTAATTCGGGTTATATCCAGTTTCTTGGCCCCTGAGCTATAATTTGTATTGTCAATCCAGAATAATGTGCAATGAAAAAAGTAATTGTTCACAGTTCTGTTCACACTGTAATCAAGTTATTAATTTCAGATCATTGATAGTTGTGGAAGTACAAAGGATGTAATAAGAAAGCCATCAATATGATGAATAATAAGCTTCATATTGTTATGAAAGGAGCAGCTTTCAAATTATTTGTCTGCATTTTGATTCATTTAATAGAATTGCTGCTTTGGGTGTTCAGCCCAGTGTCGTCGGCTCCTGAACTGAGATGTGTCAAAGGCAAATTGAGGAGGATTACCAACTAGAAACCCGTTTACAGTTTTGCAACAAATCCAGGCTGCAGATCAGAGGGCATAGAATTGTTCATTAGTTCAGGCCTTGGTGCCAGGGGTATCCCTGAAAGTCCAAATATGCGTTTCGAATTAGGTGAATTCTGTGACATTTAATAATCTTTGCACAGCTTTGACCCGGTGAAATGTTTCATATTCCAAAGCAGATCTACTCTACCCTGTTGTGTGTGTGTGTGTGCGCACAAGCTTTCATAAGGGCAACAATATGAAAGTTGCACTGTGACTCGGGAGACTGTTCAGTGAGTCGAATTCTGAGTGTAAATGATGTGAGACTCCCCTTGAGGAGCTGACACCTTTTGGACTTTGTGCTTTATACCTGCAGCCTTTGAGGAAAGACCCATTGGACCTTCAGGAAGTTCTGGAAATTCATTTAAAAACTATTTTATAATGATAGTGTCCACTATTTGACACGACTATCTATTTGCACTTCTGTGCTGTCAATGTTGAAAAGTAATTTTGTCATGCCTATAATACAACTATTTTCTTTGCCCTTACTCTTGGATGTAATATCCTTATCTACAAAAATTAACTAACCACGGTTGTGCAGCGGTAGAGTTGCTATTTTACAGCGCTTGCTGTGCCAGCGACTCTGGTTCGATCCGGACTACGGGTGCTGTCTGTAAGGAGTTTGTACGTTCTCCCTGTGACCACGTGGGTTTTCTCCAAGATCTTCGGTTCCTCCCACACTTCAAAGGCGTACAGGTATGTAGGTTAATTGGCTTGGTATAAATGTAAATTGTTCCTAGGATGGTGTTAATGTGCGGGGATCACTGGTCGGTCCGAAGGGCCTGTTTCCGCGCTGTATCTCTAAACTAAACTAAATTAAAAAAGAAGAAGTTCACTTTGTTTGGATGTGGGTCCGGCCTGGTCTCAGGCCGCCTCATATCTGAGTTTGCAGGTCATGAATTTAGATCCTGGTCCACGCTTGATTATCCTGCAGAAACCCCAGTGTTGTACAGAAGCAGTGGGGCACCTGTGCGGAGCTCGGCTTTCAGGGGTTATCCCAAAACTGAACCCCTTTAGTGGTCTGTTAAACGACTCCTGGAGTTTTCAACAATACTTTATTCGAAAGTTCAAGTTGCAGCATACAGGTTTAACAGACACGTCTGGCCGCATCGGTGGTCAGCGCTGATCTAACACGCGCAAGGGAAAAACGGCGCGAAAATGACAGCCCCTCCCGAGTCACGTGACCGCGGCTTCGCTATCTGCGTGCGCTAGCTGGCGCTGCTACACCCTCATTATTTTCTCTCTCCGGTGGATCGAAGAGGTGCCAACATTTTGAGATTGACACAAAATCGTGTCATTATGTGTCTATCTTTAGTAAAATCCAGCACCTGCAGTTCCTTGTTACCTCTACTTTGAGAGTGTATTCAGAATAGTTTCTTAAAACAATACTTTGAAGAAACTATTGGGGAGCAGGCTATTTTGGATCTGTTATTTTGTAATGAGACGAGATGAATTAATTTCCCATTTTCCTCGTGACAAAGATGGAGGGAGCTTTGGCTCATTGTATCTATGCCGGCTCACATAGAAATCCCATTACCCCACTGATTTCATGTGTAATCCTCTCTCCCCGCATTCCCATCCACTCATAAATCTCAGCAACGGTATGCTCCCATGAGAAAGAAATGCCCTGCAAGTATGATGAGCAACATGGTTAATGAAGGAAGCTAAGGATGGTATCAAATTGAAAGAAAAAGCTTCCAATATTGTGAAGATAAATAGCAGAATAGAGGATTGAGTACCTTTAAGAAACCAGCAAAAAAACATAGAGAAGATTGAATTCGAGAGTAAACTATTAAATATAAGAAAAGCAATGTTCCTATGGGCATATTAAAAAAAACAAAAAACAGAGGGAAATATTTAAAGTAAATGTGGTTCTCGAGAGGAATAAACTGGAAAATTGATAGTGGATATGGAGAAATAGCGGAGAATCTAAATCATTTTTGTATTGGACTTCATGGGAGAAAACTCTTAAAACATCCCAATAATAACATCCCATCAAGAGGCTACAGAGAGGGAAGAAGCTATAATAATCTTCATCACTAGTTTAAAAAAGTACTTGGTAAACTAATGGAGCTAAAGGCACCTGAATCTAATGACCTGTATCTTGACATCTTAAAGGATACAGAGGTGGATACAAAGGATACGGGATACAGATAATGTATTAAAATTTCCTGGATTCTGGAAAAGTCCCGGATTCTGGAAAACTGTAAATGTACTGTCATTATCCAAGAAACGAGGAAGACAGAAGGCAGGAAATTGGTCCACTTAGCCTAACACCAATTATTGGCCAAATGCTGGAGCCCACTGTTAAGAAGGTAATGGAAGGATATTTAGACAATTCTGAATCAAGCACACAGAGTCAATGTGGTTTTAGGAAAGGGAAAATGTGTTGGACAAATTTGATAGAAATCTTTGAGGAGGTGGGTGAAGGGGAATGATGGGTTGCAATGTATTTGCATTTCCAGAAGGCAGGTGATAAGGTTACTGCACACAATAGAAACACATATGGTTTGGGCTAAGATATTTCCCAAAGCAGGTGTTGACAGTTCATTTCCACTACAAGGGGCAAGTGAAAGTGGTGCTGGGGCCAAGGCTGAATCAGGCATGATCATATTGAATGGTGAAGTCGTCTTGAGGGACTAGTTGGCTTACTCCTGTTTCTATTTTGTGTGTACTTATATTGTTTCAAGGAAGAGCAGGGGAATTCTGCCATGGCTAATATCTGTTCTTAAATCAACAGCACTTAAACTTGCTGTTCTTGAATCAACAGCACTTAAACTTGAGCCATTGTATTGTCATGTTGTTGTGCACAAAGTTGTTATCACATAGAGCACAGCACAGGAACAGGCCGTTTGGCCACAATGTTTGTGCGGAACATGATGCCAATTTAAACTGATTTCATCTGACTACATAACCCATATCCCTCTATTCTCTGCACTTCAATGTGCCTCTCCAAAAGTCTCTTAAATGCCAATAATGTATCTGCTTCCACACCACCTCTGGCGATGCGTTCCAGGCCCCCACTATTCTCTGAAAAAAAACTTGCCCCGCTTAACTCCATTAAACCTTCTTCCTCGTACCTTGGAGCTATGTCCTCCAGTGTTGTACATCTCCACCCAGTGAAACAGGTTCTGACTGTCTCTCATAATCTCATATACCTATCAAGTCTCCCCTCAGCCTCTGACGTTCATATTTTCTTCATTACATGAGCGCAACTAGTGCTTATGTTGGAGCTTCCTGAAGTTGTGAAAGGCACAATAGATATGCAACTATCTCATCTTCTTGATGCTCGAGTAAGCACAAGCAGTGCTTGTGAGAACAGAGCATCGATAAACAATTTGTTTGCAGATACAAAGAACTGCGGAAGCTGATTTACAAAAAAGGATACATAGTGCTGGAGTAACTCAGCAGATCAAGCAGCATTGGGACCGAAAGGTCACCTATCCATGTTCTCCAGATATGCTGCCTGACCCGCTGAGTTACTCCAGCACTTGGTGAGCAATTTGTTTGCAATAACTCAAAAGTCAGGAAGCAGTTAAGATCTGGGAGTTAAGCTGGCTTTGGCCATATCCATGGGAAACAGGAACAAGAGTAGGCTGGTTCACACTCCTATGGCAACTAATTTCTTTATTGATTATTAAATGCAAAATATTTTAGTGAATCTTCATGCTTTGATCTATTTTCTTAAAAAATGTGCTAGATCCTCTGAAATCGGGAGAGCAACAAGCTTGAAAGAGTTACTGAGCTTGATGCAGCAAGGGAGTAGAATTAACAGCAGTAGATGTAGTCATTAACTACAGGTTATTTGGTGGCTGTGTCAATTGTGTTGTATAGTTCTGCACCCTCTCATTTCTCCAAGGTAGTATTTATTGTTTTAAACTGCAAAATAGTCATGGAAATAGAAAGAGACAAAGGGAAAAGGGTATTAATTTTCTTGTTTCTCTGCCCATTATCTAACTGGAAATGATTGGGATAACCACCTAAAAACACGATTCCGTGACGCCAATAACACAATGTGCTGGTGCAAACAGCGTATTGATGTGGAACAACATCAGTCTGAAGAAGGGTCCTGACCCGAAATGTCACCCACCCATGCCCTCCAGAGAAGCTGCCTGACTGGATGAGTTACTCCAGGTGGCCCATCCTGTGTCCCGGGATCACTGGCTGTCTATGCCAGAGGCACCGCTTCCTCTGCCACGGTCACAAACAGTCTTCTGCTAGGAATCTTGCTCCCTGCACATTGGCAAGACTGAGGGCAGTGTAGGTGCCACGGTGGCACAGAGGGCTGGCTGCCTCCACACAAGGTTTGACGGCAGGCCAGCACCAATCCTCCCCCCCCCTCCCCCCCACTAGGTCCGCTGCCCATCTGAACCACTGGCGTTCAGTGTGAAGGTGGCGTGTTTAACAAACCTTCAGCAGCACCTGCAGCATTCAAAATTTTGATGCTTTTTTCTTACATTTAAAAACAAAAAGATGCATTTTGAAGCCAACTTTCTTAAATTAAAAAAAAATCTCCATTTAACCTTCCCACAGCCAATTTAAGGACATAAATGATAGGAGCAGAATCGGGCCATTTGACCCATCAAGTCTACTCTGCCATGGCTGATCTATCTCTCCCTCCCAACCCTATTCTTATGCCTTCTCCCCATGACCCCTGACACCCATACTAATCAAAAAAATTATCCTTTTCATTGGAATGGGGACTGGTGTGTTTGATACTTTATTGTCATATGTGTTTGGTTTGGTGACATTCTTTGTTTTGCATACAATACACGTGTGCAAAGAATCACCACACATGGTACTGACGAAGTTGCAAAATGTATTCAATATATTCCTGAGGGTCCCTCTTTGTTCAGGTCTGCTGTGTTGTGGACTGGGTGAAGACTTCTATATCTTAGGAGACCGTGAATGTGCACACTGTTTCTTTGCCCATTGGTGTAGTACAGGAGCAGAAGGCAGCCTAGAGAGCAGAGAGATGTCAGCAGCAGCTTCGGGCCATGGCAGTTTTGGACACGGGGTTGATTATTGGGGAATGTTGGTGAATCTCAGCATTAGACCATGGATCCAACCCAGGATCCAACCCAGGTCCAGTGCTTGATCAGCGGCAGACTCAGATTAAGCTCGCATAAGGAAATGTGCCGAATAAAAGTTCATTCCTCCCTTCTAGGGATACATCAACTGAGGCAGCTGTCAGTTGCCTGACAGTATTTTGTTACAGAGCTCAGAATAAACGGGGCAGTTTGCCTATGCTCCATCTTAGCAGCATACTGTACATCAAATGTATTTGTGAGGAATAAGCAACAACTGCGCATGTCAAGAAAGAGTGTTAAGCTCGCTAACCGTAGTATGGAGTTGGACAAATTTGCTATTTTTATAAACAAATGGTTAAAAAATATTTCTAACTATTCATGCAACCATATCGTGCATTAAATCATTAAACTGTAATTAATCCAAAGCGCAGTTTCCATAAAATATTTAATTCTGTTACCATAAACAATATCTTGTAGCTACTACATGATGCAGATTACATGAGGTTCTGAACAGAAATTAAAACCAGAATCGTCAATATTTTGTTAAAATCAAAGTATGAAATTATGTTCTTTTACAATCTATATAAACTATGTCAGATCTTACTAAATTTAAACCGGGTGGTCTAAACACATTTTATAATTTACTAATGCGAATGGGGAAACTATCCATTGATAATTTGGTGTTTGGCAATATTTTACCCTGTATTGTAAAATTGAAACATTTATTTAAATATTGATTGCTGTTTTCATCTGGCTTTCCTTTCAGCTGACAACCAGGCTGCAATTTGAAACCATTTTAGGAGATAACCTGAAAGGAGTTGTTCTATTTAAAGAGGAAGCTGTCTAAATAGCTCAGTAGCTCTGCAGATGTACAACACTAATAGCAGTCACAGCGAAACGTGAAGCAGGAAAAAAGTGTGGAGAATTCATCACAGGCCCAGATTACTTAGCCTGTCACCTACATTTCAAGTTTATGCTTTTTAATCCATGATATTGCAACTGCTTTTTTTTCCCTTCCTGATATTTAAATACGACGTTTTTAATGAACAACACGCCCCCAAAATTTTCCAAAATTAATTATGTAGAATTTTAATTGTGGTTTACTGTTAAATCATTTGTTTTGTAGGCAGATGTGTCATTTGAAGTAAAGAACAAAAGCAGTGTTAACACACAGTGTCACAAGTGACAATTTGTACTGGCAGCAACATAATCTCAGCCCAGTGCAAAGTACTGACTGGGTATCCTAGGCATTTGGTAATTTTAAGTTTTGTTTTTATTTTTAATTGTTAGAATGACATTTTTTGTTTTCTATCAATATCCTTTTGTCTTAATGTATACATCCTTACTCCAACTCTAAGCAGTTCAGTCAAATGATGGGAGAGTTGAGGTCCATCTCATGACTGGCCTCATTTCAGCATATATCTCTTTTCTGCCAATTGAGACTGCTGGTTGTGTCGGCACCAGCTATTGTGACATATAATTAGCAGTAGACTCAACAATTTCCTTCTCAGTTGTAATTTATTGGTTTGTTGCCAGTTAAACAGCAAAGAATAATGTTGAGAAATACTGATCTCCAGTCACTAGGTCAGATGCTAGTAAAGTTGATATCACTACGAGGAATGGAATAATTTAGATTAAAACAAATGACACGTATCACAAACCTAAAAGCACATAAAACAGATTTTTTTTCGAAGAATGAGATCCTTTAATAATGAGGCGACACTGGCTGCATTTGTGAGATTTCCCAGTTTTTAGGGAGAAGTAAATAGATTCTTGATAAGCAATGGGGTTGAAGATGACCACAAGTGGATGTAGAGTTAAGGTTACAATTATATTAATCGTGGAGCAGACTGGAGGGGCTAACTGTGCTGCATCTGCCAAACATCAGGAATAGGATCATGCCTATTTTTCTGCTATCAAAAGGGCACAATATCATAAACACAGTGCTGGAGTAACTCAGCAGGTCAGGCAGCATCTTTGGAAGATATGGATGGGTGACGTTTCAGATCAGGACCCTTCTCCAGCATAATATCAGGAAGTTTTGAGATCCAATATCCTGTAGCCCAAGGATACCTGATACATATGGCCTGAAAATGGGCTGGCCCCTTAACAGCCATCCATGGCTGCTTCTGAAAGTAGTCTCTTTGTATTGTACCAATGTTGTGTAAGGGATCCACTGACTCTTTTAGATGCTGACACTGATATGGATTCGGTGATGATTGTGCTAGGTTTTGGCACTCCTTGCTCAACATTGTTCAGGGGCCAGTGAGAGTTAAGGAGGAATGTTTTCCACCAACTGTACGAGTTAAAATTGGATTAAAAACAATTGCTGAGGATTGTGGTGTGCTGGAGTGTACTGACTGGCTGGAGAGAGTCAAACCCACCTTTAGCAAGATTTATCCAGTGTGGAAACTGAAAATTAATTTCAATTAAAATTAATTGAAATTACAATTCTCTCTGGCCCTGATCCTCAATGCCAGTTTAAGCCTGGCAGGTGGGTTGAAAATGTACCCTAGTATAAACTACATAGCAGAGGTCACTGCTTCCAAAACAGCAAACAATTCAACTTGCCACAAGTAAAACCACCAGCAATCTACTGGTATCTATTAAAACCTGAAATGTACAATGCACCTCCATCCGTGGCTGGATTGAGAAAGGGAAGGTTACAGTCTGGCAAAAGTGCAGTCTGTTTATCTACAAAGGGGGACCAGGCGTGGGGGGACCGCCGTGAAGTTGAGGGGGGAGAATGTGGCTCGGGATACTTTGTCGGTGCCCTTTATGAGGCGACTATTGCACACCAAAGTAAAGAATTTCACTGATTTGTCACATTTGACAAAAAAGTATTAATTTATTCATTCAATACATGTTTTCACAGAAGTTGTTATATCTCGACTTCTGGAGTACAAGATTTATTAGTCAGTTGTGGAGCGAGCAGATTGGAGCATCCATGAGTGCAGCTGTATATTTCTACATCTAACCTTTAAGTTGAGTTCTAAACATTGTTTGCCTTTCTGTAGGCTGCAGCACCGTGTTACTTTCCTTCATTTAGTTGACTCTTGAAGCATCCATTTTCTTTAACCTTATCCATTGGCCTTGTACAAATGCTGTTGGGCATTATGTTGTGATTGGTGTTTTCTTCTTTAAATAACTGTTTGGCTGCTTTTGTTTAAGCATTTCACATTATTTTGCTATCTTGCAGTATTTTTCTTTAGGGGGGGCTGTTTCTTTTCAAGGTCGTTTTCCACAGCAGTTTTACTGAAAACTGAAATTCAAATATGCAAATAGTCCCTATGATGGGTCACCATGGGCTGTAGCTTCCCACTGCATCTCTGCTGTACAGGTGACCATAAGACCATAACACATAGGAACATAAATTAGGTCATTCAGCCCATCGAATCAACTCTGCCATACAATCATGGCACATTATTTTTCCCCCTGAAACCCATTCTCCTGCCTCCTCTCTCTGTAACCCTTGATGCACTTACTAATCAAGAACCTATCAATCTCTGCCTTTAAAAAAACCCCAATGATGGCCTCCACAGCTGTCTGTGGCAATAAATTCCACAGATTCACAACCCTCTGGCTAAAGAAATTCTTCCTCATCTCCATTTTGAAGGTACATCCTTTTATTCTGAGGCTGTGCCCACTGGTCCTAGACTCCCACTAGTGGAAACATTCTCCCTACATCCACTCTATCTAGGCCCAGAGATTCAGCTCAGTGACTGTGGTGGCTGGTGAAACCATTTAGATATGAGATACAGCACAGAAACAGGCCCTATGGCCCACTGAGTCCACACTGACCAGCGATCCCCGCACACTAACACTATCCTACACAAACTAGGGACAATTTACAATTATACCAAGCCAATACAATTATACCAAGCCAATTAACGTACAAATCTGTACATCTTCAGAGTGTGGGAGGAAACCAGAGCACCCGGAGAAAACCCACACAGGTCACGGGGAGAATGTACAAACTCTGTGCAAGCAGCACCCGTAGTCAGGATCAAACCTGGGTCTCTGGCGCTGTAAGGCGGCAACTCTACCGTTTCGCCACCGTGCCGCCCTGCACTTGAAGAAATGCTTAACTGCTTGGTGCAGGTTCTCAATCCTGCACTAGAAGAAATTGCATTTCTTCCTGCAGTGGAGGCAAAGTGGGATGGATCTTGCTGCGACCTTTCAACATATGGGGATGCTTTAGCTTCAGATTGTTGACCAAGTGGAGATTTTAATGAGTTAAGCCGTGACTACCAGAGTTTTTGCACTGAATAAATAATGCTGTTATTTGAACTGCTGGGACAGTATATATATTGAATAAAAATGTATTGAAGATTCAACATTTTTGTATTGTTGCCTGAGGAATGATCCAGTTTACCTGGAGGTAGCAAGATAGGTAAATACCAGGGTGTCTGCAACCAAAGTTCATTTCAGGTTTTAATAGCAAATGAGGATTTTATCGATAAAATTGCAGTGTCACTGATGGATTTAATGTGGTAGCTCATTATGTAAATACATGAAGTATCCTTCACAGGTTCGTTCTTTGAATCAGTAAGTTATACAAGTAAGTACGCGCAGCAATTTACAATATCAGTGGTCATAGCCACCGGTGCTTTCATTGATCTGTTGGCGTCTGAATAAAACAACAAAATAAGCAGCTGTAGCCAAACGGCTGAGGAACCTGTTATTACAGTAAATGTCAGTGGAGCTTGCACAGCATAACTGATGAGTGTGCACAGCTCTCCTTACCGTTCTGGAGTTAGATGATATGCCAAATTGATCCGGCGTCTGGAGCTGATTGTATTTGCTCTCATTTGATTCGGTGAGGGTTTACTGTGGACCAAACGGCAACAATGAACAATGTCTAAATAGCTATTATTTGCCAATCCTGTAGATGTTGGTGTTTTGTGTAGAAACAAAGAAATGCAGATGCTGGTTTATACCAAAGGTAGACACAAAGTCAGTGCAGGAGTAGCTCAGTGGGTGGGGCAGCATCTCTGGAGAAAAAGGATGGGTGATGTTTCATGTCCCAATGCCTGTGGGATAATGAAGCATTGAGGGGTCCCGACCTGAAACGTCACCCATCCTTTTTCTCCAGAGATGCTGCCTGACCCGCTGAATTACTCCTGATATTTTTTTACCTTTCTCTTCTTAAAGAGCTTGCTCTTTAAAAAAAATAAGAAGCTGTACATAAAATGTATTATGTAAATATATATTAGGAACTTTGGTGCCATATGATTGTACTTCTAATAAAATAAAAATTAAAAAAAATTAAAAATAAAAAAAAGAGCTTGCTGACTAGAAAGCTCTCTGGGTGCTCTGTAACCTCCAGCGTTGACTCGGCGAACCCATAGTTCAATGGAAACCTGGATTGGGAATGTTGACGTGTTAATGGTCATATTAATTTGCTCCATGGAAGTTGAAGTGACGCTGTTTATGGCAAACTATGACATTTAAAGGGATAGGGAGATCCCTGAGTGCATGTCCGCAGAGCCCTGAGAGGATCAGGACTGGAGGAATTGCCACCCGAAAGGACACAGAGTGCTGGCTCCGATTATCGGCCAGCCCGTGTGCGTTCCTGGCCTCGGGGCTACCAATTTGCATCCTCTCCCAAGTGTGTGGATAGTTCTCCGGGGATGTTGCATGACCTGCTGAGTTACTCCAGCACTTTGTGCCCTTTTGTGTATTAACCAGCTGTTCCTTGTTTCTACGAATAGTCACCCAGTTGGGATTGTCAGCTTCCAGCATCTCTTTTGCCAGAATGTTCATGCGCACCATGGTGGTGAGGCCTGTGAGTTGTAGCTGGACAGAAACGCGCTCAGTATTCTCACAACCTACAGATGCAGCACCAAGTATGCTCTGGCTGAGTATTTTTTTAAAGAAATTCAAGTATAGTTGGTCTGTTTGGCTCCGTTGCAAGTTGACTTGGCCAACTGAGCTATCACGGATCATCAGGAGACGGTCATCACTGATCTTGTGATCGTGTCTGTTATCCTAGATGTACTTCAGGATGTTATTGTATCAAGGAGACACAAGGAACCACAGGTGCTGGTATGCATGAAAGGCACAAAGTGCTGGAGTAACTCCGCAGGTCGGGCAGCAGCTCTGGAGAACATGGGTAGGTGTTGTGTTGTGTCAGTAGAAGGATTCCGACCCAATTCAATGTTCTCCAGAGATGCTGCCTGATCTGCTAAATTACTCCAGTACTTTGTCACTGTATCAAGGTGCTGTGCCACAGTGAGCCAAAATATAGCTTTGCACCTTGGTCTTTGACATGCTGAGATTGTAACCCCACTGCATTCGTGTGGAAATGCAATTTGGCTGAGGACAATACAATTCCATAGGAAGTGGAGGAAACACTGAAGGTGAAGTTCCCAAAGATTTGCTGGTAGGTTAATTGGCGTTTATTATTTATTATACCTTACTTTAGGTAATGCCCGAAAAAATAAAATGGGGGTGTACATGTGCTGGAGGGAATATATAGTGGGAATACAGGGACTTAAGAATGGGGGGGGGGGGGGGGGGGGATTGGGATAAATAGGGTTACATTGGTGGAAGCCAGTATGCACCCTACAGCCTGAATGGCCTCATTATAAGTATGAGGCCACAGCTTTGGCAACACTGCCAAGTTTATAGCAGATAAAGCTAAGGTTAAGAAGCTAGCTGGCAACAGTTCTTTAAAATGAAGACTCACAACCTTTGAAATCTTCAGTGTTGATATGTGATGTACAGTACGTGGGTGTTTGAAAGAATGATTATAGTTTTCAAAAGAACGCTGGTAACTTTTGTAACCTTTGTATTTGATTCAGATGAGCAATGTGGTTAAAAATAAGTCTGACCGGGGTGGATCTGGGGTTTGTATGATGGTACAGAACAGGTGATTATGAACTGACAGCGTTTACATACCTCTCTATTTTTACAATCAGGATGTCTGTAATATGGGTTGTCATGGCACAGTGTGAAAATTACCCAAGTGCTTTTGTACAGATTAGTCGCAAAAATACCAATAATTAATTTACAAAAGTATGAAGGGATCGTGATGCTGGAATATAGAAATCAACATGTAAAATTAAATATCTGAAGTCTTCAAGTCGATGGAACATATACAGGCATAAGTCTGGGGTGTGACGGAATACTCTGCACTTGTCTGAGTGATTGCAGTTCCAATTCCATCAAAGGAGCTCAGCATGATCCAGATCAAAGCACCTTGCTTGATTGAAACACTATCCGCCACCCTAAACATTCACTCCTATCAGTGGTACACTGCTACTACAGTGTGTGCCACTTATAAAGTGCAATGCAGAAACCGCTAGGACGGTACAGTGGTGCATTTCATAGAGCTGCTGCCTCACAGCACTTTCAGTTTAGTTTATTGTCATGTGTACTGAGGTACAGTGAAAAGCTTTTGTTGCATGCTAACTAGCCAGTGGAAAGACAATACATGATTACAATCGAGCCATTCACAGTGTACAGATACATGATAAAGGAATAACGTTTAGTGCAAGGTGAAGCCAGTAAAGTCTGATCAAAGATATCACAGTTAAATTAAGAAATGTTGCTGTAGGAGTAGATGTCAGTGCCAGAGACTGGTTTGATCTTGACCTCGGGTGCTATTCTCTGTGGAGTTTGCACATTCTCCCTGTGACAGCGAGTATTTTCTCAGCATTCTCCTGTTTCATGTCAAAGATGTTTACTTTAGCTTAATTTAGTTTAGAGATACAGCGAGGAAGCAGGCCCTTCGGCCCACTGAGTCTGCACCGACCAGCCATTAACACTATCCTACACAAACCAGGGACAATTTACAATTATACCAAGCCAATTAACCTACAAACCTGTATGTCTTTGGAGTGCGGGAGGCAAACTAGAGCACCCAGAGAAAACCCACGCAGGTCACAGGGAGAACGTACAAACCCCGTACAGACAGCACCCCTAGGCAGGATCGAACTTGGTCCAGGATCACTCACTGTGAACAAGATAAAATCAATTAAAAAAAACAACAGTGCTGAAGTAAGTTAAGGAGCATCTCTGGAAAACACGGATTGGCGTTGTTTTGGGTTGGGACCCTGTTTCTGACAAAGATCAAGTCTTGTTTGAAAACTGCCACGGTCCAATTGAGTTGGCATTAGATATTTTATATTGGTTTTATTATTTCTAACCTTTATATCTAATTACTTGTTTCATACCATTGCCCTTTAATGATGAGGTTAATATTGTTTATTACTCCAAAGCTCTATCATGGTTTAAATAATATAACTTTATTGTCTTGTGTGGTTTTCTTCCATCAAAATCCTTCACCTGTCATGTAACGCTCTGTCCATCAGCCTGGCTGTGGGTTGCTCGGGTTTGACCCATGATCAGGCTCATTTTATTGCTTGCTGTAGGTTACTTTCTCAGCCTATTTCACTGAATGAACTTCATAAGTCTACTTTAATTGATCTGAAAATTGGTCAGAACTAAACATTTTATATCTGACTATTTTGTTGCAAATACATGAATGTGAGACCCAATAGTTTTTTCTGAAGGGGCTCTTGGATGTCTCTACCCTCTAGTTCACATCATAGTTTGGAGTATGTGTATATCATAAGTGATAGGAGCAGAATTAGGCCACTCAGTTCTACTCCACCGTTCTTTCATGACTGATCTGTTTTGCCCTCTAAACCCCATTCTCCTGGCTTCTCCCCATAACCCCTGACACCCTTACTAATCTAGAATCTATCTGTCTCTCTGCTGTAAAAAATATCCATTGACTTGGCCTCCACAGCCTACTGTGGCAATGAATTCCAGATTCATTGCCTACTCTTTGTTGATGGTTTGGAACCTCCAGTGAAGGTGCCACATCCTCTGGTTTCTTCCTGGTGCATTGATCATGTCCTCCAAGCTCGTGTTCTTGGTGCAAAGGGAGCCTATTCCGGATTTCTGCCAGCATTCTCTACAACCGACCATGAGATTCAAGGCTCACAAAAATGCTGGAGAAACTCAGCGGGTGCAGCAGCATCTATGGAGCGAAGGAAATAGGCAACGTTTCGGGCCGAAACCCTTCTTCCTTTGAGATTCAAGGCAGCAGAACGGCACCCACATTCTATTTCCGTTTTCCCTTTTTCCTGCAAGTTTCGAAGTAGCTCCTGTCCTACCCACATACAAAGAGTGGCTGCTTTTGAATGTTTACCCTGCTTGCTACCTTGGAGAATAAATACTAGATGTAGGGAAATTGTGCTTCATAAATCTTGGAAACTGAAATGCAGACTGTCTATAAAAACTGACTGTTTTTCTTACTGTTTAAGATCAAATATTGCTTTTAAATCTTAAACCAGAAAATATGTGATTTTTACGATCTGTCAGGACAATGCAGCGTAATAGGCTCCAAGCTAATATTCAGTTGAGCATTAATGAAATAATAGAAAGAAACACACTGTAAGCAAATAAATAAATGCCCTGAACCCAGGCTGGTCCAATGTGCAGCAAGGAACTGCAGATGCTGGTTTAAATCGACGATAGACACAAAATGCTGGAGTAACTCAGCGGGACAGGCAGCAACTCTGGAGACAAGGAATGGGTGATGTTTTTAAAGAGATTTAAAAAAATTGCTCTTCTCCTCTCCTTTAAACAGTGTCCCACTCATCTTGAAACATTATTTGTGGGAATTGCAATCCGCACACTTAAAATGTAATCCTCAGGGATTTTGGCAAGTGCTAATTGCAGTGAAGTCTCACTTGAGTATCAGGCAATGAACCAGAATGTTTCCAGTCTTTTTCATGGTCAGTTTATGTAAACTTTGAGTTCTCTTCATTTCACTGATTTTTGGCAGACTGAAATGTTGCAGTGTGTGGATGAGCATGGAGGAGATCACCAACAGCAACCTCTGTAAACCTAACTCCGTTACCACCAGCAGTTGCCACGAGGTTCATGAGGAATGATGTGATGTTCCTGATCTTATCATTACCACCACATAATCTGTGTTAAAGTGTTCACCTGTGCACTTTCTATCACAGGTCATGGGATATCGATCACAAGGTTATTAAAGGGCAGCTTAAAGAAGCTATGCACAGTCCTGATTAAGCTCCTTCTAATATGCCTATGTTAATTCTGGCAAAATTGGAGAGGCCAGGACACTAAAATTGAGTAAAGGCTTCTGGGCTGCTAGGCCATTTGGTTAATTTAAATGTGCCTTCTGCAGAAATAGGACCAGCTTCAGAATGGTGCCAGTTTGTCTAGAGCCTAGATAAGAACTGCAGGAAGAGAATGGAGCATCTGCAGATCCTGACAATTAGGTGCAAATTGCATGGAATGGATTGGATGAATGCAAACCAGACATATACATTGTAAATGATATTGCAAAGCTTTACTTTGCTAGATGTTGATTGGATTAAGTATTGAGCCTTGTCTGGGTTTCTTGAATATCAAGGCACATGTTGCTTCCTTTCAGAAGCTCCGTTTGAATACATTGTATTAGTTACTGTATTATTGGGTTAGGGAAATGTCTATCATGTACTGGATTAATCGATATCTGTTATTGGACTGTATAGAGACCACCCCCATGTGGTTCGGCCCCACAAGGTTTGGGGACCTATAAAAGGCTGCTCCCACGAGGTGTCCTGTGTTGATCTTCTGGGAGAACGTTTAGGACTGCGTGACCTTCTGGAGTGTCTCTGCTTGATACGAGGATCAAACCCGCGGTGGTTATGTATAGTAGTGGGAATTGTAATTGTGTTTTGATAAAATAAAGATTAGTTGCGCAAGTGCTTGACTCAGTGATTTTTGACTGAAACTAGACTGGGGGGGAGCTTAGAATGAGCTATTTACACCTATCCTCAGATCACCATTCTGCACTTTAGGTTTAGATACAGTGAAAAGCCATATTTTACATGCTATCCAAATAGATCGGATATGATATGCATGGATAGAATCAAGTTAAACTCGAGCACCACAGGTAGAGCAAAGGGGAAGATGGAGTACAGAATATAGTTCTCAGCATTGTAACGCATCGGGTCCATAGACAGTGTCCAGTGTCCGCATGGGAAGGGGTAAATCGGTCAGTACCCGAACTGATGGAAGGATTGTTCAGACATCTGATAACAAAGGGGGAAAAAGCTGTCTGGAGTCTGTTAGGGCTCCCTTTCAAGTTTCTGTACCTTCTGCTGGATGGGAGTAGGGAGAAAGCAACCAGGCAGTGATGCAACCTGACAGTATGCTTTCTATGGTGCATCTGTAGATGTTTGTAAGAGTCACTGTAGACATGCCGAATTTCCTCAGGAAGTAGAGGTGTTGAAGTGCTTTCTCGGCTGTCGCATCAATGACATTTGTTTTGTTTCTCGGTCTCCTTCCTGTACTCCGTTTCGCCATTGTTTAAGACCCGGCCCACCACAGTGGTGTCATCTGCAAACTTGTAGATGGAGTTAGAACTGAATATGACTGCACAGTCGTGAGTGCACAGGGAGTACAGTAGACGACTGAGAACGCATCCTTGCGGTGTTAAGAATTAAAGCGGGGTATGTGTTGCCTCCTATCTTCCCCGATTGTGGTCTGTGGATCAAAGTTGAGGATCCACTGGCAGAGCGAGTGCTGGTTCCTGAGTCCAGGAATTTGGAGATGAGTTTGATAATGGTGTTGAAGACAAAGCTGTAGTCGCAAAATTGGAGTCTAATGTAGGAAGATAGACACAAAATGCTGGAGTAACTCAGCAGGACAGGCAGCATCTCTGGAGAGAAGGAATGGGTGACATTTTGGGTCGAGACCCTTCTGACTGGGTGTTTCTGAGGTGAGTTTAGGGCCAGGGAGATGGAGTCCACTGTGGACCTGTTGAGACAGGAAGCAAACTGCAGTGGATCGAGGCTGGCTGGGAGTCTTCAGTTGTTGCGTTCCATCATCAGTCTATTGAAGTACTTTATGATGGTGGATGTCAGCGCCATTGTACAGTAGTTACCAAGGCATGCTACCTCGCTATTCTCTGGTACCAGGATGAAAGTGCTCTTCCTGAAGCAGGCGGGGACCTCAGAATGGAATGGAGGTTAAAGATGTCTGTGAGTACCTCTGCCAGCCTATCACACAGGCCCTGACGAAGCGGCCATGGACTCTATCTCACTAGCTTCTCACTTTCACCCTTCTTGCTGGTGATGTCTGTGGCAGTAGTGACATATTCATCTAGGTTAGCTACAGAGCCCTTGAATATGGACCAGTCCACGGACTCGAAGCAGTAGGATCTCATCAGGAACTTCAGTGTGATTATTTGTAGTAAGCTAGAAGGAACTCTTCTTCTAGGTAGCGGTAGCTAGCTGGAGGTAGCCATGAATTGCTTATGTATGTGGAAAAGACAATGTCAAAGACTTGGTTCAAAAAGTCACTGATGCTGAAAATGGGATCTCTGATTAAACATAGAATATGGAGCAGTATAGCACAGGAACAGGCCCTTCTGCTCACAATGTCTGTGCCGAATATGACTCCAAGAAAAACTCTAATCTGCACATGATCAATGTCCCTCCATTCCCTACGTTGCATGTGCCTATCTTAAACACCACTATTGCAGCTGACTCCAACACCACCCATGGCAGTGGGTTTCAGGCACCTTTCAGGCTCTGTATAATAATAAAAATGTTCTGCACAAACCCTTTAAACATCTATCTGAAAGCTACACTCATTGCATTTGATATTTCCATCCTGGGAAAGATAGTGTGGTGTTTTACCTTTTCCTTCTATTACTGGACAATATAATTTTTTTACTGGCGATTTATCTATTAGAAAACCCCTATTCATCTCATCATAAAGAAAGCAAAAGGTAAAATTATATTCTGATTATTCTTGCTCAGATTTAGGAAATTATGTTTTCACATGACACTATTTCATGCTCATTTGGTAAGTGTAAGAATATTAATCTCATTCCATTGACAAATGTGAAATGAATCTTTTTGAATTTAAGTAGGTTCTGGGGATTATTGGAGGATAAAAAACTATTAGTAAGGTCATGAAGTTATTCCACAGCATTTCCTGCAGTGATAACCAGTCAAATCCTTCATGCAGCCAAATCGGATTAAGTGGTAATTCTACCAGAGAAAAATCAAATATCATAATCTGCTTTATGCTGACTATCATAATATCAGTTTAATCTGCTTTATGCTGGTTTGAGCAACTTGCACGTGTAATTGGAGAGAATATCGGACATTATAACGTATATTAGCAACTGTGCGGGAGACTGGAAACTACTATCAGAACAATGCTACAAAATTATACAGGCCATGGTCCCACTGCTCAGAGCTGTGCACTTAATCCATCCACTCTTCTGTTATCATTCAGTCGGGTTATTTTCCTCTTGTTGAATTCCTCTGCCAAAGAGCAGAAGAGCGACACAAATCAGGACCCAAAAGTACCATGACTCCCATTGCTTTGCAGGACACCAACCGGCTTTAACTACAGGCATTCAATTTTATGTATCTTATTGCATATATTATGGGTAGATCTGCTATACGCATGTTTCATGAATGCAAATTGGATATAACTCAACTGAGGTATCAGAGAACACTATTTGTGTTACTCGGGCCGATTTCATTATAATGTTATTTTGACCGAGAACTACTTAAAAGTTACTTTAGGAACTGACAACAGGGGAAAAAAAGCTACCTTAGGAAAAAAACCAGTCTGGAGAAAAAAAGCCTAATTCCATGTGACCCCCCCCACCCCCCCTGCAGTAATTAGACACCATTGTCCCTGAAGAACACAGCTGCTATCTAATCGTGGGATGCCATTGAAGTTGACAAGCAATCCCTTCTATTGCCACTTGTGCATTGATACTCTGTTAAATAATATAAAACAATGTAACAAACAGCTTAGAATTTTTAGCTTGCACTAATAAAAGTAACCGTCATTGAAAAGACCTTTCTTGTTGAAAATACTGTTGGAAAAATAACTTATCGTGGTTCTGCATGTAGTTAAATACTTTTGGGTCCTACCTTGTCTCGCTGTTCTGTTCTTTGACAAACATTTTTTTGGTTGATCTCCACAAGGGTTGCATTTGCACTCGGCGAGCTGGACCATAGAACATATTGCACACAATACTCCCTGGTGCGACCACATCTGCAGTATTGTGTGCAGTTTTGGTCTCCTAATTTGAGGAAGGATATTCTTGCTATTGAGGGAGTGCAGGCTAGGTTCACCAGGTTAATTCCCGGGATGGCGGAACTGACATATGATGAAAGAATAGATCGACTTGTATTCGACTTGTATTCACTGGAATTTAGAAGGATGAGGGGATCTTATAGAAACATATTAAATTCTTAAGGGATTGGACAGGCAAGATGCAGGAAAAGTTTGCCCCATGTTGGTGGAATCCAGCACCAGGGATCACAGTTTAAGAATAAGGGATAGGCTATTTAGGACTGAGATGAGTAAAAACGTTTTCACCCAGAGAGTTGTGAATCTGTGGAATTCTCTGCCACAGAAGGCAGTGGAGGCCAATTCACTGGATGTTTTCAAGAGAGAATTATATTTAGCTCGTGGGTCTAACAGAATCAAGGGATGTGGGGAGAAAGCAGGTACGGGGTACTGATTTTGGATGATCAGCCATGATCGGATTAAATGGCGGTGCTGGCTCGAAGGGCCGAGTGGCTTACTCTATTTTCTATGCTTCTATGAAGAGTGTAGCACAAGGAGAGCCCACAGTGTATGTACCGAACATAATGTCAAGATAAACTAATCCCATAACCCGCTTTTCCCCCACTGGCGCATTTCTTTTTAATAACAGGATTTTCAACAAAGCGAGGTTCATGCAGAATGTAACTGTCGCGCAGATGAATTTTATGCATTGCTGATAGTTTTTGTCTCTGTGGAACAGCAAAGCTTCAGCACAAGAAAGAAGGTTAGGTGCAGGTGAATCTGCAAGGGGTGTTTTTTCACTAAGAATGTTGAGCAGATCATGTGGCTGCTTCTTGCAGAAGAAAATATACAGGAGATCTAGGGAGTGGCAAATCACAGCCTCAGCAACTGTGTCTGCCATTCATTGTGGCACATTTCTGTAACAATAAATCTGTCCTCTACCCTGCAACAAGCATCATTTCCATTCTGAATGCATTTATGAGTGTATGTATTTATATCTATATTGGAGTAACTCAGCAGTTCAGGCAACATCTCATATAAGTGTGTGTGTGTGTGTGTAAAATGCAGAAGTACATACTTATCTGAATTCAACTCCATTTGCCATTCCTTACCCCACTTGCCCAGCTGATCAAGATCTCGCTGTCATCCTTGACAACCATCCTCACTGAATACTGCTGGAGGGTGGCTAATGTTGTGACTCCAAGACCTGCTGCAGAGAAAATCCTGGAGACAATGGTCTCCAGGACAACTGTGGTAGGAAAGTTACTGAAGAGGATTCTGAGGGACAAGAAAAGCATGTATTTGGAAGACAGGTTTATTAGGGATAGTCAGCAGGATTTTGTGTGTGAGAGATCATATCTTATGAATTTAAGAAAAAGTAACCAAGAATTTTGATAAGGGCAGGGTTCTTGCCATTGTATTTATGGACTAGAGCAAGGTCTAATGAGGTTCCACGTCATAGTCTGCTCTGGCAGTTAGATTGCATGAGATCCAACGAGAGCTAGCTACCTGCATACAGATTTGGCTTCATGGTAGGAAGCAGAGTGTGGTGGTGGAAGGTTGTTTATCAGAGACTGTTCTGTGATTAGTGGTGTGCCTTGGGGATTAGTACTGGATTCATTGCTGTTTGTCATCTATAATTATCAATCTGGATGAGAATGTACAAAGCATGATAAGTTTGCAGATGACACTAAAATAAGTGGTAAAGTAGACAGTGAGGCTGATTATTAAGAATGACAGTGAGACCGTTATCAACTGGGCAAGTGGGGTAAGGAATGGCAAATGAAGTTTAACTCTGGTAAGTGTGTGCTTCTGCATTTTGGACAGTGTGAGGTGATGAATTTAGAGAAGTCGAGTAGGGAAAGGCCATGAATAGTAAATGGAAGGGTGCTGAGGAATATTGAACTGAGGCACCTTGGGATTTAAGTCCATAGTTTTTTTACAAGTGGTAACACGGGTAGATGGGGAGGAGTAGAAAGTGTAAGGCAAAACATACAAAGTGCTGGAGTGGGTCAGGCAGCATTTCTGGAGAACATGGATAGGTGACATTTTGGTTTGAGACCCTTCAGTGATGCTGCCTCATGTGCCAAGTTGCTCCAGCACTTTATGCCTTCTTTTAGTAAACCAGTTTCTTGTTTCCTCCATTTTACTGTTCCACTGTGACATCTCCTCAAGCTATGCCTAATTTGAACAAGTTCTCCTCTCTGTGAAAAGTCTCAACCCAAAATGTCACCTATCTATATTCTCCTGAGATTCTGCCTCACCTGCTGAGTTATTCTAACACATTGTGACTTTTTATAAACCAGCACCTGCAGTTCCTTGTTTCTATACCTTGGAATATTGCGTTCAGTTTTGGTCACCTTGCTGTAGGAAAGATGACTTTAAGTGAAAGAGTGCAGAGAAATTATACAAGGATTTTGCAAAGACTTGTGAACCTGAGGTATAGGGTGAGATTGGCCAGGCTAGGACTTTATTCCTTGATATTATCGAGGAATATAAAATCAAGAAGAGAATAGATGGGGTGAATGTACAAAGTATTTTTCCTAGTGGAGCAAGTTGAGGGCAGAGGTTTTAGGGGAGGGGAAAGATTTAATAAGAAGCTAAGTGGCAACTTTTTGACACAATTATTTTAGGTATATGGGACGAGATGCCCAAGGAAATCGTTGAGACTGGCACAAAAATAACATTCAAAAGACATTTGGACAAGTACGTGGATAGTAAAGATTTAGAGGAATATAGGCTAAATGCGGGCAAATAGGGCCAGCTTTGATGGGACATCTTGGTCAGTATGAATAAGTTGGGTTGAAGGTTCTGTTTCTCCACTACATGACTGCATGACTCTACCTAAACATTAACATTCAGCTAAGTTGTGAGAAGGATGCTATTGCAGGTGGTTTTCTGCAGTTCCTTCTCAGAAATATTTGACTAACTTCTCCATTAGACATTGACATGAATTGGAACGACCACACAAAGTTTGTTTGAATTAAACAAACACATTTCTGGAGCAACACTGTGGGTCAGGCAGGATCTGTGGAAGGAATTGATAGATAGTGATTTAGCTCAGGATCATCTTCGGACTAAAGAAAGGTCTGAAGTGGGTTCTGAAACAAAACATCAATTGAATCAAAAGATTCATTTATTGTCAAACAATGTGGGGAAAATGACAGAAACGTTGAAACATTTTAATTGTGTTGACTACCCATTCTTCATTCCCACCTCATTCAACCTAACATTTTAGACTGGGTTTGGTCGTTGAGTGGAGGAAAATGCAGTAAAAAACACAGTACAGGAGCCTATTGCACATGTATTGTGCGGCCTTTTTGGCCAATGCAACATTTACCTGTATTATTAACAAACAAAGCCTTAGAAAATGCTTCTAAAGCATCCATTCCACTCTAATCTGGTCTCATTACACATTCTTCTGCTCAGACAAAGTATTACTGATGGCTACTTTAAAGATTGTGTTTACTGTACCTTATCACCTAAGTAATAGTTCGTTGATTTTCATCAATATTGTTCCTTCCCTTTTGAAAACTTCAAAGCCTCAGAAATACAAGTGTTTTAAATTGGTAAAATCAAGTCAAATTCAGGATTACCCAAAACAATTTCAGATGAAAGTAGGAACATGCATTTATTTGGCAATGTTTGCATTTTCTTAGGGTTTGCATTCTGTCTGATGTCTCCTGGCAGAATCTGTGCCTTTTAAAGATTTCACTTCAAGGCAAGGCAGGCCTCAGCTGTGATATTCCCCATGGTCAAAATGTTCTGTTGATGTTGACTGTCTGAACTAGCTTATGAAGCTGTGCCAATTGGATGAGATACAGGGATGTAGGTAGACTGAACGTAACACCTTCAGAAAGAGAGGCAGAAACACAGGATCCAGTGAAGTAGCAGCAGAGGTATTTCTGATTACTTCTGCCTTGAGTCTGAAGAAGGATCCCAACCTGAAAAGTTGATTCCCTCCGCAGATGCTGCCTGACCCACTGAGTTCCTCCAGCACTTTAAGCTTTGCTCAAGATCCCAGCATCTGTAGTTTTTTATGTCTCTGTTGCTCTGCTTAACTTGGGCTGTTTTTGTTTTTAACTAGTAATAACTAGGAAAAGCTATATCGATAATTCAGACACTGTGTGGGCAGTAGAATTTTTAATGTCAACTCTGCATTTTGCTTTAAGAATGCAGGTATCCTACATAAACTTTTGCCCAATCATGTTTGTGGGTGTGAAATGGTCATGTGATTGGGGTAGTGCAGAAGAAATCTCTGAATAAAAACTCAGATTGCAATGGACAATTTTGAATGTACATATAATTATTGTCATTTCCTATTATACATGGGAAGCTGCTGTGGAAACTGGAAATTAATGTATTTGCTTAAAATATTTAAATTATTAAAATAAAATTAACTTTACCAGATAGTCATAGAGTGATACTGCAAGGAAACAGGCCCTTCGGCCCAACTTGCCAAACACTGGCCAACACGTCCCGCTGAGTTATTCCAGCTTTTTGTGTTGACCTCCACTACACTAGTCCCAGCTATGTCCATAGCTAGGTCCATATGCCTCCAAACCTATAGAGAAATAATGAAAACAACACCCCTGAATTGAGCCAAAAGTGTCTTGGTAAAATATCTTTCTTATTCAATCAGTCTTCAAATTTCAAAAGTCACAGTTCTTTTTCAAAAACAACAAACTTCAAGATAAAATTAGAACGTGCACTTTTATGGCGCTTGGTTGATCTTCTAATATTTTAAATGAATTCCCTTGATGGAATGAAAATGAATGAAAAGGACATTTGACATTAAAGTGAAGGCAGGTAATGGAAGATTTACTGTACAAGCACAAACATTAAATATTCATCGGTTGCTGGTGTTCCCTTTGATATTCTGAGATGTCGCATGAAACATCCTTGCGATGTAGCAGCCCATCTTTACTAATTGCACATAAATCGGCAAAACTATATTGAATGCAAAATGAATGGCTGTTGAGCGCAGAAGTTACTGTTAATTACATTGTCATGCATCACGTACATTCCAAAACAACCAGCAATACGAAATATGTCTTTGCACTTATTTCATATGATTTATGACTTAATTTACTAATGCAAAGCATGGCCAATTGGTCACATTGATATAAAGGTCATTCGCTTGGCTTTTATGCCAAGTAACTGGTTGGCAAAGAAATTCTCATAAACCATCCATTTTATGATATTCCATTTAGTGTTAACTTACAAGGCAGCAACTTAGCGTAAGGTTCAGATGACATTGTAGGCTGGGAGAGTGAAATCCAAGCCATTTGTCAATAGCCAGCAAAGGCTGATTTTTCTATCTGAGCTCATCCCTGTGTGCATTTGTTGGCAACGACAACTGAACCAGCAGAAGACAGTAACCTTTGGCTTACTTGGATCGCGTTCACATCTGATCACTGAGAGAAAGAATAGAGACACAAAGAACTGCAGATTGCTGGAATCTTAAGCTAAAAAACTAAATGCTGGAGTGACTCAGTAGGCCAGGCAGCATTTGCGGAGGGAATGGAGATGCAATATTTTAGGTTGGAACCCTTCTTCAGACTGACGCAGCGGGTGGGGAGGGGAGGTGGAAAAGAGAGGCAGGGATGAGACAAAGTCTGGCAAGTAATAAGTGGATACAGGTGAGGGGGATTTGATTGGCAGATGGGTGGATTAAGTGACAAAGGCCGGAGGTAAAAAGGGGACAAAGGTTGTTGGATCAGGAAAGAGGAGTGAAATATAAAGCCAGAGGGAGAGATAAAGGTGGAAGGGGAAGAATGTGGGGGTCTTGGGGCTCAAACAAGAGGCAAGGTTGCTTCTTCTGTCGTGTCACAGTAGGCTACAGTAATTACATGCATGTCCCCTTTAATTTGTGAGTGATTAATACCCAAAGGTACTTTTCACCACAAATATCAACAAAGCTTCCTGGCATTAGGGAACTAGTGTCGCATGACTCAGAATGCACACCAGAAGCACGTTGCAGGTATAGATTTTCATTGCAGTGGCCTGTCATCTTTCCAAAGAGATACAATATATTATTTTAGGACTGAAAACACAAAGGAGCAGGATTTCCTGTTATAGCAGACTTGTGACTGCTGAATTACCAGAGTTATCTAATATTATGAGTTGGCACGGCTTGGTTTTGCCACGTTGGTGACAGTCCCCGAGGAATTGCAGAGGTGGGGAATGGGAATGGTGCTGGGAGGGGTAGGGCAAAGGAAATGTGGCAGGTCTCTGGGGGCAGCAGCAGGCAGCTCGAATGTTCTTGTAATTGATTGTACTTCCTTGTGACATGAAGATTTAAATCAGCGGATCCTCACCATGGCAACGCGGTGTGCTGTGAAGATGTGATGATACTGCTCGGCCCCTGTTGCTAGGGGCGCACATATTGACAAATGGATCCAGTGGCTGCAATAAAAATAGAAAACGCTTCGTTCTGACACATTCCGTCTGTTTCTCTTTCCATGGATACTGCCTGGCCTGCTGAGTATTCCCAGCATTTACTTTTTCTATTTCAGATTTCCTGCCTCTGCAGTTCTTTGACTTTCGCTGCAGGAAGGAAGCTCAGAATTGGCACCGATTCTGGTGCCGACAAGTCAGCAGACAGAAGTCACAGTGCTCCGGATTTACACGGGTTTGCAGCAACAGCAGTTAATTCTGCGCCTCTGCTCTCGAGGCTAAATTTATACTCTTTATCCAAAAGGAAAGATGACATTTGCTTATATAAAAATAACGAAAGTGCACTGTGCAACATTCTGAAGACGTCCCAGCACCCAATTAGTGTGCAGTAGCTGAGCGCAGTGGATCCAAAGGCAGATTTGATGAGACACTGACCTGATTTTTACTGCACTGTTCCTCTCCCTTTAGAGATATGATGATGCAATGATGAGGCCAGTACTGGAGAATGATATTGTTTGCTTCTCCAGTTACATAACCGACTTTGGTTTTGTAAAGATTAACTATACTTCATGATTGTTCTGAAAGGTTATGTCAATATTTTAGCAATTATCCACACTTCTAATCAACAACGTAACAGAAATGTTCTGATTGTCGAGACTTTTTGAGAGCTGATTCATTTTTTAGTTCAGCAAACGCTCTGGTGCGGAATCTTTAAGTTAGTTGTAGAAATTGGTTCTGCTTACAGAAAAAAACATGGAGTCCGAGAATCATAGAGGTCAGAAACGGGCCTATTCATCCATAATGACCTTTTTGTCCATCTGCACTAATCTGCACCTTGTTTCAGTGAGATCACTTCACATTTTTCAACATCATTGCATACAGGCCCAAATTTACTCAATCTCTATCAGAAGACAATTTCTTTCCCCAAACACCCCCTCCCCCTCCCCATCTGCACCACATGTTTTCCCCATTTGCTGCATTAGATCTGTATCTTGCTGAATCTTGCTTGTTCATTTAGCTGTCTAAATCTCTCTTAAATGTGGTGACTATATCTAATTCCACTACCTCCTCTGCCATTGAATTCCAGATTCCAATGACTCTCTGTGTAATACAAATATACCTGTTTTGGCATTGTATCTCTTTAAAAACAAAAAAAAAAAGACCATCCAGCTGTGGTGATTTATCAACCCTTATGCCTTCCATGACTTCTAACATCTCCCCCTTCTTAATCCTGACATATCTTGAGGGTATTGGATGATTAGTAGGATATGAATAGGAGGGGGAGGGGGTGTTTGGGGAAAGAAATTGTCTTCTGATAGAGATTGAGTAAATTTGGGCCTGTATGCAATGATGTTGAAAAATGTGATGTGATCTCACGGAAACAAGGTAAATTATTAAGGATCTTCACTAGGTTGCGCCAAAGGTACAGCCACATGTTTTCCCCAGTGGCTGACACTGGAACTTAGAATCACATTGTAAGACTGTAATGGGGAGAAATTACTTCACTCAGTGTGCTATGAATCTTTGGAATTCACAACCCCCAAAACAGTTGCCGAGTTGTTTAATGGAGAGAGGTTAAATTATTGGATTATTATTCCAAGGAATATGGTTCATGAGCCTGAATCCAACGGCAGCAAACATTAGGTACACAAAAATGCTGGAGAAACTCAGCGGTACAGCAGCATCTATGGAGCGAAGGAAATAGGCAACGTTTCGGGCCGAAACCCTTCTTCAGACTGATAGGGGGTGGGGAGAAGAAAGGAAAAAAGGAAAAAGGCGGAGGAGGAGCCTGAGGGCTGGGGGAGGGGAGGAGACAACCAGAGGGCTGATGCAGCAAACATTATATTCACCATAACTTTAAGACTATATTTTGCATGCTGTTTATTTTTCTTTTGCTGAGATAGCCGCAAAACAATGTTTTTTCACTTCATCTTTATCCCCAAATTGTGTGCGTTTGTAGGTTAATTGGCCACTGTATGTCGCCCCCTCCCCCGCGTGCAGGGAATGGATGTGGAAATGCGATAACAGATAACCAATGTGAACGAGTGATCGATGATCATTGTGGACTTGGTTCACTGAAGGGCCTGTTTCCATGCTGTATCTCTAAACGAATCTAACTGGACAATAATAAAGCAAATACTAATTCCAACACCAATAATAATGCTTAATTATACATAATTAAGGATTTTTAATGTACTGAGAATTTTTTGTTTATTATTTATGAGTATTGTGTTCACAGGCCTGTTATGTTGCTGTAGTAAGAATTTGATTGTTCAGTCATCGGTATAGATGACAATTAAACACTTTTGGAAGAAGTTCTCCAGTCATTATCCAGTCTAGCCTGGGTACAAATCCCAAACCACCTTCTAAAATGGCTTACCGTGCCATTGTGTTCTGAGGGCCGTAAGGATGGACAGTGAGAGCCTGGCCAACAACATTCACAACCTGTGAAGGATGAAGAAAATGGTGATAAGGCAGCAAGCTAACAATATTCTTAATGAACTGCAAGGAGACTTGAAAGCCTCTCCCTTCTCCTTATTTCTTATGTACTGGGGTGGCCAGAGTGATATGACATTCAGTTTTAGCTACTGACATTTCAGTGAATAATTCAAGGAATTATATAGGCTGAAGGCTGAATTCTAATCTAATATGTCCTTCAAGACACAAATACTGCCATGTTTACCCAGTCTGGCTGATAGGTGACTCCACACACTTCGAGGTTGTTGACTCTTAAATGGTCTAGCTAACTTCTCGGTAGTAGGTGGCTTACCACCAACTTCTCAAGGGCGATTAGGGATGGGCAATAAATGTTGGCCTTGTCAGCGATGCCTAGATCACGAAAACGGAATAACTGAAACGGTATGAGCTTCGAGGAAGAATCCAAATAGGAAAGAAAAGAACAAAAAGGGCTCTTAATGGATGAACACAAACTCTTGCTTCACATAATTAAGATGAAGCTAATTAAGGCCAACCTGTGCCTGGTAGTAGATTAATGGGATTTGTTGAAACTTCTGAAAGAAATGTGTAAGACAGATGTCAGAAATAACACCTTCACACAGAGAGCAATGAATAATTAGAATGGGCTTCTGGCAAGGCTAATGGAGACAGCAATTGTAGACTTATTTAGAAATTAATTAGATCTTCTTAATTAGATCCCCTTCGTCCTCGACCCTGATTGCTCAAGGATGACTTGTTTCCTCTCCAGTTCTGTACGTTCTCTGTGATGGTTGAAGATTCCCATGTAGGGCCAGCAACACATGCTGCTGATGAGGCAGGTGCTGCTTGCTGGGGCAAAGTGGATACATAGTATGGATCTGCAGATGCTGGTTAACACCGAAAATAGACACAATTGATGGAGTAACTCAACGGGTCGTGCAGCATCTCTGGAGTTTCAGGTTGAGACCCTTCTTCAGACTGGCAGTGGCTGGGTAGTTTGGCATCTTGTGTGGTCCTTCACCTTTTGCGACACCTTTTGCGACACATAGTGACATCTGGACCAAGGGAGGATCTGGAGTCAGTGAGGATGTTTTTTTTTAATCACTTTGAGCGTGTCTATGGATTTTTTTCTATCCATAGAGAGCTGGTGGTGAGAATATAGATGATGAGGTCCACTCTTTCTCCTAGTTGAGTATGATCAAAGCATCAGTGTTGGCCTGGAAGAGATTACTGACATTGCTTTGTTGATCCCATCAGTGGATTTGGAGGATTCTGTCATGATTTGGAGCTCCTTTTCCTGCTTATCCCACAGATGAACCATAGTAGCCAGAAACTTCAATGGTTCTTTATTCACATGTACAGATGTACAGTGAAATTCCATTTTTTACAAGCAGTTCAGTGAAGTATTGCCATACTTAAGCACAATCCCCAATTAGTGTAAAATGCTGAACTATAGTCCACACAGACCACATGCAAGAGTCGCCAGGTTTTGACCCCATTTTCATAGTCCAGTCTGGTCCGTGTGTTTGGTCTTCTGGAGCGGGGTCTGATCCGGGTGAACCCCACGCTGCTGCTGGCCCCCAACCCTCCAACGAATCGTCGTCCTTCTCCTCGTCCGGCCAATTTCAGGCTTTGTTCCCCGGGGGCATCTCCCACAGCTGACCTTGAGGGCATGGAAGATAAAACCCCAGTTCACTCAATTACCCGCCCTTGCTCTCGCGTCCACCGTTGGTGGCTCCCTCCATCCTCCCCTCCGGTTTTCCGGTTCTGGGGGGACAAGCAAAGGCCAGCTTGTCGGCTTCCCTCTGCAGGTCAAGGCCCGCTGGTCCTTCCATCTGACTGTTTACATCTACAACTTGTAGGCGAGAGACAGAATTGTAGCAATGAAGATGAGAAGGTGATTGGAATGATAATATAGCCTTTGTAATGTCTTCTGCATGATCCTGTTATGGCTAGCACAATGAATACATGTCCGACATCTTGTAAGAAAAGTTTATTTCCCACAACTAACAGAAACTTCTAGAAGGTCGCATGTTATCAGTCACGAGGCACAGGCCAACTCGCCAGCTTGTACTCCTGGCCTCAAGGGGCGCTGGCATTTACATTACATTTACATTGCATCTCCCCCTTCAACTTTGGGGTTTCATTTATGTGTACGTCCACGGCATATAAATGACAATACAGTACCATTAAAGCCATTTAGATTTGGCTTCATTTAATTCAGCAGAACATTTGTACATTTCCCATATATTTTCCTTCAATACTCTTTTGCATTCGATTTAAATTCTGCTTTTGAACTTTAATATCCACATAAAGTTTTACATTAGAATCAAGTAAGATTGCTGCTGTTTTCCACTTTCTCAAAACCTAGAACCTCTAGGGTTCAGTCTCGTTGCCTCTCGCTGCGTCTGGGAGACTGGGTCCTGCCTCTCGCTGCGTCTCGGCGCAATGTATCGTCTGGGGGACTGGCCCCGTCTGGGAGACACTTTCTTGCTTCTGGTAGACTGGCTCCTCCATCTAGGTTTCTCGCGTCTGGGAGACTTACTCCGGCGTCTGGCTGCAGGTGGCTTATCCTCGGCTACAGGGCTCTATCCTGGGCTACAGGTGGCTTATCCTCGGCTACAGGGCTCTATCCTGGGCTACAGGTCTCTGTCCTGGGCTACAGGGCTCTGTCCTGGGCTGACTCTCCTGTCCGACTCCTCTCGGAGACCTGCTCCATCTGGGAGGCGGACTCCCCCTTCAAAAAGAAAACTTTTGTCGCTCTTTCAATTTCTGTTGCTGGCATGTACGTTATCCAACGTAACCTTCAAAGCAATGTTTTTACTCTTGTGTTTCCTGCATAATAACTCAGCTCCTGCAGAAACTTCGGCAAATCATCTGTACTTCTTGGCTTCTTAACTTTTACTTCTTTGAATTTGTCACTTAGCATCTTTAAACTGCTGCTCAAGTCGTGCTGCGCTCTCCGCAGGGCTCCTAGAAGTTCTCGAACATGGCAGTGGCTGTTATCGCTGCACGGGCGAGGGTGAGGGTGCGGGGCAGCGCGGTCGGAAGGTGGCCGTGGCGGCCGTTACTCCCTCTGGGAGAAGCCGTCTATGGAGACCTGTGATTCCTCCGTCGATCGCGGGGACTCGGGGAATCGTGACGCCTTTTCCTCGCTTGTGATCCCGATCCCACCTGGCGATCTCTGGCCGTCACGGGGGGGGGGGGGGGGTGAGGACCTGTTCTCTGTCTCCACCAACAAAAAAAAATGTTTGCCCCCAGTTAGCACTGGGGCTGGATCTGAGGATTGCTTGTCCTAGGGTAGCAAATATAGGTTGATAATTAATTTTTAGAACAATTAGCATCCAATGGATGACTGGAATCTTTCCTGAGGTTTTCTAGGGAAATGCCTTGGAGTGGGGGATGAAGGTTTGTCCTCGGCTTCAGCTCCAGGGTGATAGAGTTGTTGGGAGCAGGGGGAGCACTGTTAGCAGTTGGGGAGAGATTGATGGGACTGAGGGTTGGGGATTGGTTGATGATGGATGTTGGGTGGAGATCAGGGTTAGTGTGGGACGTGTAGTGTTTGCTCAGAGGAGGATATTGGCAGTCGGGGGAAAGTGGTTTGGGGTGGAGAGAGTTTGACGGGACTGTGGTGGGGTGGAGTTGGGATGCTTTGTTGGGGACTGGGGCAGGGTAGGAGGCTGATAGGGGGTCATCAGCATTTACTTGATCCAGAGGAGAGGGGGGAATGGGGCTGGCTATTGGGACTGGCGACAGGCGAACAGGTGACATAGCCTGGAACTGACATGTGGTGGGTGTAGAATAGTGTGGATAGTTGGAGAGGAGAAGAAAGAGGTGGGGGTTCAGATGGATCAGGATAGAGAAGGTGGTGAGTGAAGGCAGAAGCTAAGGGAAGCAGAAGCGAGATGAAGGGGTCGGGGTGTCGGATTAGATGAAGACGAGACTGAGTGAGGAAGGAGTTTAGGAGAAGAATTGAGGAAGGGGGATGGCAAGGAAATAGTGAACTGTAGAAACAAGGAACTGCAGATGCTGGTTTACCCAAAATAACACAAAATGCTGGAGTAACACAACGGATTAGGCAGCATCTATTCTTCAGAGATGAACAACTGGTTAGGTAATGCTGACAGGGTAACATAGATTCTTAAATCTGCACGTCTGAGTTAAAATCGGCAAAATAATTTCCCATCATCTTTTATACTCTTGCGATTGTAAGTCAAAACAGAGTTTTCTTTCCACGTGAAAACTTACACTCATTTTTATGGTTGCTAATGTTTTTTTAGCCCGTTCCTATTGTTGACGTTGTGATTCACGGATGGTGGTGAGGCAGCCCATCTGGCAGCTCCGCAGAGCCCACCATCCGGAGCAGAGAATTAACAATGGAACGCAAACCAGCGCGATTCCACAGAACCCAGGGCGGCTCTCAGCGAGGCTGGCGGGCTGGCTGCCCGCGGCATAATTGGTGGGAGGAGGGAGTGATGTTTATCTTAGCAAATGTCGTTAACGCAATTAACGATCTACCTCCGAGGCCGGCAAGGTCTTGGCATGCAAGGGTCTGGCAAGCCCTGTTGAATGGTTCAGGATGGTTACACTGGACACAGCTGCTAACTGGGTCTATAGAACAGGAACCCAGTTAGCAGCTGTGTCCAGTGTAACCGTCCTCTACAGAACAGGAACATGGGAGGTGGGGGGGGGAAATAAACATAAATGGTCGCAGATTTATGCTGACAAAATGTGGCTTCCTACCTGAGCGTAGATTGCATCTCACTGCTGAGACAAATGTTCCATTGGTTTAAAGTAGTTATGGAAAAGCACAGGACTGACCCACAAGTTAAGGTCCTAAATTAGGGCAGTGCTGCTTTTGGAGCCATTAGACATGAACTTGCAAAGGTCCTTTGTGAGAGTCTGTTTGTGGGGAAGGGCACAGCTGGCAAGTGGGAGGCTTTCAAATGTGAAATAGCAAGAGTATGGGGGCAACATCTTCCTGTTAGGGTGAGGAGCAAGGCTGGCAAATTTAGGGAACCCTGGTTAACGAAAGATGTTCAGGCTCTGGTCAGGAAAATGAAGGAGGTATATGTCAGATTAGACCGTCAATATCAGGGAAATATGGGTCAAATGCAGGCAGGTGGGACTAGTATAGACGGGGCATTTTGGTCAGCGTGAGCAAGTTGTCCGAAGGGCCTGTTTTTACGCCATGTATCTCTAAATGCCTCCATGAGTGCAAGTGTAGGGGTACCAATGACGGCAATCAGGAGGGTAAAAAGAGGACAAGAGACCTTTACCTAGCAGGCAAGGAGGAGGACAGTGCCAAGAGATTCTATAGGTATAATGGGAGTAAAAAAGTGGCGAGGAAAAGAATAGGTTCCCGTAAAGATCAACAATGCCACCTCTGTGCAGAACTACAAGAGATGACAGAGGTAGTAAATGAATATGTCTCATCCGTTTTTATAGAGGAAAAGTTCATGGAAAGAACTGAGGGAAATGAGTTGTGATGCCCTGCATCATATACGATTTACCAAAGAGGAGATATTGGGAGTTTTGAAGTTCATTAAGTTGGATAAATCCCAGGGCCTGACCGTGTATGTCTTCTGATTTTTCGTGCAGCTTGGGAAGAAATTACAGAGGCCCTTGCAGAGATGAATGCATCATCTTTAGCCAGGGGTAAAGTTCCCGAACACTGGTGTGTGGCTAATGTTATACTGTTATTTGATAATGGCAGCAAGGACAAGCCCAGGAACTACAAGCTGGTGAGCCTGATGTCAGCAGTGGGAAAGTTGTACGAGGGGATTCTTAGGAACAGGATCTACCGACATTCAGTCACATTCTTTTTCCCAGATTGAGGAATTTAAATGCTAAAGGGCATAGAGTTGAGATGAGAGTGGAGAGATTTATCTCAGCATACTCTGCAGCAGCTTGTGTGCTCATGTAGTAGGTTCCTGGTTTCCTGGTCCTCCAAAATATTCCAAATGGAATTTAAACTGGAGGTGGTGGAGGGAGGAGTTAAGCCAGAAAAGGTTCTTGGGAAACAAGAGCTACCTTAAATTTAGTTGCGTCTGGTTAGGTAACTATGGTAGGGTGAAGACTATTCCATGCTTTAATTGTGCGGGGGAAGAATGCATTGCTGTACACATCTGTCTTGTTAGCTGGTATCTCAAATTGGATCGAATGCCCTCGTCTGTTCCTAATTGGTTTGGGTTTGGTGTAGGTTTTGTAATCTATGTCGAGCTGGCCATTTAACATTTTGTAAAAATAGGTATATGGGACTGTATTTGACCTCTGTGTTTTTGTTTTTTGTCCTTTTGCACTCCCAATTTTTATTTTATTTTATTTTATATTTGTATATATATATGTGCTTTTTATGTTATTAACTGTCTGTGTCGTTACTGTTGTATTTTTGTTTAGACCCTGGTTTTTGTGAAAGGCACTTTGGGTTGCATTCAATTGTATGAAAAGGGATGTAAAAATAAAGTTATTATTATTATTTAGGAGGAACCTCGGGGGCAACCTTTTCACTCGGGGGGAGGGGGGGGTTATAGTCTGTATCTGGACAGGGCTGCCAGAGGAACTTATGAAAACATACAAAATTATGACTTTTGAAAGATATTTGACAGATATGTGAATCGGAAGTTTGGAGGGCTATGGAGCAAATGCAGTCAAATGGGACTAGCCCAGTATGCCAACTTGAACAGGAATAGTATGGACAAGGTGGACCAAAGGGCATGTTTCCATGTTGTGTAGCTCTATAACTCTACTGATGATGGGCAAGCATTTGACAAGGTGGGACAATTGATGTTAATGGGATTGACAATCATACAGTCACTATACCATCACCTGCCAGAAACCCCAGGGAAGGGATTATGCTGTTGATACCTCAATAAAATAAATATATACATATTATGGGAGGGAAAGCTTTGACTGAATTTGAACTGTTGTTGGAATTGTTTGCTTCTGTGTGCAGGAGAGAGGTCCATTTTCAGTCGCAGAGTCACCTCTACAATAGGACTGAGCTGGTCCATTACATCTGGCCAGGCTCACCTACATGATTGAGGCTTAATATTAAGTGGTGGTTCATTCATGAAGTGAAAATATGCAGTGGTGTTAGCATCTTCGCTTGCATTTTTTTAAAGACCATTGCTTTCTTTTGGCACTTCTACTGTGTGGTTTGTCAGAGATAAGACAGCACCCAGCAGAGTCCATGATGGGGCCTGTCATGCAGTGCATTGAAGAGTAACTGGTCTAGTGAGATACACATTTCACATGGAGCACTTCCATTGTGTTTTTTTTCCATTCATGACAGCAATAAATAAGTGGATTTGGTGTTGATATTCTGCAGGCAGAAAGGTCAGCAAGATTAAAACATCAATGTCAGTCCCTGATTTAGGTGCCATCATTTTGTTTCCTCATGTTGCTTCTGCCACGAGCCAACATCGCAGAGATTGTGGAACTAAGATTTCTGGTTCTGGTATGGAGGAAGTGCAAACATTCTTGCGGTTACTGACATTACGAAGGTTCCGTGGTACATCGGGAATGATGCCATTTGGAATGTTTCCATGGATTTGAGAATCATCCAAGATAGAAACAAGGAACTGCAGATACTAGTTTATGGAAAAAATAACCACACTATGTGCTGGAGTAAATCCGTGGGCCAGGCAGTTTCAATGGAAAACATAGACAAGTGACATTTCGGGCTGGGACCCTTCTTACGACTGATTGTGTGGGAGAGGAGGCAAAGAAAGCAGGAAAAGGGAGAAGGGACAGGACAAAGTCTGGCAAATAGGTGAACACAGGCGAGGGGAGGCTTCGATAGGCAGATGGTTGGACGAAGGCCGGAGGTGTGGGGCAAAAGGATTGAAGAGTTGTGAATTGTGAAGCTAGAGGAAGGAATGTGGGTGGAGAGTGGGAGGGGAGAAACCAGGTGAGAGTCCAGCTGGGACACATGAGAGAGAAGGGATCTAAGGTTTAGTTTACAATGATCAAGGAAAGTGTTGCTGGCCTTAATTTATCCTTTTGCATATTTTTCATTCATTTGTTCTATGTACCTTTTCATATCTCTAGCTTCGCTCTTCCCTCTTCCCTGGCTCTCAGTCTGAAGAAGGGTCTCGATCTGAAACCTCACCTATTCCTTCTCTCCAGAGATGCTGCCTGACCTGCAGAGTTACTCCGGCTTTTTGTGTCTATCTTTGGTGTAAACTAGCATTTGCAGTTTCATCCTATACAAGGTTTAGTTTGATTTGGTTTAGAGATACAGCGTGAAAACAGGCCCTTCGGCCCACCGCATCAGTGCCGACCAGCAATCACTCATACACTAACTAGTTCTATACAACACACGAGGAACAATTCACAGAAGCCAAATAACCTACAAACCTGCACATCTTTGGCGAGTGGGAGGAAACCGGAGCACCCGGAGAAAACCCACGCGGTCACAGGGAGAACACACAAACTCCGTAAAGACAGCACCCGTAGTCCTGATCGAACCCGGGCCTCCGGCTCTGTAAGACAGCAACTCTACTGCTGCGCACCGTGCTTCTCATGGTGTTCTCTGCTGCCAGGCATGCCAGGAGGTTTGGCTTAGATGGGCAAGGCCAGACATAATTTCAGTTCCTTGGGTAATGGAGATTTAGGATTTCTAATAGACATTAAAAAATAATGATAACCCCCTGAGGAAATGTCCTGAAATGGTTCTGCAAACAAAATAATTTCCCATTTTCTGTGACCAGACCCGACACCTTCGGTGACCTCTGTTTTTAGTGATCAGTTGCCCACTGTTCCTGGCAGAGATGTGCCAGCAATGGTCGTTGAATGGCTGGTCCTTCAGTAGGCCCAACTTGTGGAGTTTCCTGTTTTCTATCTATATCCCTGGCCTTGTAAGGAAGAGGTAGAAGCTGCACTCACTTGGGAATTGCCTGAAAATCTTGGAAGCAGGTCAAGCAAACTGAGTCCTGCCCTAATTTCTGACCGTGCACATAAACATCCACTGAATTAAATGAGAAGCTTGGTTGAGTTCGTCGGTAATGTTTAGATCCTGTCAGAAGTATAAGATACTTTGCACTGTAGTCCTGACAATAAATTTGTACGTTCCTCTGAAATTTGTTTAATTATAGATTAGGTTCAATTACAACAATGTCTGGCAGTAAACCACTTGGTTAATGGCGTTCTCTGTGATATTTAGGACAACTGATTTTCCCTCAGGAACCATGCTGTATTTTTAGGACTGAGTTTTTTTTTCTTAGATTGGCAGTTTTAAAACTTCCCATGCATTCATTTTCCTGGAATGTTTTGAATGTTTGCGAGCAATTACTATGATTAAATCCTTCTCAAACTTGCATATTTTATTTTTGGATGGAGAAGGGAAGATTTTTGATGGCCAGCTTTTACCAGAAAGTTTCTGTTTGAATCTTCCTATCAGAGAGTTAAATATTTGGACACAGAAGCTGTAAAGCATGCCACAACATTTAAGCAGATTAAAAATAACTTTGCAAGGTAAAATCTTATGCCCGTCACACATGACACCTTTCTTATTTCTTCTGGATTCCGCATGGTCTGACTCACAACTGCACGAGGTGCATAGACTTGCACAAAGGACGGCTCCAGCCCCTGTCCATTGCTGTGCCTTAGGCTCAGCCTCCGGTAGTCAATGACCTTACGTCCATCACCAGGTCAGAAGTGGGAATAGTCACTGAAAATTACACAATGTGCAATGTTACTTGCAAATCCTCAGAAAATGATTCCGTGCTTGCATGCTGCATGACGTGGTCAAGATCCAGGCCTCAACTCTAAGAGGCTCATTAATCTGTGCCCTGTGAATGCTGTGATAAAATCATTTCCAGCAAAAGAGTCCAATCATACACCCTTGACAGTCAATGGTATTACCATTGTCGAATTACTCCACTTGTCATAGGTGGAGTACATCCATTTTCCCTTGTGTACTAATTTCTACTTCTCGATGCTCGGTTCAAACTCTTCCCTTTCTCACGCACACTAAATCAAAGACTCCCTCAGCTTCCATCTCAAGGATAGGGAAAGACAGATTGGTTCTGCATTCCTATCATTTTGCAAATCTACTTTGATGACAATAAATGTTAGAATAAAATACAACAGCAGATGAACATGCAAGAATATAGGTATGGAATATATGCAACCCCTTATATCTGCCAGACCATACAGTTAGTTCATGGCTGAATGGGTTTTCAACTTCATTTGACCAAGTTTGAACAAACATGGGCTGCCAATTTGAGTCACGAAAACTTCAAATCATCCAACATGCTGCAACACTCCAATCTCTTCTCAGTGAAAGGTTCAAGCAAGAGACATTAAATGAGGAAACATTGGCTTCACCAATGTTACAAATGATTTAAATGTTTAAAATGTCACCTGTACTAGCTGGAACACCAATGAATGCCATCAACACAATTAAACCAAGCAAAGAGATTCAGTGAAGACCAGGTGTCGGATTGTCTTTGTAATTGTGACAGTCAAAGCCGCAACCCCAAAGTGAAAGAAGAGATCTCTTTGTCTTGCAGTATTCGGTCCTGGGCGGAGAAGATGAAGGAGGATCTTGTGAAGTTGGTCCGTAGTGCCAGTGGAGTCGATCAGCTGGAACAGGTAGGAATAACGATAGCCGATTCTCAAACCCCTGTGTGAAAAAGGGTCTCGACCCGAAACGTCACCTATTTCCAGAGATGCTGCCTGAACCACTGAGATACTCCAGCATTTTGTGTCTCCCCAATCTTCCTGCCAGCCCGGCATGCTATCAGGTGTATCAGCAAAGTCTACCCTTTGATAACAAAGGGTAATTTTGCGGTTCACCAAGAAACCGATTAATTTGTGTTTTAGGAGCTGAGTTTAATGTTTTCATGGGTTGAAGCCAAGGGAATGGTGAAATATGGTTGGGAAAGATCTGTGTCCATGGTAAAATGGAGTCCACAGTACATGTGTTTGCTTTTTGCAGAAAGGTGCACCTTGCATTGGGTTGGCACACTTGCAGTTAGCACTTTCACCAAAACCCAGAATGGGCACTCTCACATGCAAACTGACTTGACCCCAGTGCAACTAATTTGGATCTGACTTGACCCCAGTGCCATCCTTTATCCTCATTCATGTGAATGTGTGTTCACAGGCATCTACCACCATTGTTCACATGGTTCATCAAACGCTTCAAGGTTCATTGCTGGCTAATTTATTCCGGAAGTTATCTGATTCCAGGTGTTAACATTTCAGTGTTGCCAGAGTGGATTTTGCACATTCTCCCAGGGTTTTCCTTGGGGTGCTCTGGTTTCCTGCTGGTTGGGAGATTATTTGGACACTGTAAATTGCCCCCAATGTGTAAGTGAGTGGTAAAATCTGGGGGGGGGGAGAGGGGAGTTTATAAGAACGTGGGGAGAATGGGATCAGGGAACATTAATGGGGAGATAGGGTTGCTCCGTGCAGTAGCATTGACTTAATGGGTTGAAATGCCTCCTGTGTCATAAAGAAATATGTATGGAAATGCAGGAAGAAAGAGCCACATATAACATTGGTTAATCGTTGTTAGATCTGACTGTTCTCAGCTGCCACATGCTCTGCAGATATGGTGCCTTCACTGCCGATGCTGCTTTTCCACCCCTTGTACATAAATGCAACTTGCTAAAGCCAAAGGATAATTACAACAAATGGTTCTCATCGTTTCATTGCAGATTTACTTAAAAAACAGACAATATTACACCGTCGAAACGAATAACGCGCGGCGTTTGGTCGAGAGTGCAGCCAGAGAAATCGAAAAGCTGCTGAGCAACAAAGTGAGGGCCCTAAAGGTGAGTACAGGAGTTCCATTGTTAATGTCCAGGGCAGGCTGCATCATGGCTCTGGTTTACTACAGGCACCATGAACTGTTCCCAGTTGGTGGAGTGTTCGTAACATGGCATGCACTACCAACGAAATGCATGAACAATAATGGGAAGAATGTAAGCAGGTCATTTCAACAAAGTATTAAATTCCACTTGAAGATCTATTAACTAAGAAATATTGTACAGATCCGAGTGTTCTTTTGACAATGTGAAACGAATATCTACAGCGATATGTGTATTTTTTAAAAGTTGTGGAAAAAATGACGACCTGGAATTATTACTTGGCACTTGGAGTCACTTCCAGGCTAAGCCTACTCTTACCAGGAACATGACCCCTAAGAAGCTGTCTCCGACCTGCATGGGAAGAATGGTGAATGGTGCAGGGCCTGTTTGATGGTAAATCCCATTGAAATGCCCTGAGAGTCAGTGATCTGCTCAGAGTTCTCAGAGCTCGAATATATGTAAATGCCTCGAATGTCCGCAAGTATTTAAGAACTGTTTAAAAACATTTAAATATACTCTATTTTTGAATTTAAAAAAAGTTATAGACGCTTGAAAGCACTTTTGACAATGAAATTGGATTATATTGATTTAGTAGTTAAATAAAAATACATTAAATTACCTTTCTCCTATGCAGCTATTCTTCTCCATTCTTATGAATGCTTCATTGTTTCTATAGCAGGTTTAGTTTAGTTTAGTTTAGTTTACTCTAGCTTGGCAAAGGAACTGTGTGTAAATATCCCAGTGTAAATGCTTCATCAGGTGCTGGTCAGACCACATTTGGCGTATTGTGAGCGGTTTTGGGGCCCCATATCTGAGAAAGAACGTGATGGCATTGGAGAGGGTCTAGAGGAGGTTTATGAGAATTATCCTGTGAATGATTGGATTATTGTATGAGGAGCGTCTGATGACACTGGGCCTGTACTTGCTGGGGTTTCCAATGATGAGGTGGCATCTCATTGACACTTACTGAATAATGAAAGGCCTGTGTGGAGAGGATGTTTCCAGGGAGTCTAGGACCAGGGGGCGCAACCTCAGAATAAAAGGACTTCACTGTAGAATGGAGATGATAACAAATCTCGTTCGTCAGAGGGTGATGAATCTTTGGAATTGATTACCACAGACGACAATGGAGGCCAAGTCTTTAGGTATTTTTAAAGAAAAGATTGATTGATAGTTTCTTGATTAGTAAGGGTGTTCAAAGTTATGGGGAAAAGGCAGGAGGATGGTTGAGAGGGAAAATAAATTGGCCATGATCGAATGGCGGAGCAGACTCGATAAACTGATGGCTTAATTCTGCTCCTCTGTCTTATGAAGTTATGAACTTTACTTAATAGACATCACCTTTTACCTATTGTGACCATCTGCCGCTCCAATGTTAAAGCAGAGCAGTAAAGAGCTTTGGAGGGCATCCATCCTGGTTTGTCTCAGAATTTTAGATGTTGAGTTGTTAGGTATTTTTCCACAATCTATTTGGGTCTCTTCTTATCGAGTGCAGATCACAAGATCCGAAATTGTTCAGCCAGAGCTGAACACACTTCTCAGCATGTGCATACAATGGCATCTTGCGCTTCTTGTGCGTGATGGTGGAAAGATTGGTGAAAACAGGGCCGCGACGTGAATGCTCTTCCCTTGACCCCAGTTGGGTCTCTGAGTGTGCAAGTGTTACATTTAACTAATTTTTGGGTGAAAAAACATGTGGGTGTAAAGTGCCTGTCCCACTTAGGCTATTTTTAGGCGACTGTCATCGTTTTAGCAGGTTGCCGAAAAAAGGCGACTGGACTCCCGTTCGACATAAAATTTGAAATAGAATCATAATTTAACAACAAAAAAAGCCGAAGTCAGCACCGGCGACAACCTACGTTAACCTGGCGACAACCTACGTTAACCTGGTGACAACTACGACAGCACCTACATCAGGAGAAGTCAAGCTACGGTCATTGGCGTCAAACCCACTGCCGCCGACTGTCTCCGAAAAATTTTCAACATGTTGAAAATCCAGCGGCGACCAGAAAGAAGCTAGTACTCTTTGGGCGACTGAGCAGACTACTCACAACCATACAGGCGACACCCTAGTCACCTAAAAAATTGCCAAAGTGGGTCAGGCCCTTAACAGACTTGGTTAGCTGATACCTGAGGTTTGTTCTGTCGATACAAGTAGAAAGTAAAACTGTGCACCTGAATCAAGTTCAGAGTGCACAACAAATGCAGCAGCTCCTACTGAGGTCAAAGGTCAACTTCACCACTCGCGACCTGCCTGAGTTTAATGTCAGAGCATAACCTGGAAATCGTTGTCAGTTAGCTGATCAGACGTTTGGGACTTGTGCATCTCTGCATTACTCTTAACCGCCCACAGCACTATGGAGCTGAAGGCTGTTAGTTTTGCACAGATCTAGTGGGTTTTCAGCTGCAGTTCCACGCCGTCAATGAGCAGTGAAGCATGGATGTGAACCAGTGACATGAATGCACAATATGTGTCCAGCCTAAGGGAGCTGGATATTTCTTTGGCCTGGTTTCTGTGTTGCTTTGAAAACTTATATTTTATGTATAAATGGAATACTGAAAGTCAGTGCTGGGTTGTAATCATTTATAAATTCCATTTCACGAGTATCTTTATTGCTTATCTGTTGTAGACATTTGCGTCCACCAAAGTAAAACATCAAAGAGCTCTTGCATCGCGGAATATTGAGTATTGAAACCATTTGGGTCGTTGAATATGTAAATGCTATAAAATTACATTTATAGGATGCCGAGGATTTATTCCTGATATGTGGGTGAAGCAAATTTAGTATTCATATATCTAACAGTCTGAAGAAGGGTCTCGACCTTTTTCGTCACCTATCCACATTCTACAGAGATGCTGCCTGACCTGCTGAGTTACTCCAGCACTTTGTGCCCATCTAATAACTGAATTTTGTTATAATAATATAATGTAAAAAAAACTGCATATCTGAAACACGATTATAGGCTGGTAGAAATACGTAGCAGCTCATGTTTAGTTTGGTGAATCGGGCATATCAGTATTTGTGAGGCAGGACATACCTCCGAGCTGCATCAGAAATATAACAAAGAGACCACTTCCAAAATGTTACTTTGCCCTTTGTCTCTGTTGATATTGGTGATTGCACTCAGTACTCTCACTGCAAACATCATTCAAAAACCTACAGGCAAGCAGACAAGAGCTGGAAGGCTGAAGCGGGATGTCAGATCAAGCTTATCAGAACCTTTACTTGTGTGGATGGCTCAATTGTTCAGCTTGGAAACTGATACTCAAGGTGGCAGGTTTCCATATATCAGCGATTTGACTGACTACACACAGTGTGCCTGTCTTGCATAACAAGCTCACAATGAATCACCAGAATTTACAGTTCAGCTTGCTGCCTTACAATAGTTGTTTACACAACCTATTGATCTTTTTTAATTGTTTGTACGTGTCTGTCTTAACAGGGGTTGGAACAAAATGTGTTTTTACTGGGATCAGTACCAAAAAAGAATGATGTCATAAGATGTTTTGTTCCAATTGTCAGTTGATGTCAGATCAAGTTTATCAGAACCTTTACTTGAGATGTTGGTACAAAAGAGGCAGCGTGACATTATCAGAATTATGATAAAGTTATTATGGATTGGAGAAAAAAACGAAATCCTGGAAATACTCAGTGGGTTAGGTAGTGCCTATTTGGAAAGAAATCCTGCTTCCCTTCTCTGCAACTTAAACCTACAATTTTAAAATTTTTCTCCTTTCCAGTTCGATGGAAGGGTCTTGGCCCTGAAATGTTAAATTTGGTTCGCTTTCCACAGATGCTGCTTCACCTGCTGAGTATTTCCAATGTTTTCTGTTTTTATTGCAAATGGGTAGAGAGGGTAGATGTCTGTAAACTTTCAAGAACCTCGTGTTCTATGTTGTCAAACCTGAGGACTTTCTCGACATCATGGGGAAAATCCTTAATAGTTCCAGCAAATCCAAAAAGAACGTGAGTAATAGATTTCAAGACTTCCACGAAATACAGTATGTTTGGGATTCTTAAATGAACCTTTAACCTCCTAAAGCATTTTTGAAATGTCCATTTACTTCATCAGTAAACATCTCTCCTGCACAGTTTTCTCTGAGAATGTGGGATGATTTTAGTTGTGTAGTCATTCATAAATATCCTACTTCGCTGGAATGATTTAAAATTCGCAGCGAATGTCCCAGAGTAAATATAGCCGTTCAAATTAGAGGGAAATGGTGGGGAAATGGTGCACTTTGCATAAATACTATGCCTTCCTTGCAACAGTAAACCAAAGATAAATTGTGATTGTGCAGTCCAACCAGTGGGATACCTAATAAATATTGTAACAGTAGGCTGACAAAAATATCCTTGTGGATACAGACTCCCGTTGTGAAGTAATTCTGTTCACTGCATTTCTTATTGCTCCGTAGTCACCTGTACCTCCGTGACATCTGCTTTTCTGCTATGGGCCCTGTAATTAGGAACTTGTAGCTTCTGAGTTTAGTTTAATTTAGTTTAGAAATATAGCACGGAAACAGGCACTTCCGCCCACCGAGTCCACGCAGACCAGTAATCCCCGCACACTAACACCATCCCACACACACTAGGGACAATTTACAATTTTACCAAAGCCAATTAGCCTGCAAACCTGTACGTCCTTGGAGTGTGGGAAGAAACCGGAGCTCCCGGGGAAATCCCACACGGTTACTAGGGAGAACGACCAAACTCCATACAGACAGCATCCGTAGTCAGGATCAAACCCGGGTCTCTGGCGCTGTAAGGCAGCAACTCTACCGCTGCGCCACCCTGCCGCCCCGGTTGAGGAAGGAAAGACCGGAATGAGAGACAATAAATGCTGGAGTAACTCAACGGAACAGGCAGCATCTCTGGATAGAAGGAATGTTTCAGGTCGAGACCCTTCTTCAGACAGAGCCTCAGGGGAGAGGGACTTACAGAGATAAGGAAGTGTTATGCCCCTGTCCCACTTAGGAAACCTGAACGGAAACCTCTGGAGACTTTGCGCCCCACCCAAGGTTTCCGTGCGGTTCCCGGAGGTTTTTGTCAGTCGAAAGTGGTTTCCGCTTCTTCTATGTTCCGGCGATTATTTCAAAAAATTCAAAACCGGCCGCGACTAAAAATAGGTTGCCGTTTAAAAAATTGGTAATTTTTAGTCGAAGCCGGTTGCGATGCTAGTTGAAGGTGGTTGCCGGAGGTTGCAGGTAGTGGAAGGTAAGACCTTTTTTTCACCCAGTTTTATTCCACCAGGGAGGTCTTACCTTCCACTTAAAGAACCACTTTCGACCATTAGGGAGACTGACAAAAACCTCCGGGAACCGCACGGAAACTTTGGGTGGGGCGCAAAGTCTCCAGAGGTTTCCGTTCAGGTTTCCTAAGTGGGACAGGGGCATTAGAGATCAAAAGAGATGAAGATCAAGGAAAATGAAGAATAGATCATTGTTAGCTAGGGGAAGGTGACAACAAAGCAAACAGATTCAATGTAATGAGGGGACAGTCAGACTGGTCAGTGAACTGGGAAGGGGGAGCGATGGAGAGAGAGAGGGAAAGCAAGGGTTACTTAAAGTTAGAGAAGTCAATATTCATACCGAAGATAGAACCACAATGCTGGAGTAACTTAGCGGGACAGACAGCATCCCTAGAGAGAAGGAATGGGTGACATTTCGGGTCTAGACCGTTTTCCACTCCCCTTACCTACTGTAATCTCTTCTAATTCCTCAATATTCATACCGCTGGGGTGACATTGGTTTAATTATTTTTTTTAGATAATTCCAAACGTCAGGGTTTTATTTTCCTTGATGATTTTCCCTTTCCCTGTGCGGTCGTATCTGATCTCCACATAACACCTTCCTCACACCAGCCCAGCACTGGTGACTTTGAATGTTCTAACGTTCAACCTGCTGCAGTGCTGGGATTCCATCATGCTACGTGGATTATGCAGCTTCTTGAACCAGACTAGATGAAAGGCTCTTCCCTCGGTTGCAAGAGCTCTAAGTGAAATTAGTTTAGATGCACCCAGCAAGGGAGAGGTAGTTATTCACTTCAGGAAAATGTCCAGGCCTCAACACTAATTGATAGGCTCAATGGAAAACCAGATGGAGGTTGATGAATATTATCCATTAGCACGCACTCCGTGCAGTTGGTGTTACTGAGGGAGAGTGGCAATTTATGCTACTTGTGCTACTTATGGTATTAATGGGCTTTAAGCAGGAGCTGAGTGCTTTTCACCCTGACTGAAAGCACAGATGTAACTTGCCTTTCTCACCCCTTCTCCTTCTGTAGGATAATGGCTTAAAGACTTTTTTACTCTAGCTTACTCCAAGGAGGCTATATGGGTGGAGCTGAGAAGTAAAAAGGGGACGATCACCTTGTTGAGAGTGTACTGTAGACTGCCAAATAGTCAACGGCAATTAGAAGAATAAAAATGCCAGGAGATTGCTGGCAGCTGCAAGACCAACAAGGTTGTCCTAGTGGGGGATTTTAATTTTCCCAATATAGACTGGGAGTGCCAAGAACTTAGATGTGGTGGAATTTGTCAACTATGTGAAGGGAAGTTTCCTTCGGCATTATGTAGAGGGCCCTACGAGGGAAAGGACAAAGCTTCATCTGGGAAGGGCAAGTGACTGAAGTATCCGTGGGCAAGCCTCTTGGGACCAGCGACCACTGTTCTATTAGCTTTAAAATAACTTAAGGATAATGACAGTGCGGGCCCACAAGCTAAAATTCTGAATTGGGGTCAGGCCAACTTTGATGTCATTTTGGAGGAAGGAACTGCAGATGCTGGTTTACACTGAAGATAGACATAAAAAGCTGGAGTAACTCAGCGGGACAGGCAGCATCTCTGGAGAGAAGGAATGGGTGATGTTTCGGGTCGAGACCATTCTTCACACTAAGCTTGTAATGTTGAGCTCAGGCCCTGTTGCCACCGAGTCACCGCAATGGCCACAACATCATGGTTCCATGCACTGATCCAGACTCTAAATTCATCTGCTTTACCGATATTACTCCTTGCAATGAAATAAACATCAGTTTCAACATGTTCATTAGCCTCTCCCTGCCTGTCCTTCCTTTCACACTTACTGGTCATAACCTCTACCTTCCCATCAGTCCTGCCATTTGCAGACCTGCCCCTCTGGTTGACACCCCCTGGCCAACTTTCTAGTTTAAACCCTGAAACGAGGTCTCTGAGACCCCTGGCTGTGTTTCTAAACTTTGCTGATATTGTGCTGGTGTTGTCTCCATTGGACGTACACAGTTATAATGCCTTTTGGGAGCTACTTCTTAATCAGCCACGACTGATGTAATGAAAACCTCTTGGTTGTGAACTGATTGTGTTATGTCCGAGTCAGCCTATATCCCAAAAGCTTTAACAGGGCACTGAATTGCTTCCTGTTCACCCGCTGCTGCGCAGATGGCAAACTGGGAGCTGAACGTGCTGGGTGAGGTTCACAGTTATACTGGGGGTGAAGGCTTGTTTCAAACATGCCTTGAGGTTTACTCTGCATCTGATCATGCTAATCTGGCCTTCCTTGATGCAGCTCCTTAAGGTTGACACATACTGTTCCTCTTCTTCTTTACAGCACAAATTGCAGCTGAATTAACAATGTAACTGCTGGAAATACTTAGTAGGTCAGACAGTATCAGTGGAATGCAAAACCCTTAAGGTTTCAGCATACAAAGTGTTCGAGGAACTCAGCAGGTTAGGCAGCATCTGTGGAGGGAAATGGATGAACTATGTTTGGAGTCAGGTCCATTCTTTAGACTGATAGGAGTAGGAGTAGGAGACTGATAGGAGTAGGAGGAGAAAGCTGGAAGTGAGAGGGACAAAGGCTGACAAGTGATAGGTGGATACACATGAGGGGGTGGTTGTTGGAATAATTGACAAAAGCTAAAGGAGATAAAAAGGTGTCAGATAAGGAAAGAAGAGGAGGAGTAAAATGTAAAGCCGGAGGGAGGTATATGCGTTTAAGGGGACAGGGTGGAGAGGGAGGGGGAAGTAGAGGATTCAGGGATGGGAGTTGAGTGTACAAAGAAGGGGCAAGGTGACTGAATTTGGTGTTAAATTCTCCAATTTCAATTAATACCCTCCCCTACCTCCCCTCTCTTTCCCATTCCCCCCCACCCCACACCACAAACCTTGTCTCATCTCACTCATCCTGCTGCTTTCCTCTCCTCCATACACTTATTCCCCAACACTGAGACCCCATTTCCCCGTTATCCCCCATTCCCCTCCTTCCTGTACCTTTTCACCTATCTCCCTCTGATTGGCTTTATCTTTTGCTCCTCTTCTCATCCCTTATCTTACACAAATTTGTCTTCTTTTCACCTCACGCCTTTGTCACTTTCTCTCCACAACTGCCCATTAACCCCTCCCCTCCCTTGCCAGCATCTATCTATCTATCTATCATTTGCCAAGCTTTGTCATTCCCCCACCTCTCTTTGTAATCCTTTGCTCTTCAGCTCCAATCAGTCTGAAGAAGGGTCCCGACCCAAAAACATTAATAATAATAATAATAATAATAATACATTTTACTTATGGGCGCCTTATACCAAAGTCTCAAGGACACCTTACAGAGTTTAACAAGTAAGAAACATATAATCGGAGTAAAATAAATTATAAAGACATCACCCATACACAAATTAAAGACAGAATTCGATCCAAAGACACAAAAAAATAAAATAATCAGAAACACAATGTGAAGAGAGAGCAGCGGCAGCTAAACCGCACCAGCGTCCACTCTCCCTTCCGACCGCCATCTTGGACACAGACTAAAATAGACACTACATACAAAAATCATCCCCCCACAATGGTTATCACTGTGGGGGAAGGCACAATGTCCAGTCCCCATCCCCAGATCTCCCACAGTCAGGTCTATTGAGGCCTCCGCTATTGCCTCTACGGAGGCCCGATGTTCCTGGCCGTTCTCGCCGGGTGCTGTTGCCCCGGCGTCAGGAGAGTCCTCTCAGCGGCTGGGCCACCTGGAACGGCCGCTTCCATTGCCGTAGACCGCAGCTTCCGAAGCCGACAAGGCCGCGCCGGTTTGGAGCTCCCAGGCTCCCGATGTTGAAGTCGGCGCCGCCCGCTCCGCTCCGCAGCCCCGCAGCCCGGAGGTGTTGAGCTCGGCAGTCACAGCTCACCGGAGCTCCAGCGCGTCGATCCAGCGCGGCGACCCAGGCAAGGCATCGCCCGCTCCGCTCCGCGATAGCGCTCCAGCGCTGTGCCGCCACCGAAGCTGAAGGTGCTGGGCGGTCCCCGCCTGGAAACGGCGCTCCACGCCCGCTGGTAGGCCACGAGGACGGGTCGACGGGGCAGCCCGGAGAAAAAGCTGCCTCACCGACCAGGTAGGGACCTAGAAATAAGGTTACCCCCTTGCCCCTACATTAAAAGTCTAGTTCTCCTACAGACAGCACACAAGACTAACTAAAACTACAAAAACAAAGTGAATTAAATGGACGGCTGCTGATTAGCAGCCGTTCACCAAGATGGCTCCTCCTCCTCTTCCTCCGACAGACAGACAGACAGACAGACAGACAGACATTGTCTGTCTATACCCTCCTCAGATGCTGCCTGATCCGCTGAGTTCCTGCAGCACTTTGTGTTTTGCTCAGGATTCCAGCATCTGCATCAAGACAGAGTCCCTTCATCAGAATTGACTCAATTGTTAACCCTTTCTCTTTGCACAGATGCTGACGGACATGCTGGGTGTTTCCCAACAATTTCTGTTTTAATTTTAGTTTAGTTGCAGCATCCATACTGTTTTGATTACATAACGTAATTACTACCAGTTATCAAATAATTATTGCAATGGTTCGCTGCATTGGAGTTCATTTCAGCTTGATATTTATCCAGGAGCTAGGAATCGGAGTTACTCCAGTACATTTTGAGCTGGTGGACCGGTTTGAAAGCCGGTTCTGCAGAGGAGAGGGAGCATCAGCTGCTGGTGTCATGACACAGCAGTGCTGGTGTAATTGAACCGATGTCAGTTAGTTTGTGTCAGTCTGATTGTGCGCGAGATGGATTGGGTTGCTTTGGGTTTTACAACCAGAGTGTGAGTCAGGGTCAGAATTAATCAATGTAGCCAGACAGGTGACAGCTTGAAATGGCCGGCTCCTAGAACTGCAAAGATGTACCATGAGAAGATGTGCAGGCACAAGACTTGTCTTGCGGGCCTGCTTTATGTACTTCATTTCACCAGGTGGCAATTGTACCTGTGCTTCACATTAATCTTTCATATAAGGCAATCAACATTCTTTGAAAGCGCTAGCGGTCTTTGCCGGTTTTAAATGGAGAAGCGTGCGTCAGTGCTGGTGATGTTTTTCTTTAACTTTTTCTTGGCTCTGTGAGAGCACGTTGCTGGAGATTTACAGAGTAGATGGTTGTAACAGCAGCTGTTTGGTGACTGAAGGGATTTCTGATGAGTGTGTGGCGGTGATCTGGTGCACAGATGTAAGAGCTGCTGTTATCCCTGTCACTGCTCAAGGCTACTGGCAGAGTGTGTGTATTGCTCACCGCTGGTCAACATGCCTGCTGGCTGCACTCCCCACCACACAACCACTGTGACGTCAGCAGCCCGAGTTAAAGATGCATGATGCAGGCAGCCGGGTGTGAGTCGGAGCACACGGCCTATTGAAGGCATGAGCCAGTGTGTCCAAAAAGGCTGTCCTGGTCACAGCTAATCCTGTGTTAATGGTGCAGTGATGGGGTTGTTCCCTGTTGCAAAATTAATGATGTCCGACAAAAATCTCTCTTCTGAATGTATTATGGTTGCTACATTCATGCTGACTAGAGATTATAGTTCTGTACATAAATAATATTTAGTTTAGTTTAGAGATACAAAGGTTTCAAAGGTCTTTTATTGTCACGTGTACCAATTACGCGAATTACCATATAGCCATACTGAAAATGAAACAAGACACTCAACTACATAATAGTTAACATAAACATCCACCTCCTCATTTCCCACATTCCTCACTGTGATGTGATCGTCGGGGTGATCGAATCTCCCGCAGCCGGCGGTTGAAGGTCCCGCGTCGAGGTGGTCAAAGCTCCTGTGGCTTGGAGTTCCCAAAGTCTGTCTCTGACCAGAGACCGCGAGCTCTGTGATGTAAAAGTCCACAGGCTCTCACGGTAGAGCTCAGAGGTCGATCCCTGGCAAAGGGATCGCGGGCTCTGCGATGTTAAAGTCCCGTAGGCTCCCTGCGGTGGAGCTCCCGAAATCGGTCTCCAGCAAAGGCCGCCAACTCCTCGATGTTAGGTACACAAAAATGCTGGAGAAACTCAGCGGGTGCAGCAGCATCTATGGAGCGAAGGAAATGGGCTACGTTTCGGGCCGAAACCCTTCTTCAGACCCCTCGATGTTAGGCCGCAGTGCGGATGGAGATACGATATGGAGAAAAATTGCATCTCCGTCGAGGTAAGAGATTAGAAAAAGTTTTCCCCAACCCCCTTCCCCCCTCCCCCAACCCCCTTCCCCCCTCCCCCAACCCCCACATAAAACAAGCTAATGAACACTAAAAACATACATTTAACACAATACTAAAAAAAACAACGAAGAAGGACGGGACAGGCTGTTGGCGAGGCAGCCATTGCTGGCATCACCCGGTGGATACAGGCCCTTCGGCCCACTGAGTCTGTGCCGACCAGCGATCCCCGCACACTAACGCTATCCTACACATACTAGGGACAATTAAAAATTCTACCAAGCCAATTAACCTATAAACCTGTAGGTCTTTGAGATGTGGAAAGAAACCGGAGAACCTGGAGGAAACCCACTCAGGTCACTGGGAGAACAGGCAGTACTAAGGTTATTTTATTTATTCATCTTTAGATCAGCATCACGCAAATCTTTTCACACCCATCTGTACTCAAGAGAGTCAAGAGTTTTTTTTGTCATCCTCCCAGATAGAACAATGAAGTTCTTACTTGCTGCAGCACAACAGAATATGTAAACATAGTACACTGTAAACAATATGATAGTCATGTGGCTCAGAACAGGCGCATGGTGAACAAGCCCATGCTATGTCATAGTCAGGTAGCCAGTATAATCATGTCCATGCATGGATTACTGCCCAATCCCCAAAGCCAAGTATTCCCCACTGCACCAAGCTCTGAAAAAGTATTGCACAAATCTGTAATTGTACTGAATTGTATGATATGTATATGAACATCCATTGTCTCAGGCAGGCACTCATGATTGAGGATGACTTGCTTCCACTCTTAAAGGACACAAAGTGTTGGAGTAACTCAGTTGTTCAGGCAGCGTCTCTGGAGAACAAGGTTAGGTGACTCGTTTGGTTGGGACCCTTCTTCCACTCCTATTTTGTTGATTCTGAACTGGCTGATGAGAGGGGAGCTGCAGAGTTCCTCACAGACAGTGCAGGAGGTGGTCGACAGAGCTGGTGGATGCGTTGTTAGTCAGATGGTGCACTCCAGGTATCCACTGTGTGCTCCCAATGCACCACCTTGAGGTTCTCAACACCGTGCTAAATGGTCCTTCTCCGCTTTCAGTGGTCCTGCGCCAGAGTCCCAGGAGTTGGGAGCGATAATGCACTTTTCCAAAAAGCCTCTGTGTGCATCCTGAATCTTTTCATTTGCCTGATGATCTGTTCCCATGACAGAGTGCAGAATATTCAGCGTTTCGGCAGTCTGGCGTTGGCCATGCAAACTGTGACTTCCAAGTGTAAAGCAGGTTCTGTACTGTGATTTGTGAAACTGAGAAGACGTACCTTTAGAAAGGTGATGAGGAGGAATTTCTTTTGTCAGAGGGTGGTGGATCCATGGAATTCATTGTCACAGACCGCTGTGGAGCCCACGTCAATGGACATTTTTAAGGCAGAGATGGACAGATTCTTGATTAGTGAGGGTGTAAACATAGAAAATAGGTGCAGGAGTAGGCCATTCGGCCCTTCGAGCCTGCACCGCCATTCAATATGATCATGGCTGATCATCCAACTCAATATCCTGTACCTGCCTTCTCTCCATACCCCCTGATTCCTCTAGCCACAAGGGCCACATCTAACTCCCTCTTAAATACAGCCAATGAACTGGCCTCAACAACCTTCTGTGGCAGAGAATTCCAGAGATTCACCACTCTGTGTGAAAAATGTTTTTCTCATCTCGGTCCTAAAAGATTTTTGCCTTATCCTTAAACTGTGACCCCTTGTCCTGGACTTCCCCAACATCGGGAACAATCTTCCTGCATCTAGCCTGTCCAACCCCTTAAGAATTTTGTAAGTTTCTATAAGATCCCCCCTCAATCTTCTAAATTCTAGCGAGGACAAGCCGAGTCTATCCAGTCTTTCTTCATATGAAAGTCCTGACATCCCAGGAATCAGTCTGGTGAACCTTCTCTGTACTCCCTCTATGGCAAGAATGTCTTTCCTCAGATTTGGAGACCAAAACTGTACGCAATACTCCAGGTGTGGTCTCATCAAGACCCTGTACAACTGCAGTAGAACCTCCCTGCTCCTATACTCAAATCCTTTTGCTATGAATGCTAACATACCATTTGCTTTCTTCACTGCCTGCTGCAGCTGCATGCCTACTTTCAATGACTGGTGTACCATGACACGCAGGTCTCGTTGCATCTCCCCTTTTCCTAATCGGCCACCATTCAGATAATAGTCTACTTTCCTGTTTTTGCCACCAAAGTGGATAACCTCACATTTATCCACATTATACTGCATCTGCCATGCATTTGCCCACTCACCCAGCCTATCCAAGTCACCTTGCAGCCTCCTAGCATCCTCCCACAGCTAACACTGCCCCCCAGCTTCGTGTCATTCGCAAACTTGGAGATGTTGCATTCAATTCCCTCGTCCAAATCATTAATATATATTGTAAATAGCTGGGGTCCCAGCACTAGTCACTGCCTGCCATTCTGAAAAGGACCCGTTTACTCCTACTCTTTGCTTCCTGTTTGCCAGCCAGTTCTCTATCCACATCAATACTGAACCCCCAATACCGTGTGCTTTAAGATTGTATACTAATCTCTTATGTGGGACATTGTCGAAAGCCTTCTGAAAGTCCAGATATAACACATCCACTGGTTCTCTCTTATCCACTCTACTAGTTACATCCTCGAAAAATTCTATAAGATTCGTCAGACATGATTTACTTTTCGTAAATCCATGCTGACTTTGTCCAATGATTTCACCACTTTCCAAATGTGCTGCTATCCCATCTTTAATAACTGATTCTAGCAGTTTCCCCACTACCGATGTTAGAATAACTGGTCTGTAATTCCCCGTTTTCTCTCTCCCTCCCTTTTTAAAAAGTGGGGTTACATTAGCTACCCTCCAATCCTCAGGAACTACTCCAGAATCTAAAGAGTTTTGAAAAATTATCACTAATGCATCCACTATTTCTGGGGCTACTTCCTTAAGTACTTTGGGATGCAGCCTATCTGGCCCTGGGGATTTATCGGCCTGTAAGGGGTTATGGGGAGAAGGCAAGAAAATGGGGTTGAGAGCGAAGGATAAATCAGCCATGATTGAATGGCAGAGTAGGTGGAAAGAATGGCCTAATTCTGCTCCTGTAACTTCTGAACATATTTACAATATATTCAAGCTAGAGAGGAGCTTGACTATTCTGCTTTAAATACTTCTAACCATTGCTCATTGTTGGAAACCACAATGGCAGGGTAATTGCAAAATCACAGCCGAAATGTGTGTTCAATTTATGTAATTCATTGCCCAGTATCCCACATGCAGATGGAGTTACACATTTAGTTCACACTACAACTAAATTTGCAGAGAAGGTAGAGAGTTACAGAGGAAAGAATATAAAAGTAAATTTAATGGACTAGCTATTGTTCCAAAACTGCTGTAAGGAAAAGCATTTAGTTTGTGGCAGTCTATTTTAGCCAGATGTGATCATTGTGAGCTGTCTAATCATAGATGGAGGATACCAAAGCTACTGGAGGACATCTGCACTCTACCAACTTTCTGACACTCTGAACTGGCCTGATAACAACTTTGGCGCTATATCTGACTCTAAGATGGGCTTCAGATTGTGGCATCATTGAGAGCACCAGTTTCCACATCCGTGACTTTGCCTGATTCCCACACTCTTTCAGCTCTTGAAACCATCGCACGCAGATTTGTTTCCTTAAAGTTTCAACCCAAGCTTGCCAGCCTAGCCCACTCTCCATTTCATGAAACTGAGGTCACCCAAAACTCTGCCGGCTATACCATGACAGAGATAACACCTCATATTTAGAGTGAGGCCGAGCGCAAATTGGCGGAACAGTACCTCATATTTCGCTTGGGTAGCTTACACCCCAGTGGTATGAACTTCAAGTAGCCCTTGCTTTCCCACTCTCTCCATCCCCTCCCTCTTCCCAGTTCTCCTACCAGTCTCACTGTCTCAGACTACATTTTTTCTCTGTACCACCCACTTCCCTGACATCAGTCTGAAGAAGGGTCTCGACCCTAAATGTCACCCATTCCTTCTCTCCAGAGATGCTGCCTGTCCTACTGAGTTACTCCAGCATTTTGCGTCTATTTTAAAAGTACAGAAAAATGTTTTAAGAACATTCCGTAATGAGTCCAAATACAACAATTATTCAAATCCTTAAGCCGCTACTGCCACACATTTTATAGCAGCTTTATATATGACAACTTGTATTCTTGGAGTACCTGTCATGTAGCAAAAGTGTCCCAGTGTTCCCTACAAGAACATTATTGAAATCAAAAACGACACGGTGCATATTACAATATATACAGAGGGTCAAAGAGATTACAGAAACAGGGAGGAGCAGGGAAGCATTTGAAATGTTTCTGGGTTGAGACGCAAAACATCACCCATTCCTTCTCTCCAGAGATGCTGCCTGTCCCGCTGAGCTACTCCAGCATTTTGTGTCTTGCTTCCGATACATTTTGTACTTTTAAGCTCTATATTAATATTAAAGCAAAATTCTTTAATAGAATCAGCGTAAGATCTGAGTTAAGGGCCTGTCCCACTAACGTGACTTTTCAGCGATTGTCTTCCACCTTCAAGCTCGAGGGCACTCACCTGAAAAACCTTGACCGTCAGCGATGAAACCGTGAGCCGGATCGGCCGTCTGCGCGCACACACACACACACACATTGCAAAGGCGGTGGCCAGGGAAAGCGGGGGAGCGCTGTCTGAAATTCACATCCGCGATGAACAGGAAGGTTAAAGACGGCTGGCACAGTTACGGTAAGTCCTTTAGAGAGCGTGGGGGGGGGGGGGGGGGGGGGGGGAAGGGGTGGAGAAGGAGTGGAGACACTTTTAAGAAGCCAGACAACTTTTAATAAAGTTTAGTGGGCATTTAACATTCCCGGTCGGTTTACTTACCTTTTTTTTCTCAACGAGCTATTACCTTTGACTACCTTTGATTACCTTTGATTGCCTTAGATTACCTACGACCTACCTCGACTAAATCTACGAGTAAAAATGTAATTACCTGACTTGTACACGGGTAAAGGTATAAGCATCTTTAATAGACTCCTCAGTGTCAGATATGCAGTACATTATACGTTCAGGCTGCTGCATCTACTAAATGTAATAATCAAGTTCTTAACACTATAGGCATGCACTAGGCGGGGTTAATTACTAATAAGCATTCTGATTGGCTAACATGCAATAGCCAATCTACAAAAAATATATAGATTTTTTCCTTTTTTTACTCGAGGGCATTTTTCAGCTTGCTTAAAAAACCGCCGTGACCTAACTGAGGCCTCGAGTACGCGTGGACTACTCTCGAGCATGAAGGAGAGTTACAAAGAGTTACAAAGACATCCTAGGACCTCGTGTCGACCATGCTGCGAGTATGAGTCGAGGGCAAACTCTTCTAAACTCGCCAATTAGGTCACCGCAGTGGGACAGGCCCTTTAGAGTCAGCAGCTTCAGGAGAGAGAGAAAGAGAGAGGGTTTGTGTGGAGCATAATAACAGCGGTGCTGAATTTCAATGGGCTTGCTTCCAGTCACCTGCCCTGTTGGTGCTGCAGTCACGCTGACAAGTCAGGGCCATTGTTGGTTTGTTGATAATGAATTGATTTTAATCACGCTGTAGCTGAGTGAAACTCACGCACTTCCATGGAAGAAATATTTGTACGGAAGCTAGACTTCCTGTTAAAATGGAATCACTTCACTTGTTAGTCATACCCAAATTACAAATAGCACTTTTGTTTTCTTGGTATTACTGCACTGAAAAGCATAGATTTTTTTAAATCCTTAATTTAAATCTCAAATGGCAACCAAAGTCTATCCTTTTACTCATCTCTCCTAAACTTTGTGCATCTTGATTATTTTCAGAGGAAATAAATTAAAATTCATTCTGGAATTTATTTTAATGTAATTTTCTTGATATTGTAAAGGCTTTTGTCCTATGTTCCTACTTTATTGTAACCTGACCTCATCTTTTGAGTTTTTGAAAAGGCCTTGAGTGAAAGCATTTTTCTAGCTTGCAGTAAAATCATAAATTGCAGTTGGCAGGTTTACAATATTCCATTTTGATTCTATGTGTCCAGAATTGCAGTTTAAAAAATTGTAATAGTGAGTCAATCTATTCAGTGCATTATGGTTTATTTTAAATTACTTTATCCGAATATTTGGTTTCCTAATTTGCCAATTATTAGGTTGGTTTTGCCAGTAAGGTTTAGATCCTGAAAATGAATGTAATAATTGCCATAAATTATGAAATAATACAGTAAAACCATAAATAACATTCAACATTTTTGTATTTTTCATAATGGATTCTCAGACCACTGTGTAAGTTAAAGGCCTGTCTCACGAGTCTGCGGTCATTGGCGGCGAAACGGGAAGAATCTACCGCTCCTGGGCCGCCATAGTCCGCGCACGCGGTCAAACGCACAATTCCGGGGCCGTGCGGCGTTGTTCCCAACACCGCACGGTGCTAAAATAAAACCAACACTGTTCAAAAATATGTCCCTACCGCACAGCCTCCGCCAGTGAGGCACGAGTGCAGCGCGGCCGCCGCCACAGCTGCCGCCAGTGTGGCTCGAGCGCCGTGCGTCGAACTTGCACCGTCACAGCCTCCGCCAGTGAGGCACGTGTGCGGTACGGCCGCTGGCACAGCCACCGCTACAGCGCCGCGATCAGGACGGCCGCCGCCACAGCCGCCGCTGGTGAGTCACGTGCGGCGGGCCGACGTCATCGCAGTCGGCCCGCCCTTTTTTTTACTTACCGCAAGCACGTGGGACCAGCCGTATTTAAATCACTCGGCCCCCGCGCAGCATCCGTGCGGCGCTCCCGTGGCATAGGCTCGGCGCTCTCGCCGTTGTCGTGCGGTCCACTCTACAGGCGAAGCCGCGCTTCACCACTGATGACCGCAACACCGTAACACAGAGCCTTTACAGGCTGGATCTCCGTTGTTTGCCAATTTTGTTGCTAATTTGAACGTTCATCAACTATTAATCTTATATTTGCTACTTTTGCAGCATTTTTGGATATCCGTTGTGAAAAATGTGCAGAAGACAAGGCAAGGCAGTGCCTTTATTCCTGTGATAGGGTAAAGTCTTGCCTCCATATTTATTGGTGGAAAATCATTCAATCAAAGTGGTGCATAAGTCACAGTTAGGGAAAACCAAACATGAAACTTGTGCAAAAGGCAAAGTGCTGGAGGAACTCAGTGCGTCAGCAACTACGTCGAGGGAGTGGACAGGCTACGTTTGGGGTTGGGATTCTTCTTCAGTAAGAGCCTAATGAGTCCCAACCCAAAACATCGCCTATCCATTTCCTCCACCGATGCTGCCTGACCAGCTGAGTTCTGCCAGCACTTTGTCTTTTGCTCAGGATTGCAGCATTTGTAATTCCTTGTGGCGCCAAACATGAAACGAGCATTATATAAAATGGCTAGCATTATCAAAAAATAAATTCGGAATACTCCTGCATCTGCAGGTGTCAGTAACATGAAGTGTTTCTAGATTTGCTGTGGTTGTTGGTTCTGATCATTAAAATCCTGCACAGAGTGAATGTGCAGTGCTTCCTGCTGCATCTACATGCTGAAGTATGAAGAACTAGTCTTTTATGAAAGGATAATAATCAATAAGCTGGAAAGGGTGCAGGGATTTATGAGGATGTTACCAGGACTTGAGGGCTTGAGCTGCAGGGAGAGGTTGAGTAGGCTGGGACTATTTATTGAAGCGCAGGAGGATAAGATCCTCGTGGTGTCCAAGATTGTGGTGCCTAAGATCTTGAATTGAATAGCTAGGGTAAATGCACAGTCTATCCAGAGTTGGGGAATCAAGGACCAGAGGACCTAGGCTTAAAGTGAGGGGGGGAAGATTTATTAGGAATCTGAGGGGCAACTGTTTCACACAAGGGACGGTGGGTATATGGAACGAGTTGCCAGAGGAGATAATTGAGGCAGGTACTATTACACCATTTAAAAGATATTTGGACAGGTACATGGATAGGAAAGGTTTAGAAAGATATGGTCCAGGTGCAGGTAGATGGGACTAGTGGAGACAGGACATTTTGATTGCTGTGGGCAAGTTGGGCCGAAGAGCCTGTTTCCATGCTGTATGACTCTATGACTCTATTTGTTGTCATATGCACTTATAATTTATTTTCAAAGTTCATGGTTGGATTTCTTTTGGAGAATTCATTTATTGGCACAGAGTCCATCTAATGAATCGATTGATTAATTAATTTGTGATATACCATATGTCTGAACTACAACTGGATATAGTGCGCATGCCATTATTTTCTTTAAATTGTATTATACTTGTATCATTTTAGTGCCATTGAAACATGAATGTCATGTTGAATGGCAGCAGTTCCTTGTCAGTACTAGAATTATAAAAAATGGGCCAAAGTAAGACAGTACAGCAAAAACTACGCACATCAACAGCTTTGTTTAAAGCTGGCCCAGTGTGAAGTCAATGTGTCAACTAATGGACCTAGATTGACGTAAGTTTATTTATTGGTGGAAATTCATTTTATGATACTGGCCAGTGAAATAACTTCCACTTTTTGTTGCAACAAATCCCATATGTTCATTGCAGGTATTAGCAATTCCTTAGTTTTGCCTCTTGCAATCAGAAGATCAAAGCCTGACCAGTCTTCTGGATAGATTGTCCTTTGATAGGTTTCACAAATTAGGAAGATGGTAACATTTCGAGTGCAGTTTGACACGTAACAATTCTATGTGATGCTGCACCATGGATATTATGGAATCTCCCATTTCCTCAAATAGTGTGGCCAATTAAGGTGTATAATTCTCAGGGGGTTCATAAAAAATGAGTTAGCTAAATGTTTAATGATTCAGTAATTAGGTCAAGCATAGAATGAAGGTTATACGTTGATTGACGTATAGGACCTTTATTTAAATGGAAACGGGTCATTGAACTTTTTTAAATGAAATAGCTTTTACCTGAACAAAATGGTCAGTGCACCTCTAATGTTTAGGCTCTGTCTCACCTACTGAAAAATACATATAGTTTCCTTTCCCAAACAAAAGTGAGGTGAACGTAAACTTTTCAGGGCCGGATTTTTGGAAGCATTGATCCAGAATCAGACACCAGGCTTTTGTCTGTTCACTGAAGCTTTCTGCATTCCACATTTGTTCCACTTATTTTAACGCAACAGACGTAAAGAAAAAGTCTTGCTTGTTGGTTCAGAGATCATCAGGACTGCAAATGCCAGACTGAAGTCTTGACTTGTGTAAGATTTTGAAATTCAATACACATTTCAAAGGAAATGTGATCTCCATATTTACGGGGATAATTTTTTTGAAAAATAACTGATGTTTTACAGTCAAATCTATGACAAAACTTTGTAGACCTTTGCATTAAAGTTTCTGTGAGTGCATGCAAACTTCAATACTTTTAGCTTGACTTGACTCAGGTCAGAGGAAGCCAGTTATTTCAAAGTTATTGTTTCATCAGCAGATGCATTAACTGTCCATTACGACTAAAGACCACCAGGGGCGCCGGGGAGATGGCAGCCCTGCCGGCAGTCTGTTCGTTTTTTTCTTTCTTTTTGTTATTTGTTAGTTTGTTAAAAGTTTGTTTGAATGTTCTTCGGTATGTTTTATGTGGGGGGAGGGGGGAGGGGACCGGGGGAAACTTTTTTTCAAGTTCTTACCTTGCCGGAGATGTGATTATTTTTCGGATCACAATCTCCGGGCTCTGCGGCCTATCATCGCTGGAGCTGGAGGCCCCCTCGGACTGTCGTGAGACCCACCGCGGGGCGCGGACTTAACATCGGAGCGGATCCCTTGCCTGGGCGCAGCAGTAGAGCTGTTGCCTTATGGGTGGTGTCTGTACGGAGTTTATACATTTTCCCCGTGACCGCGTGGGTTTTCTCCGAGATCTTCGGTCTCCTCCCACACTCCAAACCCGTACAGGTATGTAGGTTAATTGGCTTGGTGTATATGTAAATTGTTCCTAGTGTGTGCAGGATAGTGTTAATGTGCGGGGATTGCTGGTTCGGCATGGACTTGATGGGCCGAAGGGCCTGTTTCCCTGCTGTATCTCTAAAACTAAAAACTAAAACTAAAATCAGTTTCCCTTACATTTTCCCTCTACCCCATACTTTTCCCCTCTCCCTCTCTGACTCTCCAATTTCTTCTCAGCCCCAGACGATCCATCCTGTCCCTCTCACCCATCGCTTTCCGTTATTGCATCCAGTCTTGTGCAGAAATTCTGAGAGTTGACAGAAAGATTTAAAAAATCTGGATATGAATTTTACATTGGGCGGATATTGGTGCCTGGAGAATCTTGAACTGTAACATCCTTATTGGAGAAACTAATCTGCCAGGCCCAGCTCTAAATCGTGTTTCTGCACTACAGCTCTCTTATTAATCTTTATATGATGTGCTAAAAATCCAAAGCACATTTTCCAATGCGATAGAATTTTAGGCATCATTGCCACCCAGTGATCTGTATCTGAAAACACTAGAATCAATGTATAATTACATTTAATAGAGCAGGCTATCTCTTCATTTGGTAAGATAAATCAGTAAAAAGCTTAATAAATCATTCTGAAATTATCTTTACTCTCTAAACTGCTATCTGATTTTCCTGGTGCCTTGTAGTTCAGCTCCTCTTGGTTTCTCCTCTTGATTTTCAACATTAGCCATCCCCCCCCTCCCCCTCCCCTCCCCCCAGCTTGTAGATTGATTTTGAATTGATGAAACTGATCTGTGTAATCCGGTGTTTTCGCTAAAGTAATTTACGTAATCCTGAGATTAATCTAAATCCATTTACAGTGTGTCGTCTACAACTGTCGAGCTCAAAGATGAATCTGATCCATCTAATTCTTTCCTTTTCTCAGTGCTGCCCTCTCCGACTTCAGAATGGGTTTCAATGGTTTATTTTTATTTTAGAGATACAGCGTGGAAACAGGCCCTTCGGCCCACCGAGTCTGCACCGACCAGCGATCCCTGCACACTAACACCACGCTACACACACAAGGGACAATTTTACATTTAGACCAAGCCAACTAACTGACAAACCTGTGTCTTTAGAGTCCGAAAATATCTCGCATGTGTATTTTACAGTGATAGAACCTTCCTCAGACTAATGGGAAACAGAAATTCAATCCCCCATGTGTACTGAAGAACGTACCTTGCAGAATGAGGCCATTCTTGTGCCCAAGTACCATCTTGAGGCAGAGGATGCACGAGGGGAGATGTTTGGAGGGAAGCACTCTGCCATTGGTCATTTGTAGAAGCCTGAGCTGATTCTGGCAATAAACAGTATTTGTCAGAGTCTGTTAATAACTGGCAGATCATCGCTGGCTTGCAAACAATGCTTGCATTAATGCACATTCAGATGCAGAGCTCTATGCCAAAGTTGACATTCACTGAAGAACACAAGAGAATAGGTCTGACATTCAATGTCTGCAAAGCTTGGATCCTGTACTAATGATCCCTTAAGGTTCAAGACAGCCCTCTTGCAGATGACATCAAAATAGCTGGAGTTGTAGACTGTGAGGACGGCTGTCAACATAGACAGTGTTCAGCCACAGGAATGGGTGGAGAAATGGCAGGTGCAGTTTAATCCGAGCAGGTGTGTGGTATTGCACTTTGGGATGTCTAATGTAAGGGGAAAGTATGCTACACCCTTACCAGCATTGATGTGTAGAGGGATCTTGAGTCCCAGTCCATAACTCTGAAAGTGCAACACTAGATAGAGTAGTAAAGAAAGCATATGGTATGGTTGGAACATTGTGTACAAGAGTCAGGATGTCATGATGCAGCTTTATAGGACTACGGTCAGGCCGCATTTGGAGTATTGTGTGCAATTCTGGTCACCCCATTACAGCAAGAATGTGGAGGATTTGGAAAGGGCGTGGAAGAGGTTTCTCAGAATGCATCCTGGATTAGAATGTGTTAGCTATAAGGAGAGGTTGGACAGAGTTGGATTGTTTTCTCTGGAAGCCGAAGTTTGAGGGGAGATGTGACATAAAATTCTGAGATCATAGACATGGTATATAACTTTTGTTCCAGGGTGGAAATATGAAAGACTAAGGGGCCTGGCTTTAATGTGTGAAGGGCAAAGTTTAATGGAGTGTGCGTGGCAAGATTTTTACACAGAGAGTATCGTACGCTGCCTGTTCGTGGACGCAGATGCAATAGTGGCGTGTGAGAGGCTTTTAGATAGACGCATGGATATGCAGGGAATGGTGGGGTTGGGATCATATGCAGGCAGAGGAGATTACTTTGTTTGGAACAGACATTGTGGGCTGATAAGCCTGTTTCTGTGCTGTACTGTTTTATGTTCCATATTCCTCCAACATCAAAGGTTTGTGGAGAAACCTTGAAAAGCATAGGGCCCTTCCCATATCGAGGGAACCATTTCTCAGTGACAGTAGATGTTGATGGTGAAATTTGCCATGTCATCGATCTAGCAGCATAGCCCTTAGACTAGTGAAGAGAAGGGCATTTGAAGATCAAGACCTCAGACCTGGCACAAAATGTGTCTGCCAGCAGTTGTTGCACCCTATGCTTCTGTGAGACTCGTTCAATGTAAGGTCTGGAAAGGATCCACCAACATCACTGCATAAATGCCTACATCCACTGGAATGACGACTGCATTAATGACATGTTCCTTTCCCAGGCCAGCATCCCCAGCATTGAGTCTCCCAAGTATACTCAGCTGACTGCATTCGGCATTTCATATCACTCAATCCCCCAACTCCAGATTCCTAAAGCAAGCAAATCCTTCCAAACTAAATCACGGGAAGGGATTACCGGGTGAACAGAATAAAATATAAGGATGTACTCAAAATCTCCTTTGAAAAATTGCAACATTCCCACTAACTCCTGTAACCCTTGACCCAGAGAGGAGGAGGAGTATTTGGATAACGTTGAGAACCTTGCCTGCATCTGGAGCACATAGTTGCCCAGTGTAAGTGGTGGGAGGAGTGCACTACATCACAAGCTACTCACTGACCTGCCCTACCTGGCACCTCCAGTGGGAGAGCCTGCAGTTCCCACATTGGTGTCACCATTCATTTCAGAATGGACAAAACCAGAGTGGAAGCGCAAACCGGAGTATGTGCCCAAGAAGAAGGTGTTGACATACTTGGGGCAAGAGTGTCACATAAATTTGAACTATAAGATATAGATTTCCCTCCAGCATTTCGTGTCTATCTTGTCATGCTTAAAATTGGAGTAACTCAGCGGGTCAGGCAGCATCCCCAGAGAAAAGAGATAGGTGACGTTTCGGTTTGGGACCCTTCTTCAGTCCCAAGCTGAAACATCACCTATCCATATTCTCCAAAGATGCTGCCTGACCTGCATTACTCCAGTATTTTGCGTCTAGTCTTTATCTTTGGTATAAACCAGCATCTGCAGCTCCTTGTTATTACGTTAAGCATGACTTGAATGGATTTGTGCATTCAAATGTCCTTCTGTGAACCACCTTGAGCTCAAAATGTAAATGCACTGCATTTTGCTCCAACCTTTGACTTGCCCAAATGTTTCCAAGAACCCATTAAGCAAGCAGAAATGTTGGCCAAGTTACAAAATTAGTTTCTTGAGACATGATGCATTCTTTTAATGGTACTTACTGTAATGAAGTTGACAGAACAACAATCATTATGCAAAGTTGGTATAGCTATTTACAGAATAGATGGGTCTTGATGACTCTTCTGATGGGGAACTGCAATCATCTTTTGATGGTAAATGTAACATTAATTTTCGAGAAGTATAAAATGAATAGGAAAATTAATGCACAAGGTGATTTTGAAAAGGATCCAATATTTAATTAAAGTTTACAGAAGTGTGAATAATTAAATATGATATGCATGTTGTATGATAAATGGCTGATAAAGTAATGGTTAGCATTAATGGTGTTCCCAGTTATTGATAGATTGTAGCTTCAGGCAGGGACCAATGCATGGATCAACAGTGAACTTGTGGTTAAATGTAGAAATTGAATTAAAGGACAAAGGACATTTATTGTCACATACACCAATTGGTGTAGTGAAATTTGAGTTGCCATTGCAGCACACCAATAAAATAAACACAACATTATAGAATTTAACATTAAGCATAAAAAACATCCCCCCCCCCCCCACAACAGGATCAACGTTTCCCACTGTGAGGAAAGGCAGCAAAGTTCAGTCCACTTCCTCTATGTTCACCCATGGTCGGGGCCTATTTGAGGCCTCCACAATCGCCGCTACGGTGGCCCGATGTTTCAGGCCCTCTCGCCGGATGATGGAACTCCAGCGTTGGAAGAACACTCTCAGCGGCTTGGAGTTTCGAAACGGCCGCTTGCTACCGGAGACCGCGGCTCCCGAAGTCCACAGGCCACGCTGGTCGGAGCTCCAACACTGGCGATCTCGGCGAGAGATCCCAGGCTCCGCGGTGTTTAAAGTCAGCGCCGCCCGCAGCTGGACGCTCCGCAGACCACAGCTCCACGATGTTGAAGTCGGCACTCCCAGCACTCCGGAGCTCCAACACAGCGACCCGGGTAAGGCATTGCCCGCTCCGCGATGGTACCTCAGTGGTGCGCCGCCGCTGAAGCTGCAGCTCGAAACTCTGGCTGGTCTCCGGCAGGAAAGGCCGCGCCAATCCAGGTGGTAGGCCGCGAGGAGGGGGTGAAGATGCGGCTCGGAGGAAGGATGCATCCTCGTCCAGGTAGGAACTGGAGAAAACAGTTTCCCCGTTTCCCTCCCCAACCCCCACATAAAAAGACTAAAAGGCCTCCAGAACAAAACTTTTTAACAAACAAAAAATAAAAAAAGGTTGAAGAACGAACAGCTGCAGGCGAGGCTGCCACACTCTATGGCGCCACCACTCCACTACAATTTAATGCAGAAAAATGTGAGGTTTTGCATTTTGGGAAGTCTAACATGGGCAGGTTGTGTTGTAGAGCAGAGGGATTTAGGAGTTCAGGTGCATAGCTCCCTGAAGGTGGAGTAGCAGGTGGATAGGGTGGTCAAAAAGGCATTTGGCACATTGGCTTTCATCAGCCAGATAATTGGGAGGTCATGTTGCAGTTGTATATGACCTTGGTGAGGCCACATTTAGAGTATTGTGTTCAGTTCTGGGCATTGTGTTATAGGAAAGATGTTGTCAAGCTGGAAAGGGTACAGAGAAGATTTATGAGGATGTTGCCAGGACTAGAGGGTCTGAGCTACAGGCAGAAGTTGTGTAGGCTGGGACTGTATTCCTTGGAGCGCAGGAGGAAGCGGGGTGATCTTACAAAGGTATATAAGATCATGAGAGGAATAGATCAGGTAGATGCACGAATGGAACTAGGTGAATCGAGGGATCTAGGGGTCCTTGTTCATCAGTCAATGAAAGTAAGCATGCAGGTACAGCAGGCAGTGAAGAAAACAAATGGCATGTTGGCCTTCATAACAAGAAGAGTTGAGTATCGAAGCAAAGAGGTCCTTCTGCAGTTGTACAGGGCCCTAGTGAGACCACACCTGGAGTTTTGTGTGCAGTTTTGGTCCCCTAATTTGAGGAAGGACATTCTTGCTATTGAGGGAGTGCAGCGTAGGTTCACAAGATTAATTTCCGGGATGGCGGGACTGTCATATGCTGAGAGAATGGAACGGCTGGGCTTCTGTTCACTGGAATTTGGAAGGATGAGAGCGGATCTTATTGAAACATATGATTATTAAGGGTTTGGACACGCTAGAGGCAGGAAACATGTTCCCGATGTTGGGGGAGTCCAGAACCAGGGGCCACAGTTTAAGAATATGGGGTAAGGCATTTAGAACGGAGATGAGGAAACACTTTTTCACACAGAGAGTTGTGAGTCTGTGGAATTCTCTGCCTCAGAGGGCGGTGGATGCCAGTTCTCTGGATGATTTCAAGAGAGAGCTTGATAGGGCTCTTAAAGATAGCGGAGTCAGGGGATATGGGGAGAAGGCAGGAACGGGGTACTGATTGGGGATGATCAGCCATGATCACATTGAATGGTGGTGCTGGCTCGAAGGGCCGAATGGCCTACTCCTGCACCAATTGTCTATTGTCTATTGACCAGAGAACATAGGGTTACGGTGAACAGGGAAACGATTTAACAAGACTCTGAGGGTTATCTTTTTCACACAAAGGGTGGTGGATGTATGGAACAATCTGCCAGAGGAGGTAGTTGAAGCAGGGAATATCCCAACATTTAAGAAGCAGTTCTATAGGTAGATGGATAGGACAGGTTTGGAGGGATATGGACCAAATGCTAGCAGGTGGGACTAGCGTAGCTGGGACATGTTGGCCGGTGTGGGCAAGTGGGGCTGAAGAGCCTGTTTCCAAACTGTATCACTCTATGACTCTCTATGACTATAAATGGTATCACTCTATGTTGTTACAAGTGAAACGGTAAAGCATTCCTGTATGTTTGAGACATAAACTAAACTCGCTATTCAGAATTTGCAGGAAGGAACTGCAGATGCTTGTTTAAGCTGAACATAAACAAAAAGCTCGGGTCAGATGGCATCGCAGGAAAAAAGTAATAGGTGACTGAAGTAGTTTGAAGAAGGGTCTCAACCCAAAAGTCACCTACACCTTTCCTCCATAGATACTGTCTGACCCGCTGAGTTACTCCAGCATTTTGTGTTGGTTATCGGACAGAAAGCAAAGAGTGAAAATAAATGGTTTCTTCTCAGTTTGGCAGGGGATGATAATGGGTTGGTGGTAAATGTCATATTTCCAAGTTTGTTAAACTAAGTGAGTTGTGAGCATGGTGATGGATGTGACAAAGCTTCATTAACATATTCGAGTTGAATGAATGATTGAGAACATGACACATGGAATATACTGTGGGAAAATGTGAAGTATTTCACATTTGTGAACACAACGGAGAGAGAGATTATTTATTCAATGGTGAGAGATTGGGTAGTATTAAACAATGCAGATGAGGAGGGCGATTAGGAGGGGAAACTTTTTGACAGCATTCACAACAAGAGGGTTTGAATGCAGAAGTGAAGAAGTCATATTACGATTTTATAAGACCTTGGTGAGATGACACTGTGACTGCTGTGTGTAGTTTTGGTCTCCTTGTCTAAGAAAGAAGATTACCATAAAGGTGGGGTAGTGAGAGTTTACTAAACTAGTTAGGGAGATGTTGTAGTTGCCGCAGGAGGAGAGACTGACTGTAGAGTTTGGTAGAATGAGAAGATCTCATTGAAATCTGAAAGATTCCTAAAGGGTTTAACAGGCTGGATGTAAAGTGGATGTTTTGTCCTAACTGGGGAGTCTACAATCAGGGGCAGAGTCTGAGAACAAGGGACAGCTATTTTTGGTGAGAAGTGTACTAATTCACAGAGTGGTAAACCTTTGGAACTCTCCACCTTGGAAGGCAGTGATGGTCAGTCTTATATGTTTATTGAAAAGAGAGGTCAATAGATTTCTGGATGTAAGGCAATTGAGATACTGTATGAAGCGATGACGCTGGAAGATGCTTCTGTCCTAAGATGAGACATTATGAGCCATAGCTTGCCATCGTGTATGGCATGAATATGATAGGCCAAAGGGCCCATACCAGTGCTGTACTGTGCTGTTCTATGTATGATATGGAAGAATAGCAGATCAGGTTTGAAGGGCCTGATGGTCTAGTCTTACTCCTCTTTCTAATGTTTTTATAGTAAAGCAGAGCAGGCTTTATTGTTCACTCTTGCATTTAGTGCTGATGTTTTTATTTATTTAAATGGCCCTCAGAGATCTCCTGATTGGAAATGTTTTGATCTTTGATCTTTTGATCAAGTTGCAGATGAGGCATTGCGATAAGAGAATTAATTCCTATGGTAGTAATTGAACATTATGCAAAGTTTATAATCAGAATGACGTCTATATATGGAACTAAATGCTTGGCTATTTCTCACACTCTTTTCAAGACCATAGTATATGGTCACCAACAATCCAAACTTGGAACACTCTGAACTGTTTTAAATTATACCAGATAGCAGATTGACAGAGAACTGGTTTCACAGGCTCCCGTGAAATCTGTTCATACTTCAAACTTAACTAGTTAGAAGTTAAGAGTTTCAGGTCCATATTATGAATAAATTGGTTATTGTTTCCATATGAAAATGGACTCTAAACAACTTTCCCTACCCATTGTCCCGTCACATGCTCATAACTCCAAAGAATGTTATAACAATGTTCTGCATTAAGCCAACAATATATCACAATCTTGCATGTGTTCCGCCCCCACCCATGTGTTCTTCCAGAGTTCTTCAGCGGCATCAGTAGGATGATGCCATTTAAAATATACAAGCGGATTTATATTATATTTAAGAGTTAAGAGCAGAAATTTACAGCATAATTTGTTTGGGATATCAATGTTAAATATTTTGAGAACATTACATGAAATGAGTGGTTTGGAACAATTCACAATTTTCACCTGTTCAACACATCTATTTCCATTTCATAATTCCAGGTGTTATTTTATGGACAGATCTGACTTGGGAGCCTGTCAAATCGGTTCTGTGCCAGCCTACGCTCTGGTATTAGTTAAAGATATTCATCTTGTTCCAAGTTTGGGCTGTTGGTGAGTAAATGTGCTTTGTCACTAGTCTACCCTGAGCGAGGAACACTGGTTGGGCCAAAAGTGAGGCCTGTCAAAGAGTAGGGTAGTGGCTCAGCGGTAAAGTTGCTGCCTCACAGCACCAGAGACCTGGCTCAATCCTGACTATGCGTGCTGACTGTACGGAGTGTGTACGTTCTCCCTGCGACCTCGTAGGTTTTCTCTGGGTGAAACATAGTGTAAAGAAGCAATCTACATAATTCTGATCTCCAATTGGAGGCGTGGGTTCGAATCCCACTTCTGACATCATGTAAATAAGCAATCTACATAATCTGAAGTTCAAGATCATCTTTAATCAGTACCCATATTATAACGGTGCAGCAGGTCGTTAGCTGTTAGTTCATCGTTACCGCTTCCATGACTGACCAGTGTAGGAAGTGGGTGTTAGTATGAATCATACAGTAAGGTGGGGTTAGTGATGCTATTCTACTATGATTGGTTCACATGCGATAACCAATCTACACATAGAAACATAGAAAATAGGTGCAGGAGTAGGCCATTCGGCCCTTCAAGCCGGCTCCGCCATTCAATATGATCATGGCTGATCATCCTAAATCAGTAGCCCCGATCCTGCTTTCTTCCTATATATATATATCTAACTCTCTCTTGAATACATCGAGTGAATTAGCCTGCACTGCCTTCTGTGCAGAGAATTCCACAGATTCACAACTCAGTGGAAATTTTTTTCCTCATCTCAGTCCTAAATGGCCTCCCCCTAATTCTTAAACTGTGACCTCTGGGCGCTCTGGTTTCCTCCCACATTCGAAAGATGTGCGGTTGATAGGTAATTGGATTCTGTAAATTTTCCCTAGTGTGTAGGATAGAATTATGTGTGGGTGATCGCTGGTCGGCGTTGACTTGGTGGGCCAAAGGGCCTGTTTCCATACTGTGTCTCTAAAACTAAAACTAAAACTAAGATTTAAGTAAAAATGTGAGTCAATGACAGCAGACACTTGGAGAAATGGGGCAGCATATCTTTCTGCCCAAGATAGACGCAAAAAGCTGGAGTAACTCAGCGGGCGAGGAAGCTTCTCTGGTGAGAAGGAATGGGTGACATTTCAGGTCGACACCTGTCTTCAGTCTCCGAAGAAGGGTCTCGACCTGAAACATCACTCATTCCTTCCCTCCAGAGATGCAGCCTGTGCCGCTGAGTTACTCCAGCTTTTTGTGTCTATCTTCGGTTGAAACCAGCATCTGCAGTTCCTTCCTACATTTATCTTTCAGCCCAATTATTGTTGTATCGGAGGTGCCTCAACTGTGTCAGCAGTGACTTGACGACCTCTAAAAACTGCTTTTCTCTATTTCTAAGGCCACTGGAAAGTAAAATGTGTAGCAACCTGTGCAGAAAGGGTCGGATGATAATAGTAAGATTAAGCGAGAACTTACCTAAGTTTGAAGTTTGATCTTTATTTTATGAGGAGTTACGTAGGTGATTATGTGAAGAACCCCGCCAGTGCGCCTGCGCGTCAATCTTCAAAGCAGCGGTGTGAAATCACAAAAAACAACAACCGAAGTAATATAGTCTCATAATAAAACGAGTAATACAAGAACTTCCATCTGACCTTTATGATAGAGGGTAGGGTCGTGGTGGGCACGTAATCACCTACGTAACTCCTCATAAAATAAAGATCAAATTTCAAACTTAGGTAAGTTCTCGTTTAATCTTACTATTTTACTTCGGAGTCACGTGAGTGACTACGTGAAGATTTTAAAGCTTTGTGATTTCATGCCGTGGATCAATCCCGGTTTCTCACTGCATAGATTGACTCGGAACGAGAATAATCAATCATGCATTCATAATAACATTTGTACCACAAATGCAGTAATTCATTTCAATAATGAAATGAATCAGATCCCCTTTAAACCAGAGGAATTTACACAGAACTTAAAATAGTTTCTGCAAACAACCCCGCATTAACAATAGGCCGATGGTAAAAATGTTGAAACATCAACTCATTGGACCACTCATTGGGCTGCGAGGATATGGTCGACGGGGCCGTCTTTTGCCCTGGCCGCCGAGGTTTCTGCTGCCCTAGTCGAGTGAGACGTAAAAACATAAGTGTTAATACCAGCAGCTGTTAAGACTTCTTTTATCCATCTGGAAATAGTCTGTATTGAAACTCTCTTGTGTGGTTTCTTGTGTGTGATCAACAACCCAGTTTCCGTATTTCTCAAATTCTTTGTGACCTCAATGTATTGTAACAAATATGTCTTAACACAGAGACAAGGATCATTTGGATATGCTGCTAGCATAATTTTAAATCCTGTCACACCTGGCCTAATTTACTTTAGTAGGTCATAGATATAGATACATAGATACATAGATACATAGAAATTAGGTGCAGGAGTAGGCCATTCGGCCCTTCGAGCCTGCACCGCCATTCAATACGATCATGGCTGATCATCCAACTCAGTATCCCGTACCTGCCTTCTCTCCATACCCCCTGATCCCTTTAGCCACAAGGGCCACATCTAATTCCCTCTTAAATATAGCCAATGAACTGGCCTCAACTACCCTCTGTGGCAGAGAGTTGTCTTCAGTCTTGTCTTCAGTTACTTCCATACTCTCTATTTGTAATTTTCCAAGTGTTTGCACTCATTGTGCTGTCACTCATGCCATAAGCACGAATACTTTCATACTGAGCTTGACGAAAGGTAAAGACACACTTGATGACCATTCACGAAGTAGTTTCAGTACCACACTTACATCCCAGATTGTCACGTACCTAGGTTTCGGTGGTTTGGAATTAAAGATTCCTTTCATTAGTCTGGAAACAATTGGGTGTGACCCAATTGAGTTTCTTTCTGAATCCAGAACCAAATATGAGGACAATGCACTTCTGGCTGAATTAATTGCACTACAACTCAGACCTTCATCATAATAAAGTTTTGACAGAAATTCTAAACATTTGAAATATCTGCAGTACTTTATTGCACATTATTTTGTACACAGAACTCTTCCCATTTCTTAATATAAGAAAGGTACTGTTTTTGAGTGCTCTTCCTCCAGGCTGCCGTAAGCATGTCCACAGTATGCTCAGACAGTCCTCGTCCCAGAAAAGGCATTCTTAAAACCTGCAAATCAACAAATCCAAACGATCATATAATGGATGTTGTTCCCCTGTAAAGAGTGCAGCAATAAATTACTCTTTTTTGGGACTTTCATCAACATTTGTGTTGTTAATTCTAATATCAACAGATACCATGGCTGTGTAGGCCAATCTGGTACTACCAATACCCTTGAAGCAGCATCTTGCCTGATTTTAAGCAAACATTGGCTTATGAGGCAGAAAGGTGGAAATATATATGAAAACATACCACCCCAATGTAGCGAGAAAGCATCAATCGCCACTGCTCCTGGATCTGGTTTCCATGAGACATATCTCGATAGCTGATGATTCAATTCGATGTCGGTCATTCCAAATCTGATTACTATATCATTGAATACCTCTTGATTCAACATCCATTCTTTATTATCATGGAACTTTTCGTGACCTGGTGTCTGCTATCGTGTTCATTCTACCTGGTAGATAGATAGCTAAAATCCAAATGTTCTTTTCAATACACCAAGACCAAAGTTGATTTAACCATTTTGTCACATGACACCGACTTAATTCCACCCATATCATTAATATAGGCAACTACTGTTGTTTATTAATTTGAACTTGAACCTTCCTTTTAGTTGTGTTAGAACCATAAGCTTGGAGTACATAGAAACCTCCTAAAAGCTCCAAACAGGTAATTCCCCATGTCTGCAGTAACACTAACGTTTCCTGATTCCATCTGCCTCCGCAGCTCGATGTTAAGTCAGTTGCACCCCATCCTAGTGCACTGGCATCAGTTTGTAATATCATGGAAGGTTGTTCAATCAGCACTTTGCCTGAACTGCTTGAGACATGTAGAATCCACCACTGCAGATTAGAAACAGCATTTGTTGTTACTTGCATGGTTCTATCAAAATGACCAGCATTTACTCTCAGTGCCTGTTCTTTGATTCTCTGCAGCTGTTGATAATGTAATGGTCCATACTGGACTGCTGGGAATCTACTAATTTTTCCCAGTACTCGAGCCACCTGTCTGATTAGAGGTTTTTGCTCATTTAACAGATTATTGCAATCTTTAATCAACTCCACCCTTTTTTCACTGGGCAAAGTAATTTGCATTTGGGCTAAATCAATTGTGAACCCCAAATAATCAATCGAGGTACATGTTTTTAACCTTGATTTCTTTGGATGAATTTAGAAACCCCCAAACTTTCAAAAGTTTGATTTTATTACTGCAACCGATGCTTCTGTTGACTGTTTTGTCCTTCCTATAATCAGGACATCATCCAGGTATGCCATTAGTACATGTCCCTGGCTCTCAGCAACCCCAGAATTGATTTTAACAATTTTATGAATATTCTGGGAGGGAACGTTAACCCATTAGGCAGAGCTTTGAACTGCCCTAATTGGTTCATCCATGTAAATTTAAGATACTTCATATCTTGCAAGTGAACAGACACTGAACAAAAGGATTCAGACTTGTCAAGTCTATAATAATCCAACATCCTCCATCCTTTTTTGATCGAGGGAATATATTTGACCCAAATTGGTGAATTTGGTAGACTGATTCTTCAATAACACCTTTTATATATAGGGTTTTGAAGCGCAACTTGAACCTCCATTACTTCGCAAAGTGGAGAGTTCTGCTAGGAACATGCTGTACAGGCAAATCATAATTTGGATTGAATTCAATTCGAAATCCTTGTATATTATTCAGAATTACCACATCTGAAGTAATCTTCTTCCAATGTTTATAGAAAAGACGTAATCTGCCTCCAACTTTTGGACTTAATCCAGTTAGTATGTTCCCCTGAGAACCAGGTCCACCTACCTCTTGAGTCATTTGAGTATTCCGAGATCCCTGGATTCTCCCGGAAGCACCACCACTGGTCCTTACTCCCGCTGCAGGCCGCCAGCTACGTCCCTGCGTTAATGAGCGACTTGGTCCTGGTCTAGGATCCGTATGACGTCTGAAAGGATACTTCCTCTTTACAGACTTTGCAACCATTGATGTTTTTATCAATCCTGTTTTCGCTTCATCTTCCAACTCTTTAATACGTCTCCCGAGATCCTCTCCAAAGAGTAAGTTGGGTAATTGTATATTACTTGGTTTGCAGAGTGCTGCGAATTTCGGATTCATAGTAGGCCGTATAGCACTTTCCTCAGATAATTGATCTCGGTGGGTGCTGCATAGCAACCCCAGTGCTTCCTGATGCAACTTCATCATCTCTTGGCTGTTACCTGCTATTCTGGTAAAAGCAGTTATTCCAGAACCCAGCAGCTTTAATATTCTCTGCAACTGATTCCAGATAATTTGGTTCACTGCTGCTGCTTTCAGCAACCCACAGTTACTTGGGGTCTCCTGCTTTCTTGCAGTCTCATCCATCTCCTGCTGTTCCAGCTGATGGTAAACCAAGTAATTTATTAAGGAGGCCAGTTCTTCTCCTAATGGCTCTCCTGACCCTGACGGGGCAGCGAATCCTACTGCCAGGGGTGGAACATCTGGCAGCTGCCGTTCATTGCCTTGTACAGCCTCACCGTCAGAGTCGGGGTCTGAAATCTCATGACCCGTAGCACGCTCCTCATTCCTGAGGGTGCATTCCATCAGCCCTGAGCCAGGTGCTGTTAAACTGCTTCCTGCAGCTTGGATTACAGTACACTCCTTCCTGAGTGAACTTTGCTCCAACAGCCTATGGAAAAGGCTTTCTATTTGGGCAATATGCTCGAAAGCAGTATCTAGCCCTGTACCAGGAGCTGTTCGAGCTGCTTCCAGCATCTTGGCTTTCAGTACACTCCTCCCTGAGTGAACTTTGCTCCAACAGCCTATGTAAAAGGCTTTCTATTTGGGCAATACGCTCGAAAGCAGTATCTAGCCCTGGAGCTACTTCCATTGCCTGGGACTCCCTCCGTGGGCCGTTGGGATTTAAACTTTGTCTTTTGCCCGACAGGCGCTGACTTTGTTTTCACCAGCCTCAGGTCCACAGTCGCTATGCTCATCGCTGGCGACTGTACCGGGGTTTAGAGGCGGTTGGTCTCTAACCGCAGACTCCCGACTTTCCCGACTTCTGTCGGCTGTGTCGCTCGCCTCTTCCCCCTGTCCGTTTTTTCCATGGCGTCTGTGGAAAAAATCCCCATAGACCCACAGTAAACGGACCTGGAAAACCTGAAAAAAGTTTCTACTTAACTTGTAATTGAAAAACTACAAATCCACTGGAGGAGCTCTGCTCCTCACATCCGTTTGCGTCAAGGCGTCTGACGTAATGACGCGCAGGCGCACTGGCGGGGTTCTTCATCTAGTCACTCACGTGACTCCGAAGTAAAATCAGCAATTAAAGCATCTGGGATGAATATGGGCTATTCAACTAAAATGAGCTTGCAATTTTTTAAGGAGTAGAAATAAGGAACTGCAGACGTTGGTTTACAAAAATAAAAGATGCAAAGAGCTGGAGTAACTCAGTTGGGTAGGCAGCATCCCTGAAGAACGTGGATAGGTGACGTTTCGGGGTCAGGACAAGTCTGAGTCAGGATCAAACCTAAGTCTGTGGCACTGTGAGGCAGCAACTCTCCTGCTGATCTGTTCTTTGGATGTCTGAGGAAGGGTCTGATCTGCTGAGTTACTCCCCCACGTTGTGCCTTTTTGTTGCACATTTCGAAGCTCTTCTCATCTTGGCGCTCCTCCCTTGTATTCTGAAGGTGTGGACATGCTCCAGTACAGTTCTGTGGGACTTGCAGGCTTTCTAGAGACTCATCCAGCTACTGTCTACCATCTCTGACTGATCATCTGCAGCCACCTCTCTGGATAGGACGGAACCTGAACTGACTTTATGAGCCAGAAAATGTTGCTGAGGTGCCTACTGGCGCAGTGGCCCACTTGAACCTGCCCACCCTCTTCCTGGGATAATGAAGCCAATTCTCTAACATACTTGGATAATTAGAAATCACGCCTGGAATGTTTCTGCTCATAATGCTTCACGTCCAGGTTGGGAAATGTGTTAACCATTGGTGAAAGGTAGCGTGTCCTTTTAACAAATAAGTGAGTAGATACTTGAGAGGTAATGTCATTGCAAATGATGTAGGAGTTCCAGTTGACTAATTTCGTTATCACACAATCAGTTTTGCTAATATAACCATGTTGCTTCTTGTGCAAGTGCCTGGTTTTAATTGTGTGACGGGTATTATCATTTCTACTGACAGTGATTGTAGTGAGGCTACTGGAACAGAATGTCAACTCTGCTCCCATGTGGCCATGACATTTACACGGATGAGTAATGACCGGCCACACTGCTGATGGTGGGTTTTGTGGGTGGGCGTTGCAATGAATCTGTCTGATAGTTCAATATTATTTCAGTGACGGCACTGATCTTTAAATAAATTAGGGCTGCATTTTATTGAGGGCTATCTTTTAGTTTTCGAGATGCAGCGTGAAAACAGGCCCTTCGGTCCACCAGGTCCGTGCTGACCAACATCCCCGCACACTATCACGCTATCCTACGTACTAGGGGCACTTTGCAAACTTTGCCGAAGTCAATGAACCTACAAAGCTATACGTCTTTGGAGTGTGGGAGAAAACCCACACGGTCACAGGGAGAATGTCTAAACTCCCTACAGACAGGGCAGGATCGAGCCCGAGTCTCTGGCGCCGTAAGGCTGCCACTCTACCGCTGTGCCACCGTGCTGCCCATCTCTTCGACAGGCCTCGATTTTGGCCCACCAGTGTTCCTCATTCAGGATAGCCAGAGACAAAGCGCATTTAATCCCCAAACTTGGAACAAGATGAATTCCTTCAATTAATACCAGAGCGTAGGCTAGCACGGAACTGGTTTGACAGGCTCCCCAGTCAGATCTGTCCATAAAATAACACCAGGAATTGTGAAACGGATGTGTGGAACTGGTGAAAATTGTGAATTGTTCCAAACCACTCATTTCATGTAATGTTCTCAACATACGTACAAATTCCGTACAGGATCAAACCCGAGTCTCTGCCGCCGTAAGACAGAAACTCCACTGCTGCGCCACCGTGCCGTACAGTTTTTGTATTCAGAATAAAGAGTTTTGCAAAGCAGCCTTTGAACCAAGCCCCTTCACCAATACAGCGGGAGAGTTTTGCTGGCTATTCTTCAGAAAGGAAAGGCTCCGGCTGATGAAGCCTGGGAAAACGAGCCCTGAAATCGACAAAGCTCAACAACCCACGCACCACCATATCAAAGTGTCCCGCCAGCTCCTGCTATCTAATAATAGAATGAATGGTGCGCTGAGCCAACTTTCATCAGTTATTTATTCATTTAAGTAAGTGAAAGCACCACTGACTTTGTTTCCTTGAATTATTAATGCTGTTTGTTGTAAGACACGTTGTAGGAAGCTGGGTTGTTTTTCAGACACATGCTGGCTTACTCAGCCTTGGGCTGGGTGCAGTGCATGTGACAATTAGCGACAGGAAGGGAGATCAGAGATCTGAGACTTATTGAACTGAGTTTGTACGGTGAAAAATCCAGGGTGAAAAATACCGTATTTGTTCAGTTACATAAACTCAATATTGTTTTGATAGTGTGCAAAGATTGATGCAGTGAGGAGCCACTTGACTTTAGGCTTTAGAAATACAGTATGGAAACGGGTCCTTCGGCCAACAGAGGGCGTGCCGACCAGCGATCACCCCGTACACTAACACTATCCTTTACACCAGGGACAACGTAGAATTTTACCAAAGCCAATTAACCTACAAACCTGTACGTCTTTGGAATGTGGGAGGAAACCAGAGCACCCAGAGAAAACCCACGCGGTCACAGGGAGAACGTACAAACTCACGTAGTCAGGATAAAACTAGGGTCTCTGGTCCTGTAAGGCAACAGCTCTACCGCTGTGCCACCGTGCCACTGTGCCGCCCTGCCCATTTGCCAATTAAGCTATTGACCCAGAATTTCCTGGCTTCTGGTACCATAGCGTTAGTAAATCTAGAGGGTTACTTAAAAAAAAAAAAATCAGGATTATTTCAACTACATCTTGAGTCCCTGGGTCTGCAAGATCACAGCACTGGACAAAATACATTAAGAGTTGACATCCCCAGTTTTGCCAGCACTGATCATTGGCTTCCTGGGTCTGAGGCAATCTTTTCCCCACTTCCTTGACTGGAAGATAACGGAGCACGCCCGACTCAAATGAATACATCAGTCAGGATTTAAAGGCTATGGATAGATTGCTTTGTTTTTTTTGGTGTGATCATGTTTAATATTTACAATCCCACACCTTGCATTTGATTCAGAACACTTACATGGTTTAAAAACCTGCAGTGTTTCTGTGGAAGGTCCACGCTTTTCTTGCAGGGACTCGTGTTGAAGTACTGGGAGTTTGGTCGGAGATTTTGGGATCCTCGGCCTTTAACCAGGTGAGATAACCTCAGCCACAGCTCTATCTCCCTGCGTTCTATTGATGAGGCAGGTCAGTGTTCAAACAGCCCTGCGGTGTACTGTTGTGCTGCCTTGTTCACAGCTATTGGCAATGAAAGATTCTGCCTCTTCAGAGAACTATCTTCCCTTGGCTAGACACAGGAAGCTGGAGTAACTCAGAGGGTCAGGCAGCATCTCTGGAGAAAAGAAATAAGTGTCGTTTTGGGATGAGACGCTTCTTCAGCCCCGAAATGTCACATATTCCTTTTCTCCGGAGATGCTGCCTGACCTGCTGAGTTACTCCAGCATTTTGTGTCTATCTTTGGTGTAAACCAGCATCTGCGGTTCCTTCCCACACAATCTCCCCTTAGCAATACTTTCCTATCATCTAGGATTGTTACCCTGCTGTTGCTAATCGCAAGATGTTATTGTATTTTATGTACATTTCACCCATTATTTCAATGGTACAATGTTGTGAGCAACACATGCAGTGCCTCCCATCAACCTTGGCTCCAGCGGACCACACCAATTTACACGATCAACCCTCGTATATCTCCTGATGATTATTTAATGCTCCAGTCATTGGGGTCAGTCTGAGAATGTGCTGCCTGCGGTGATAGTAGCTCTGCATACAAAGAGATTGTAATGATCAATAAAAGGCAGAAAAGGACATTAGACAATAATCCAACATTCATACGGTATTGTGGTGTCCTTTTAAAATTCTATACAACACTTGATACTTTATCATATTTGCATGATAAATAAAGGAAGGTAAAGAGAATTTAACTGGCATGAATATTTAACACCTCATATTCCGCTTGGGCAGTCTACATCCTGGTGGCCTGAACGTTGAATTCTCCCAATTCTGCTAGCCCTGGCTGTCCCCTCCCCTTCATCAGCCATCTGGTTGTCTCCTCCCCTCCCCCAGCCCTCGGGCTCCTCCTCCTCCTTTTCCTTTTTTCCTTTCTTCTCACCACCCCCTATCAGTCTGAAGAAGGGTTTCGGCCCGAAACGTTACCTATTTCCTTCGCTCCATAGATGCTGCTGCACCCGCTGAGTTTCTCCAGCATTTTTGTGTACCTTGAATATTTAACACGTTTGTTTCATGGCTCACTCGGTTTAATTGGTGGTTCTTTTGCTATAACTTTTGCTTGTAAACATGAGGAAGATTTGGCTGTGTAAGGAGGAACTGCAGATGCTGGTTTATACTGAAGATAGACTTAAAATGCTGGAGTAACTCAGTGGGTCAGGCAGCATCTCTGGAGATAAAGAATAGGTGACATTTTGGGTCAGAACCATTTTTCAGACTGGAAGTAGAGGTGGGGGTGGGTTGGGCTCGGGGGAGGGGGGGGGGGTGGGATAAACTGAAGGTGAGAAAAGGCCGGAACTAATCGGGGCTGGCAACAGACACCCTCAGGAAGGATGGAGCTCATAATGGCCCATTGTTGGCTGGGGAAGGTGTGATAACAAGAGGGATACAAAGATGTGGACAGTGGAACTGCTAGGATGATGAGGATGGGAGGATTTGGCTTGTCTCAGCTGGGAAACAGGGATCAAGAGCGGAATGATTACTGATACTTTGTGGCTGTTTTGCATGTTCCCCACGGGTCAGTTCTGAACATTCAATTGCGTTGGTTTATCCCTATTAGGAAAGTATTGATTAGAAACCAATGTTCAATGTCCGCAATGGGATGGGGGTGAATTGGACAGTACCCCAGCTTACAGATGGAGCAGAGAGTGGAGACATTTATCTGATATGGCCGGCACCTTATTTAGCGACTCTGTGCTCCCTGCTATATTTAAGAGGGAGTTAGATGTGGCCCTTGTGGCTAAAGGGATCAGGGAGTATGGAGAGAAGGCAGGTACAGGATACTGAGTTGGATGATCAGCCATGATCATATTGAATGGCGGTGCAGGCTCAAAGGGCCGAATGGCCTACTCTTGCACCTATTTTCAATGTTTCTATGTTTGCACTTTGTTCCCGGATTCCTCAGCCAGGGAGAAATATCTTTGCACCTAACCTGCCAAGTCCTGTAAGAATATACTCAAACTCTGCTTGTACATCAAACCCGCCATGTCTAGAACCTTTGCTAAAGTGACTTTCCACTGAATTCCCTCTGTGGATGTAGATCCTTTTCGGTATGGAGACGAAAGCTGTACACAATTGTTCCATCTCACCACACTATGACCCTGCCACTGACTGTGCTCCCATCAAGAACCGCCAAGTTCAGATAGCATCCAAAAGGACAAATGTATTAGTGAGTGAGATTGATTCGGGACATTCCTGTGTTACGTATCTGCTGCTCCATGTCCACCTGATGGGGGTCTTCCATTGCCTTCTGCTGAAGCACACTTAAACGATATGATACAAGATGATAGAACTTTATTTATCCCAGGAGGGAAATTGGTCTGCCAACAGTCATGAAACACAAGAAGATACATGAAACATGAAATTAAAGTGACAAATTGAACGAGAGGAATCGAGAACCAGAGGACATAGGTTCAAGGTGAAGGAGAAAAGATTTAGTAGGAATCTGAGGGGTAACTTTTTCACACAAAGGGTGGTGGGTGTATGGAACAAACTACCAGAGGAGGCAGTTGAGATTGGGACTATCCCAACGTTTCAGAAACTGTTAGACAGGTACATGGATAGGACAAGTTTGGAGGATATGGATCAAACGGAGGCAGGTGGGACTAGTGCAGCTGGGACATATTGGCCTGTGTGGGCTAGTTGGGCCGAAGGGGAGTCACATCAAACTATGGTGTGATCACCCTACAAAGGCTCTCCACAAAGTTCTCCGCCTTGCAGATGCACTGCAACGATCCCCACCCTTGCTCCAGCTCCGAAGCCCAAAGCATAAGCTGCTGCAGCCCAAGCCACTTTCTTATTCTCCTCATTACTGGTGAACTATGAGCATTTGTGCCACAATTACATGACAGCTCGCTGAGATTAATACCCTTTGATTTGAAATGCAGTCACTGTTTTATTGAGATTAAAAGAACTGTGATTTAAAATGTCCTTGATACAGAAATGTGACATTATTATCTGAATTAATGAATCCTTAATTATTCAACCAATTAATGTATCCTTGAGATGTTTTACAGTACTGTGGTCATAAAGGTTTTAAAACTTCCATTATATGCTGTATAATATTCGGATTATGTCTAACAGAATGCAAATCCATTTCTTCTTAGTTTGAAAAGGATAATTGTGAAATATGAGAGCACAATTTCATAAATTATAATTAAGAATATTGTGTTTTGTTAATTATAATTCTGCTAAAGAGCTAGACCTAATGCTTTAGAGTGTTAGAAATAAGTTGAAAGACTTGTTTGATTACCATTTTCAGAAATGTGCATCAGAATTTTATCAATGATACAGAAAATGCTGGAAATGGTCAGTGGACCAGTCAGCATCTGTGGAGTGAGAAGCCTTGTTAATGATTCCTCGAGCTAATGTTGGGTATTGGTGGAACAGTGTTAGAGAAAAAACACAAAGAGGCTGGAGACGAAGTGGGATGGAGATAAGGGCGCTACTGCAGACCTTACGAATGAAGCAACCAATGCTATACACTAAACTGGAATAATTTCTGGAATAAGTAATAATGCTTAATTGTTTCATCTTGAAGAAATGTTCCCTTCCCTGGATCATGGGAATGGAAGAGGTTGCTTCTCCTGCAGCTTCATGGATAGTGGCCGTGAGAAGGTAGGATGTGTTGGTTGAGATGGAACAGTAGACCAGGTTTTGCGGAGAGGCAGGTGCATTCAGAGTGCTAAAAGGATGAGAAGTAAGGTGTGCTTGGTGGTGGAACCTCTTTGAAAGTGGCAGAGATTGCAGTGAATGATCCATTGGATGTGGAAGATGAGAAGAATGGGAATCCTCAGGAGCAGAGGAGATGAGGACAGGAATGTGGGACATGGAGCAGATGTGTTTCAGAGCTTTATCAACCATGGTGGGGGGGGAAGCTGTGATTAAGGAATAAAGAATAATGAAGATGTCTCGAAAGCACTGGTGTGGAAAGTGGCAATGTTACAACAGTTACGGCTTGAGTCGTAGAGTGATACTTGCCCACACCGGACAACAATGTCCCAGTTACACGTCCCACTTGCCTGCGCTTGGTTCATATCCCTTCAAACCTGTCCTATCCATGAACTTTTCTTGCAGCTTCATGGATAGTGACCGTGAGAAGGCAGGATGTGTGGGTAGAGATGGAACAGTAATCCAGGTTTTGCGGAGAGGCAGGTGCATTCAGAGCACCAGAAGGATCTAACAGACCTTAAACTATTCTTAAATGATGGGATAGTCCCAGCCTCAACTACCTCCTCTGGCAGCTTGTTCCATACACCCACCACCCTGGACTAACTGGAGAAATGTGGTCCACTGCAGACACATTTCCCCCCTGTTTTTTACAGTTCATGACGAATATCCATTACAAGCATACAGACACTATCAGCTATCATCCTCCCAGTTTCTCCAGCTCTGTTAGATCTGTTTCAACAGCAAATTCTTCCCACATTGATTTCAAGATGGCTTTTCTTTTGGCTGTTCATTCATCGGTTTCTCCCAAATGTTTGGCTGTGATTAACAAGTCTTCACCACCACCACCTCTTGTGTCACTTGGCCCAGCACAGACACCCCTTTGCTTTTGCCACCCCTTTTCCTTCTTTGCAATGTAAACACTTTTCTTGTTGACCCTTTGCTCGGTTTGCTTCTTAAGTAATGTAGATCTGCTGAACATTGTCTATTATTATTTCAAATTTCCAGGATTTGCAATCATGCGGTTTTCAATTAGTAATTAATTTTTCCATTTCTTAGCACATTCCATCTGGTGCTGTCAGCAAAACCTTGTATGTTATTTAGATTTTTTTTTAGTTTAGTTTAGAAATGCAGCACGGAAACAGGCCCTTCGGCCCACTGAGTCTGTGCTGACCAGCGATCCCTGCATATTAACACTATCCTACACACACTAGGTTCAATTTATATTTACCAAGCCAATTAACCTACAAACCTGTTCGTCTTTGGAGTGTGGGAGGAAACCGAAGATCTCGGAGGAAACCCATGCGGTCACGGGGAGAAAGTACAAACTCTGTACAGACAGCACCCATGTTTGGGATCGAACCTGGATCTCAGGTGCTGAAAGCGCTCTAAGGCAGCAACTCTACCGCTGTGCCACCGTGCTGCCCCATTGCATGTATGATGCATCTTATTAGAGGCTTCTCCTGATTACTTGCCATAACCTCAGCAGAATATTTGCACAGACTCTGTGTGTATACCGTATCCACAGATGCCACATTGGCGATTAAAAGAAAATATATGACCCCTCACCGTCTTCATCGATGCAAAGGCATTGCTTCCCAACTGCACATGCCAACCTCCCCCAACCCTTGGACATCCATTGTCCATCAGAAAGGAGAGGTGCCAGATAATAATGAGTAGATTACTGAGTACCCAATAAACCAACACACAAAATGCTGAAAGCAATCAACAGGTCATGCAGCATCTATAGAGAGAAACACAGTTCATGTTCAGATCAATGACCTTTCATCAGAAGTGGAAAAGTAAGAAGACATGTTTTCACTTGCAGAACATGAGAGATGGTGATAACTGAGAGCATAACTATGATCGGGTGCAGGCAATGCATGGGGCCGGAATGGGACTGAAATTAGTACTTCCACACATTCAGCAGATTCAGCATAGCTTGGAATCTTGCGAGTTTGCACAGCCACATCTTTGATTGAAGAAAGTGAGTGGAGTTGAAGGAGAAGTTGTTCAATATGAGAATGCATTCATTCAGATGAAGGAGGGGGTGGTGGGATGGGGACTGGTTGGTCCTGTGATTGTGGTGAGAGAAACAGAGTAACTGTTTCAGGTCAAGCCATTTCATAGTTGTTGCTTAGCTGGAGTGCCATGTGATTTTGTTGAGCTTAAATTTGGTATCCTATCAAATTTTGGTCCTAACCTAAAGCAACTGCAGAACGATTGGAATGGAGGTGCATAGCATTTTTTCAAAGTGCAAATGCCCAATAAATTGGATATTTAACAGTGGTATAGTTGACATGTGTTTTATGGAGGTAAATGAGGGATTGGGGTAATTGACAGGGAATGGGCTAATTGAGCAACGTTCCTCCAGAGCTTGATGGGCTGAATGTCTTTCTTTCACACTGCATTGTTCTCTGATACGAATCTAAATCAGTTGCCGTGATGTAGCTTGCAACTCTGCTTTCCTCGCTGGGTCATAAGCTTGTTGCATTATTAAAAACTGAATTATTTATAAAGCTCCATTAAAGCTGGTGACAGAAAGATTAGCCAAAGGCAGTCCGTGTGCCAGAATGGACTGAGTTATATTTTCTTTGACTTGGAGTAATGCTCCAAATGATCAGCGGCAAATAAATTAATTGAATTGCAGAGAACATTGTGTCCAGCAGTCATATGCAAATGTGATTTTTATATAAAACCCACGAAGAAATAAGAAGTCCTGCAGTATGAAAGACAAATGGACAGTTAGACCAAGTTAGAGTTAGAAACCTTCTGCAGACAGCATTTTTAAAATATCATTACATTACCACATACAATTGCAATTGAATTATGCACTTGTAAGAGGTGCAATAAGCCCCTTGTGCTTGTGTTTTTACAGCATTGGCAAAAAATGATAATGTTTCTGAAATTTAGATTTTAAAGCAGGTTGTGTGATATGTGTTGTACTGGATCCACTGCTGGCATTAATGCCCTCTGATTTGTAACCAGTTGAGATACAGGTAATGGTTAATGATAAGAGGCTGTCTGGTATCATGTGGGCAAAGGATCAACTCTTGCATTTTTTTTCTGCCTTCTGCCTTATTTTCTTTCTTTGTCCTGAGTGACTTATAAATCCACTTGTTATCGTATCCCCCCAATTAAAACTAATTGTGGAGCACTGAGCAGATGTGAAAGTTCGCGTTGCAAAACAATTTACAAAAGGTAAATTTGAATGTACCTTAGGTTAGCAGTGGGCCGAGAGGTATAATTGACAGGAAATTCGGGGCACTATCCAATTTAGAGTCCAGGTTCTTTGCTGTTCACTTCACAGTCTTCAGTCTAAATATTTGAGGAGATATATTTCTAACCCGAGAGGCAAGGGAGTCTATTAAGCGTGAGTCTTATCAACAGCACGGTCCATTCACAGGCTGCAGTGATTTCTGATAGAGTATATTTTTACAGGCTATGTCTAGCGATGATGAGTATGTTTTGTGTTCATGCCATCAGGCACTTGGACATCTCTGATTTGAAACAGGCCCTATCCTAGCTCGGTCAGTGCTGCCAAAGGTTCACTGCAGGTGTGGGATCCCATTACATTACAATCCATCTCCACACTCCCCACCCATGCAGCTTGTCTGCTTCCTGGGATCCCAGTGGAACGCTGATGAAGCCTAAATTGCTGAGTCTCCAAACTGAGTTGAAAGTCTGGCGATTTGCAAACAAGCCTCACGGAAATAAGCGTTAAAAGTCAAATACGAACGACACAAATTTGACAGTTTATTAATCAGCACCATATTTTGGAGATTAAAATCATTCACTTTAGTTCTCAATCTTACTGATTTAATTGCAATTCCATAAAATTGTACTGGAGCGTAAATATCACTAGTACAATTATCATGTCAAGGGTCAATGTTTACGTCAAATTAGAAGGATTATAATTAAAGGGGACTTTCAATAAGATGTTCATCTCAACTGCAGAATGTATATATTGAAAAATATATGTATTTTAATTTTCTTACTGTTACAACAGCCAAATTCAAAAAAAATCTGTCACCATTCCAATGGCACTTCAGGGCATTGATATATGTTTTTATAGTTGATTACAATATTTAATCGTACCTACTACTTCCTGCTTTGCAAATGATTTTTATTTTGCAGTAACTTCTAGTTCAGTGAATATTTTTTGGTCCAGGCTATATCTTGTTTATAGACCTGATTATGTCGTCTTCATTTCAGGCATGAGATGATATCATCAAAAATGTAGGCAAATTGCCAAGAGCTTTTATCTTGCTTACTAATCAAAAATGTATTCCTGATTCATGTACATCAACACACGCAGCAACATTAAGATGTTCAGCATGTTGATCAGAGGTGTTTGAGTGCTGGGAAGCTGTAGAGTCCGTGCATTTATCAATTGTGGTTGTTTGAAAAGGTACGAGGTTCATTTCTGCCAGAGACAGATTTGACATAGTGCAGAAATATACAGGAATCGGGAATAAATTGTGCCTTTGCAACGTCTGGACTATTTTTCTGGATTACCATTCTTCTATGTTTTTTAACACCTTACTCCCACTCCAAACCAAAACCGCTAGCTACATTCTCCATTGCAAGACACTTTTGATAAACGAATACTGTTGGTGAGTGAACTGGTTTTTACTCCCAATCTGTAACTGTCGCTGCTCTCCACATAAATTAACATGGTTAGTGAATGTGATATGAAGCGACCCCAAAATGACCCTGTAAATTAATACAAGAGTTCTTAATTCAAGTGCAGAACATTCGCACTCCAATACAACGCTCCCACTTTCATAAATAAAAGCTATCTCTTGTTCTCTGATGCAGTGAAACAACTAATTTAAATTTATTGCAGCCGTTCCTTATTGCTTTCAAATTATTTCACACAGTCATTTCACTTTCATGAAGTGTTAATGAAATAATTTGTACCTTTTTATAGCCTGGCATTGGATAATGAAGGGCTGGTCCTCCAAGTGAAGTCAGAAGAGAACAAAGGATCTTGAGTGAGATGTCGAGGAAACACTCTGATTGAGACATTTGGATGATTATGCGAACAAAATCCCCCAAATAGATCACTGCATTATCATATTAGGATATTTATCATTATTAGAACCATAATTATGCTGTTTTCTGCATTTTATTCCCATATTAGTGGCTACATTGATAACTAGTGCAGTGACATGCTGTATAATATTATTGTCACTGGAAGATTAAGTATCAGGATGCAGTCATTTCAGAATTAAATCCCTTCAATAAAATCCCTGGTGTGACTGGCGGGCTATTTTTGAGTTATGATGCAGAAATATTCTGATGATCATGTCAGTGATGCCCACCCTCTGCCCACCCTCTGCCCACCCTCTGCCCACCCTCTGCCCACCCTCTGCCCACCCTCTGCCCACCCTCTGCCCACCCTCTGCCCACCCTCTGCCCACCCTCTGCCCACCCTCTGCCCACCTTCTGCCCACCCTCTGCTCTCTCCACGTTACTAGAGATAGGACTTGTGTTGGGGTTAGCATGAGGATTTACAGCCAATTACTTCATTTTGATTAATCTGGAAAACCGAGCAGCCTAATTAGACGTGGTAAGATCGCACAGCCAGGAATGCAGTGATGCATTATAAATGAAAATCTAGTATCGGCAGATGCTTGTAATTGGAAATAAAAGTAGAAAATGTTGGGAACGCAAGAGGCTGCAGATGCTGGACAAACTAATTGGGTCGAGCAGCATCTGTGGAAGCAAAGGGATGATCAATGTTTAGTTTAGAGATAGAGCACGGAAACAGGCCCTTCGGCCCACCGTGTCCACATGACCAGCGATCCCTGCACACTAATGTTATCCCACACACACACTAGGGACAATTTACATTTATGCCAAGCCATTAAACTTTAAAATCTGTACGTCTTTGGAGTGTGGGAGGAAACCAAAGATCTCAGACAAAACCCACACAGGTCACGGGGAGAACGTATAAACTCCATACAGACAGCACCCGCAGTGGGGATCGAACCCGAGTCTCTGGTGGTGTAAGGCAGCAAATATTACCACTGCACCACAGTGACGCCCCAAATGTTTTGGATTTAGACTCTGCGCCAGGACAGAGATCATAGTGGGTAGAACGGCAGCATGTAGAGATGAGACAGGGGGTGGTGGTAGGTGGAACCAGATGAGGAGGTGGGGGCCTGAAGGGCAGATGGAATTGGCTGGGGGAGGGGATAGGAAAGGCGAACCAAGGGCAAAGAAACCACAACGGATAGGTATGAGGCTGGGGCCCAGGTCGGTACCACGGAGGCGTGAAGTGGGGCGTCGACAGCGGTGAACCCTCGCGACGATGGGGGCCTTGGCGGTGGTGAAGCCTCGTGGCGGCTGCGACAGCACCCATAGTCAGGATCAAACCCCAGTCTCTGGCGCTGTAAGGCAACAACTATACCACTGTGTCACCCTCACTCAGCAGCCAAATCTCACTGTAAAAGATGTGGGTGCCCAAGCACTGGTATTTTACTGACATCCCCCAACACAAGTAGGCTTTCCCAATTGTATCCGTTACCTCTGGCATCTTGAATTTGAAGAAGACATTAAGAGAATAGCGAAACTCTTTGCGGTTCATAGAATCTGACAGGTTGTCACAATGCCGATTATTTGCAGTGATGTTTTTCATTTGGACTCCGAAGAAACAGTGATGGTGTTTGCCCGCCTCATGCATTCAACACTTAACACCTCTCTAAACCGTATAGAGATTGGTCCTCTTGCCTTAATTTGAATTCTTATCCAAAGACATGCGAATATGATATCTTAGCCTTCTGACAAACAGAGTAAGCAGATGGGAGATGATCTGAGGTTGTCTAATTTTAGCAACAAATAGCACAAACACATTTTACAATGATTTGTAACGTTGCCATTTATCTCGCACCTACTTTTAAATGCCATATCAGGGTCTATTCTCCTTTACACCACTATAGAAGGCCTCTTCTAATGTTCTTACAGTGATGGATTTATTGGAAATTGGATTTTATCGCAGTGGACAATTAAAGAAACTTTATTCATGTTGCAAGCAGAATACGATGGACTAAATGATACTGTAACAGGGCTTCACATAGTGCCTACCCATAGCTAGGCATGTGGAGTGAGGGAAACTGAGTATTTGACCTAATTGAATCGTTCGTCTTGTTGTGTTTTTCCTAAATCAATAAGATCAAAGCATTGTGAATTTAAGAGTCTAGAGTGTGTATATTTCTTGTGCACCAGACATGAACCAGAACAATGAAATTGTTATGTGCTGCAGCTTTGCAAGCATATTGGAAGCATCTGCAACAATAAATTACTGCTTACTCTTCAGTAGACTATAGTTCAAAAAACAAATTATGTAGAAACATAGAAAATAGGTGCAGGAGTAGGCCATTCGGCCCTTGGAGCCAGCACCACCATTCAATATGATCATGGCTGATCATCCAAAATCAGTGCCCTGTTCCTGCTTTTTCCCCATATTCCTTGAATCCATTTGGATGTGGAGCTTTCATACTAGTGCAACGTCCATAAGGATTCAGTGCTGACGTAGGGTTGTGTTTGTGCAAAGGTGGTTCAAGAACCTGATAATTGATGGGAAGAAGCTGTGTTTGAACATGAAGGCAATGGTTCGCGGGCTCCTGTACCTCCTTCCTGGTGGTAGCAGTGAGAAGAGAGCATGGTAGTGTGGCTACCTGATGATATTAGCTTAGACCAAGGTGATATTCTTAAGGCAGTGCTTTCCGTAGGTCCCTTCGATGGTGGATTTCTGCAAACAAGAATTGCAAAGTGAGTATAAATTAGGTAGGGTGTGGGGGAAATAAATGGCAAATCTGGAACCGAAAGAGACATGAAGCAAGTGAAAGGAAGATTGGTCAGGGGCCCTTGGTTCACCTTTCCTATCCTCTCCCCCAGCCAATTCCATCTGCCCTTCATGCCTCCACCTCCTCATCTGGTTCCACCTACCACCACCCACTGTCTCATCTCTACACGCTGCCATTCTTCCCTCTATGATCTCTGTCCTGGCACAGTCTAAATCCAAAACTTTTGGGGCATCACTGTGGTGCAGTGATAATGTTTGCTGCCTTACAGCACCAGAGACTCGGGTTCGGGCGCTGTCTGTATGGAGTTCATACGTTCTCCCCATGACCTGCGTGGGTTTTCTCTGAGATCTTTGGATTCCTCCCACACTCCAAAGACGTACAGGTTTGTAGGTTGTATACAGACCACCAAACAGCCGTAAGGAGGTTGGGGATAGCATCAAGCAGGAAATTAGGGATGCATGTAGCAAAGGTACAGCAGTTATCATGGGTGACTTTAATCTGCATATTGATTGGACCAACCAAATTGGTAACAGCGCTGAGGAGGAGGATTTCCTGGAATGTATATGGGATGTGTTTTTAAACACATATGTAGAACCGACTACAGGGCAGGCCAACCTAGACTGGGTATTGTGTAATGAGGAAGGATTAGTTAGCGATCTTGTTGTGCAAAGCCCCTTGGGCAACAATGACCATAATATGGTGGAATTCTGCATTAGGATGAAGAGTGACACGGTTAATTCAGAGACTAGGGTCCTGAACTTGAATAAAGGAGACTTTGAAAGTATGAGACGGGAATTGGCTAGGATAGACTGGCAAATTATACTTAAATGGTTGACAGTGGAGATGCAATGGCGAAGATTTAAAGACCGCATGGATGTATTCCAGGAAAAATAAAACTGGGAAGGTGGCTCAACCGTGGCTGACGGGAAAAGTCCATTAAATCCATTTATCGACTTATTACAATTATAGGGTGCAACAAAATGTTGATAATAAATGGTTTCAGGACCTGGCAAGGGGTGAGTAAAGATATGAAGTAGGTACATCCCTTTTATCTTGTCTTATCATCTTTTTTCCTCTCTTTTTCCTTCTTTTGTTTTTTCACTTTTGTTTAACTCTTTCTTGTGGTTTAGGTCCCTATGGGTGTTCCTGGACCACTCTTTCACTCACTCACCCACTCACTTACTATCTCTGCTAACTCTCTCTATCCTTTTTCTTATTAAAGTTTAAAATAAGAAGTGGTACAAGAAATGTATAATCTTATGTTTGTTTGAGATCACTGTACTGTACAATACTTCTAATAAAAAAATATTTAAAAAAAAGAAGAAAAAAAAAGAAGAGGCATATAAATTGGGCAGAAGAAGCGGCAAACGAGAGGACTGGGAACAATTTAGAACTCAACAGAGGAGGACAAAGTGGTTAATTAAGAGGAGGGAAAAAAGAGCATGAAAGAAAGCTTGCAGGGAATATAAAAACTGACTGTAAAAATTTCTTTAGGTATGTAAAAAGGAAAATATTAGTGATGACGAATATAGGCCCCTTACAGTCAGAGATAGGTGAATTTATAATGGGAAACAAGGAAATTGCAGAACAGTTAAATGAGTTCTTTTGTTCTGGCTTCACCAAGGAAATCATAAACAATTTCTCGGAAATACTAGGGGACCGAGGATCTAGTGGGAGGGAGGAATTGAAGGGAATCCACATTAGTCAGAAAATGGTGTTTGGTAAACTGTTGGGACTGAAGGCAGATAAATGCCCAGGGCCTGATGGTCTGCATCCCAGAGTACTCGAGGAGGTGGCCCTAGAAACCATAGATGCATTGGTGATCATTTTCCAATGTTCTCTCGAATCTGGATCAGTTCCTGTGGACTGGAGGGTAGCTAATGTTACTCCACTTTTTAAGAAGGGAGGGAGCGAGAAAACGGGGAATTATAGACCAGTTAGTCTTACATCGGTAGTGGGGAAGATGCTGGAGTCGATTATTAAAGATATTATTGCAGCACATTTGGAAAGCAGTGACGGGATCGGTCAGTCAGCATGGATTTATGAAGGGGAAATCATGCTTGACTAATCTTTTTGAATTATTTGAGGATGTAACAAGTAGAATGGATAAGGGAGAGACAGTGGATATGGTGTATCTGGACTTTCAAAAAGCCTTTGACAGGGTCCCACACAAGAGATTAGTGTGCAAAGTTAGTGCACATGGTATTGGGGGTAGGGTATTGACATAGATAGAGAACTGGTTGGCAGACAGGAAGCAAAGTTGGAATTGACGAGTCCTTTTCAGAATGGCAGGCCGTGACTAGTGGGGTGCTGCAAGGCTCGGTGCTGGGACCCCAGTTGTTTACAATATTTATTAACGATTTAGATGAGAGTATTAAATGTAACATCTCTAAGTTTGCGGATGACACAAAGCTAGTTGGCAGTGTGAGTTGCGAGGAGGATACTATGAGGCTGCAGGGTGACTTGGATAGGTTGGGTGAGTGGGCAAAAGCATGGCAGATGCAGTATAATGTGGATAAATGTGAGGTTATCCACTTTGGTGGCAAGAACAGGAACAAGAACAGAAATGTATTATCTGAATGGTGTCAGATTAGGAGAAGGGGAGGTGCAAAGAGGCCTGGGTGTGCTTGTACATCAGTCACTGAAAGTAAGCATGCAGGTACAGCAGGCAGTGAAGATAGCTACTGGCATGTTGTCTTCATTGTGAGAGGATTTGAGTTTAGGAGCAAGGAGGTAATACTGCAGTTGTACAGGGCCCTGGTGAGACCGCATCTGCAGTATTGTGTGTAATTTTGGTCTCCTATTTTGAGGAAGGACATTATTGCTATTGAGGGAGTGCAGCATAGGTTCACCAGGTTAATTCCCAGGATGGCGGGACTGACATATGATGAAAGAATGGGTCGACTGGGATTGTATTTGCTGGAATTTAGAAGGATGAGAGGGAATCTTTTAGAAACATATAACATTCCTAGAGGATTGGACAGGGTAGATGCAGGAAAAATGTTCCTGATGTTGGAGGAGTCCAGAACCAAGGGGCACAGTTTAAGAATAAGGGGTAGGCCATTTACGACTGAGATGAGGAAAAACCTTTTCACCCAGACAGTTGTGAATCTGTGGAATTCTCCAGCACTTTGTGTTCTCCAATGATGTCAATTGTTTACATCCCAGCTAATTTGTAGAAGTTAGCATTTGACTGATTAGAGCCAGTTTTAACATGAGAAAAATCAATTCTCTCCATTAATGAGAAAGAGTTCCTTGGCTTTTCCTAATTGCTGCATGAAAGTATAGATGATTAAAGGACTGAGCTGTGCGATTCACATAATCATCAGATATCAAAATACTTTTAAGACCAAGTGTTTTGGGTTAGTTTCATACTGGGGATTTTAAAGGGGGTCTGAGGACCTTTCTCACTAAGGGGATGAGGGAGTTGCTGCCAGAGAGAGTGGAGGAAGCAAAGTCACGGACAGCATTAACGAAGTGCACAGTTGAGCACTTGAATCAACAAGGGATAGATGGCTTTGATGGGATTAATACTGAAGATAGACACAAAATGTTGCAGTAACTCAACAGGCCAGGCAGCATCTCTGGAGAGAAGAAATAGGTGACCTTTCGGGTCCGAACCCTTCTTCAGACTGAAAGTAAAGTTGGGGATGGATGGAGGCCTTACCTGGAATACTGTGCATAATTTTGGTGCCCTTACCTAAAATAGATATAGTAGCATTGGAAGCAGTGCAAAGGAAATTCATCAGGCTAATTCTTAGCTGGTAGTTTGGGCCTATATTCATTGGAGTTCAGAAGAATGAATGATGACCTCATGTAAATATATAAGATCTTATGGAAGGTTTCAAGTGCAGATGTTGGGATGTTTTCACTGGTTGGAGTGTCTCGAACAAGGGGACATAAGTACAAGATAAGGAGTTGGTCATTTAAAACGGAAAGAGGAATGACAGTTCATCCTGCAGAGGGAGGTGAATCTTCAGAATTCTCTGCCCCCAGCAAGCGGCGAAAGATGCATCATTCGAGGACTTAAAATGGAGAGGGACAAATATTTTCACATTGAGGGATATCGAAAAATGGCACAAGAGTTGAGGCCAGCAGAGAGCAGCCATCATCAGGTTCAATGGCAGGGCAGGCTTGATTCATCCGGTTCCTATTTTCCTACGATCTCATGCTCTTTGGCCCTTAGATTGTTGTAAAGGTTAGTCGGTAACAGAGCAAATGTGGTGGATCTTCTGCAACCACGAGATGTCTGGTCACCAATTTTCTGCACCAATCTGTTCCTTCCGATGTGATCCTGGGAAACATCTTCCCTTAGGGACCAATCTTCACTTTACTGCGAGGAACTCAGGACTTCATGAAGGGTCTGACAGCGAATGAGAATCACCTATGTAAGTGAAGATATCCAGAGTGTGTGGAAGGACAATCCCAGATTTGCCCTGAAGAAGGAGTAACTCATTGAGTCAGGCAGCATCTCTCAAAACCATTCACTGATAGGTGATGGGATCCTTCCATCATCTATCATTCTGGGTGTGAAGAATAGTTGTGACCCAAAACATCACCTAATCATGTTCTCCAGAGATGCTGCCTGACCCGCTGAGTTACTCCAGCACTTTGGATCTCAGATATTGTCAATTGTTTACACCCCAGCTAATTTGTAGAAGTAAGCATTTGACTGATTAGAGCCAGTTTTCAGCATCCACGAGATGTCTGGCCATCTATTTTCTGCACCATTCTGTGCCTTCCAATGTAATCTTGGGAAACATCTTCCCGTAGGGATCGATATTCAAAGGCATGGGCTGGAGCTGCACTTTACTGCACGGAGCCTCTTCCAGTTCGAATGATCGTCTGTGCTGATAGAATGGCTTGCCAGCAAAACCTTTCTTTCATTTGATAGTGAATGTTATCGGCACTTGTAAATATTGAAAACCACTCTAGATCAATTATTTAAAAAAGGCTGAGAACATTCACAGTTTAAAAAAAAAAAGTCAACATTGAAGCCAACTTTAATTCACAAAAAAAAATGTTATTTACCTTTCTTGACAGCTGATTTCTCCCATTGGGCCCCTTGCACTTATGGCAGGTTAACTTGTTATGGCATCAGGAGCTGGGTTTCCCATCTGAGAACTGGACAATGTGTTGTATTTGTGCTGCCCCATTGATGTTATGAGGAGTCCACCAGGAATCCATGGATACCTTGGTGTAAATAATTTTCCATAATCTGTGTGCAAAGGAATGCTAAGTTTTGGATACATTTCCTCTATTTGACTGCAGAAACAAAATTGTTCTGGTGTGTTAAATACAATTTTCAGAGACATGTAAGATATGTTCCCCAAACGACAACTGCAGTTTCAAAGTCATCTTCAAATGGGAGTGGTGTTTTAAAAATAATATTCTATGTGCATGGTGTTCATTGTACTATGTCCTTATCCCCCTGGATTATCCTACAGGAATGGTCATGACACTCACATAGCAGAGTGGTAGCACTAACTCAAATAATTAATGCCTCAGAAAGGATCACCTAAGAAGTCCTGTTTTTTTTTTATAGATTAGTTTAGAGATACAGCATGGAAAAAGGCCCTTTGTCCCACTGGGTCCATGCCGAATCGATCTCACTAGTTCTATGTCCTCCCACTTTCTCATCCACTCCCTACACACTCGGGGCAATTTACAGAGGCCAATTAACCTAGATAACCTGCACATCTTTGGGATGTGGGAGGAAACCGGAGCAACTGGAGGAAACCCACATGGACACAGGGAGAATGTGCAAACTCCGCACAAACAGCACCCAAAGTCAGGATCGAACCTGGGTCTTTGGTGCTATGAGGCAGCAGCTCTATCAACTATGCCACTGTGCACTGTTCCTGCTGTTTTTTAAGAAATGAACCAATCTGATCTAGTTCCCCATCTGTAGCTGCAACAAGTCAATAATAGTCGCACTGACAGTATATTCATAGGATCCACTTCCATTTGAGGAAGCATATAAATTGAAGTGTCACATTGGATGAGTAGGATTTGTCCTAAACGTGGACTAAAGTACAATGTCAGTGTTTATGTCTGCCTCTGAGTTTGCTGTAACCTGGGATTACACTATGTAGACAATATGTGGCAAGTATTCCATTGTCAACAAAACGCTGGAAAGCTTTGAAATTGGGAGAAAGAGGCAGGGAAACTTTGAGCTAGTTTCCCATTAAGATGTTACATGGATCCAACACTGCATTAACATGATGAGATTGGACAGCAAGTTCGCTGTGTGTGTGGGAAAATGCCAAACTTCAGTGAACTCTTTCTGGCAGAGGTGTTCTTCCTTCGGTAGGCCTAATAAATGAACATATATGATAATAAGATTATTGAAATGATGTAATTCGAAATTCAAGTGAATTTTTGTTATTTTTTTACCACTACATTTATTGCCACGTGAGGGGCATTTCTTCTGGCAATTTTGACCAGGTGAGTCTGGAGTGAGATATAGCCCAGACTGTATTAAGAAAGAGGATTTATGAGATCTTGGAAGCCAAATTATTCAAACTAGAGATAATTAGAACTTGTGGAAGGTGCAATGATGAAGAAATGTGACTGTTTCAGTTTAAACTGAAACAACACACAGCTTGTTTAATAGATGGTTTGACTGTGGTGCCTCTTCCAAACTTGATGGCTCGCTGATTCAATTATGAAATCATAAATAGGGCCACTTTGGTTTACCGAATTATGCCAGCTGCCAAGGACATCCTATGACTTTGAGTCATTTTCTTGTGACAATGTATTGTAATGGCGCTAGGCTCAGAAGCACTGAGAATTACTTGGAAAGGCAGTGGTCATTTTTTTAAAAATCATGTACCCTCCTGCCTAAATAATAGTGCTTGGGCTTTCCTACACAAACTTCCTGCAGCTCAAGAGATATCCCAGCATAAACCTGCTGGAACTTCATATTTCACTTAGGTAAGTGGTTTACAACCCAATGGTATGAACATTGAATTCTACAATTTCAAGTAATACCCCTCCTCTTCCCACCCTCCACCCTGGTGGGAACCCATCTCTCCCACCCTTTCCCAACACACCAGTCACCCTACTCCTTTCCTCCTCACTCTCTGTATGCTTCTCTCCCATCTCCTAGTCCCATATTTCTTTTTATCCACTCTTTCCTCTCCCCTGGGTCGCCGTCCACCCATATTAGAAACATAGAAAATAGGTACAGGAGTAGGCCATTCAGCCCTTCGAGCCTGCACCGCCATTCAATATGATCATGGCTGATCATCCAACTCGGTATCCTGTACCTGCCTTCTCTCCATACCCCCTGATCCCTTTAGCCACAAGGGCCACATCTAACTCCCTCTTAAATATAGCCAATGAACTGGCCTCAACTACCTTCTGTGGCAGAGAATTCCACAGATTCACCACTCTCTATGTAAAAAATGATTTTCTCATCTCGGTCCTAAAAGACTTCCCCCTTATCCTTAAACTGTGACCCCTTGTTCTGGACTTCCCCAACATCGGGAATAATCTTCCTGCATCTAGCCTGTCCAACCCCTTAAGAATGTTGTAAGTTTCTATAAGATCCCCCCTCAATCTTCTAAATTCTAGCGAGTACAAGCCGAGTCTATCCAGTCTTTCTTCATATGAAAGTCCTGCCATCCCAGGAATCAGTCTGGTGAACCTTCTCTGTACTCCCTCTATGGCAAGAATGTCTTTCCTCAGATTAGGAGACCAAAACTGTACGCAATACTCCAGGTGAGGTCTCACCAAGACCCTGTACAACTGCAGTGGAACCTCCCTGCTCTTATACTCAAATCCTTTTGCTATGAATGCTAACATACCATTTGCTTTCTTCACTGCCTGCTGCACCTGCATGCCTACTTTCAATGACAGGTGTATCATGACACCCAGGTCTCGTTGCATCTCCCCTTTTCCTAATCGGCCACCATTCAGATAATAGTCTACTTTTCTGTTTTTGCCACCAAAGTGGATAACCTCACATTTATCCACATTATACTGCATCTGCCATGCATTTGCCCACTCACCCAACCTATCCAAGTCACCTTGCAGCCTCCTAGCATCCTCATCACAGCTAACACAGCCCCCCAGCTTCATGTCATCCGCAAACTTGGAGATGTTGCATTCAATGCCCTCATCCAGATCATTAATATATATTGTAAATAGCTGGGGTCCCAGCACTGAGCCTTGCGGTACCCCACTAGTCACTGCCTGCCATTGTGAAAAGGACCCGTTTACTCCTACTCTTTGCTTCCTGTCTGCCAGCCAGTTCTCTATCCACATCAATACTGAACCCCCAATACCGTGTGCTTTAAGTTTGCATACTAATCTCTTATGTGGGACCTTGTCGAAAGCCTTCTGAAAGTCCAGATATAACACATCCACTGGTTCTCCCTTATCCACTCTACTAGTTACATCCTTGAAAAATTCTATAAGATTCGTCAGACATGATTTACCTTTCATAAATCCATGCTGACTTTGTCCAATGAATTCACCACTTTCCAAATGTGCTGCTATCCCATCTTTAATAACTGACTCTAGCATTTTCCCCACTACCGATGTTAGACTAAACTGGTCTGTAATTCCCCGTTTTCTCTCTCTCTCCCTTTTTAAAATATTCCTACCTCTGACTTTACATTTCATCGCCCCTCTTTTTTTTCTTTATCTGATACCCTTTTGTCTCCTTTTCACCTCGGACCATCGTCACTCATCCACCTGTATCACTTGCCAGACTTTGGCCAGAACCTACTTCTCTTTTCCAGCTTTCTAGATCTACTCCATCAGTCTGAAGAGACTGGACCCAAAACGCAGTCTGTCCATTCCCTCCACAGATGCTGCTTGACCCATTGACACATTCTGAGTTCATAATAGTGAGAGTGTTCATTCATTGAAACCGCTTTTCATGCTTTTCTTAAGACCATAAAACATAGAAGCAGAATTCAGCCATTCGACCCATCGAGTCTGCTCCTCTATTCAATCATGGCTGATCTATATTTCTCTCTCAACCTCATTCTCCTGCCTTCTCCCCATGACCATTGATGCCCTTACTAATCAAGAACCTGTCAATCTCTGCTTTAAAAATACCCAGTGACTTGGCTTCCACTGCCGTCTGTGGCAATTAATTCCACAGATTCACCGCCCTCTGGCTAAAGAATTTCCTCCATCTCCATTCTAAAGGTACATTTCTTTTAAAGTTTGATGTTACTCTCCAACATTATCCTTTGCAAAAAGAGAAGTATTGCACAGATTTGCAAGTCTTTCTCAACACAGGCGTGCAGGCAGGTCTTCACAGTAAAGGAAACCTAAATTGACAATTTCCACCAATTAGTGAAATTATTACATCTATTTGTGCAGGATGGTGCGTATGTATCCATGTGCTGCTGCTCTATTGCATACCAAATTGAAGTGTTTCTCGTATTTCGAAGATTAGAGGCTGTTAGAGATTGTGTTTCTCCCTTTCAATGGTGACATTTGACACCACTCTGCCATCTTTGGAAAAAAAATTGGTCCGATGTTTAATAGAGTCTGTGCATCTTGCAGAGCCTTACTTAAAGCCACGTTTATCATCCTTAAATGGTAATGATGTTACTTGAATAGAAGCAGAGCTACGGAATAACCCAGGCAAGACCTCAAAGCTAATAAATGCCTAAGGGGTCATGAAGGGGCATGGATGGGATGTTTCCATTTGTAGGAGAGTCTAGCCCATTTAAAAGAGAGTTGGGATGAATTGTTTTCTTTCTTGGCGAGTGGCTTTTTTGTATTTTTTCCTCAAAGACTGATGTAAGCAAAGCTTTGAATATTTTTCACATGGGATAGATGGTTTCTTGATAAGCATGGTGGTGAAAGGTTACTGTGTGTTGATGGCAATACAGAGATAGGTTACAGTCAGATCAACCCTGCTGCTAATGGATAGCAGAAGAAGCTTCAGGGACCAAGTGGTCTGTCCCTGCTTGCATTCATTCACTTGTACAAAAGCTTTGACATTCATAATTTGCCCCAAAAAATACATCAAATGAATCAAATCTCAGGGCATTGAGAGAAACAAATAGGAAAGGAGGTTGGCCCTTGATGCTGAGCCATTAACCACAGAACAAGCAGGTCTGTCCATAAACTTTTAGTATCTCTGGATGGTTCTTTGTTATGTGTGAATTAATTCGGTGAGCATTGGACAGAGTTCTTGGAGCTCAGCGAGGATTTTGATCAGAATCATTGGACAGTGATCAGGTGCTGGAACTGTGGCATTGTTATGAATTGACGTGTATGGATTATTTATATAGTATATTGTGCAGGTCATAGAATATTTATGTACAGAACACTTCAATAGACTACAGACCACAAATATTATCTTCCAGTTGGATGGCTGCAGAGATTGTGGAATTATCTGAGCTGTATCACAAAGGTTGACATTCAGATGCTTTATTCAGTGCAAACTCTGTACTAAAATTATCAGAGGTAATTATTAAGACTACTTCATGGTTGGTTAATGAAATCATGGTTAATGAAATCATGTTATTACTAATTGCAAGTTTGAAAATTGTGTGCACACACATCTCTGACATTGTTGAACAATACAGGTTTTTGATACAAAAACAAGAATCTCTATCTCACTATCTCTCATACAGATAGTTCTGCTGTATCACAATAGTTATGTTCCTAAGAAACCTTGTGTTATTGAAAATCACGTTATAAAAACAGTTGTGCTGATGAGCAAAGGGGGTTCAGGGCTAGTATTTGGCTTTCCTTTGGACAGTGGACAGTGATCATGAACTAACCTTCTGGTATTAGATTTTCTCCATCCTGGGAAAAACACTGACAGTCTACCCTATCTATGCCTCTCATAATTCTATATACTTCTATCAGGACTCCCTGCAACTTCCAGTGTCCCAGAGAAAACAATCCAAGTTTGTCCAACCTCTCCCTATAGCTAATACCTCCTAATCCAGGCATAATTTTTTTGGGGAATGGGTTGCGTTGGGGGAACGGGTGAGTGGTGGAATATTGCATTGGGGGATCGGGGCCCAACGGGTCCCACTTGGCCTAGTGTCTGTGGATAAAAAGGATAGGCGACGTTTTCGGTCGGAACTCTTCCTCAAACTGAAGAAGGGTTCCGACCCGAAACGTCACCCATCCTTTTCCCCCAGAGATGCTGCCTGACTTGCTGAGTTACTCCAGTACTTTGGGTCTATCTTCAGAATAAACCAGCATTTGCAGTTCCTTTCTACACATCATTCTGGTAAACTTCCACTGCACCCTTTGCAAAGCCTCCACATCCTTCCAGTAATGGGGCAGCCAGAACTGCATACAACCCACCAAATGCAGCCAAAACAAAGTCCTATAACACATTGGCTTGTTAGCAAAACAATGCCCTTTGAGGAGCTGCTGATGGCTTTACGTACACCTCTGCCATCCCAATACATCCCCCTGCACTAGAATGTCTTCTAAATGTTAATAACCCAACACAATTTCAAGACCCAAGTGTCGATACCTTCAATGCCAGAGGAACAGAGACCCTCGCAGCATTTACCAGAACTAACTTATTGTCATGATGGAAATGCAGAGTTGATTAAACTCAAGTTAGCCGGGAGAGAAATGTAAAATTGTACAAATAACCTTCACTTTGCAGCAAAAAGGGCCTTGGGTTACTGAGCTTCAATAAAGGAGCAGTATTACTTTCATTATAAAATAAAATTAAGCAAGTCATTTCAAAAGGAGCGGAGTATTAAAATATATCACGTTTTCTTTGAAAGCTAAAAATGCAGTGGCCTTCAAGTTATCCAGAACGAACTGTCTTCTGCCAATCTGGAACTGAATGTTTCATTTTATGTCCAAGACATAATTTCTCAGGATATGATTGTTAGAAGTCAGTGGAAACAGCGAAAGTGGGCAGGGGAACAGTGTGAAATGGCAGCACTTGGTAGATGTGCAGGACCTGCTTACACATGGCTTGCAGAAGAGAGAGAAATATTGTGTATGTATGCCCTGGTGTGGGCTTACAGAGCTGCTGGCTGATGATTTAGTTAAGAGGCTCCTGTAGAATTGCATTTTTATAGCCCCAGGCATGTGCGTTACACTTTGTAGGTTGAATTGTGATCAGCTCTGCTGCGGAGAGGAGGTAACCTTATAAAGCAAATTGAGAATTGACTTAAGCAGAGAAGCGATTTGTGAATGGAGGCAGATCAACATGTCAAGGAGTCATGAGCAGTGGATTAGTGTGGGCACCATTCTTAATTGCAGCATATGTAAATAATATGGAGTTGGACACAGATTCAAAGCCCTCCAGATTTGCAGACTGCACTATAAAGTGATGAAGGGCGAAGAGAGGCATTTCAAACAGCAGTGAACAAGGCAAACCAAAACCCAGAGTTATGGGCCTGTCCCACTTTGGCGACTTTTTAGGCGACTGCAGGAGACTTTGGGATCGCCACATGGTCGCCACATTTACGCAGGTGGTTGCTGGGGAGTCGTCTTCATGGTCCTGAGGAGTTCCCGCATTCTGGGAAGTAGTCGCGGCCTCATTATGGTCACCGCGAATTTTTCAACGTTTCAACAAGCCGCCATGGAGAGTAGCGAGAATTCTCGTGCCGTAGGTGGGTCGCCAGGAGGTCCTAGTGGGTTGCCACGGGGTCGAAAGTTCTTGTAGGTTGTAGCCGGTGCTGACCGGTGAATTTCATTGGCTCATTGGGAAATAAAACATAAGCAGTACTTTTCAGAACCAAGGATAACCGACCGGTAATGTTAATGTTTATGTCCGCCGAACTTCACAGCCGCATATCTCTGGCTTCTTAAAAGCTGTCTCTGCTCCATCTCCCCCCTTCTCCCCCTTCTTTTAAAGAACTTACATGACCCTTCCCGTACACTGTGCTTTCACCGTCTTAATTACAGTCCTGTTCATCGCGGTGTGTGTCTGTATCACATTGGCTTTGCACCGTGTGAATTTCACTCGGACAGCGCACCCCCGATTGCCCTGTCCCCTGCCTGCATAACGGGCTTGTGAAGGAAGCGAGGTGTGTGTGTGTGCCACTCTGACAGTTGCCGTTCCAGTTGCCGGTTTTTCAGGCGACTGCCGGCAACTTGACAGTCGCCGGCAGTCGCCTGAAAAATCGCCTAAGTGGGACAGGCCCATTACAGATAGTTTGGGAAGAAAATTAGATGAATGACAGGAAATAAACATTGTGGGTATTTTTAAATCAACCAATTATAACTAGAGCAAAACATAAGCACGAGGTTTTGCAATATTGACAAATAGGTCAGTGAAACCAATGATGTCCTGGATGCTACTATATTAAACTATGGCAAAGGATCTACAGTTGAGTGGGAATCTGCTCATTTATTTTCATTCTCAACCAGCCAGGAATAACCAGCCAGCATCTGCAGTTCATTATTTGCCACCTGCTTTGTGAAGTGCTTTGCAACATTTTACTCCACCTGTGTGTTAATGGTTATATTGATTGGCTTCAGTTTCCTAATCTATAGCAATATGTGGCTGAACTGATAATCCAATCACAAAGCTCTACATATCTCCTGGGATAACTGAGTCCCAGACATGGAATGGTCAAAGTCCCCGGTCCCTCAAAATCCATTGGCCAATAGTTCCACAATACTGACCCTCTCCCCCCCTCCCTTCACCCCCTCCAAAGAGATAATTATTAGTCAAATACTTAAGATTAAACAGTTGTTTGGTGTGATGGCACTGTTTTGTTCTTCATAAGTTCATAAATCGCAGTTCATAAGAACAGTAGTAGGCCACTCGGCCCATCGAATCTACTCCGCCATTCAATAGTAAGATTAAATGAGAATTTACCAGTTTGAAGTTTGGTCTTTATTTTATGAGGAGTTACGTTGAGGGATTACGTGAAGAAGAGCCCGTCCAGCCACACACGCGTCAATCTTCAAAGCAGCGGAGTGAAATCACAGACGACAATTACTGAAGTATGATAGTAAGATACATAAAGACTAGAACTACCAGCTCGATCTTTTATGAGGGTGGGAGCGGAAGGCACGTAATCCCTCAACGTAACTCCTCATAAAATAAAGATCAAACTTCAAACTGGTAAGTTCTCGTTTAATCTTACTATTTTACTTCGGAGTCACGTGAGTGACTACGTGAAGATTTCAAAGCTCTGTGATTTCAGGCCGTAGATTCAATCCAGGCGCTCACTGCATTGATTGACTCTAAATAAGTAAAACAATCAACAATACACAACCATAACATGGATGCAACCAGTTAATGGTTAATTTATCACCATAATAGTATCCCCTTTATCACAAGAGGAATATTTAATACTAAATCCAAAAATAACACCACCAAATAACCACAGGTATTATAATCTCCTTATGGTAATAGGTGAATTCTTTCACTTATGCCTGCAGCCACGAGGATATGTTTTATTAGAACATCCAATTCCTTTGGCCGTCAAACTTGATGGTGCCCTGGTGAAATAAGATTTAAATTTGTCAGTATCCATACCTGCATCAAGCAACACATGCTTCAGCCATTTTAAAATAGTCTAAACCGACACTTTCTTATGCAGCTATTTATGGCTAATAAAAATACTCATACTGAACCTCTTTAAGGTTCTGATAGCTTCAATCTAACATTGTAAATGTGATACCACACATAGACGTGGATCCGTAGGATATGCTGAAACCCCAACTTACATCCTGTGATTCCCCATCTACTCTGTTTAAGCAATTCATAGACATAGAACACAATAGTAACTGTGTCTCTTTCCATCATGTCTATTCTTACTTTCTGCAATAGTTGCACTCTCTGTGCATAAACCAGTCCCCTGAACTTGACTTCCTTAATGGTAATTCAAGCCAAGGACAGCACTGTAATAGGACTCCACTAACAAAACAATATAACATATCTCTTACATTCCAGATTATTGTATACTTGTGTCTAAGAGGTTTAGAATTAAAATCCTTTCATAAATTTGCAGACAAAAGGGTGTAACCCTACAACATTTTATTCTGATTCCTCCATAGATATGCAGTAACGGCATTCCTTGCAGTATTCATAGCATTATAGCTTAACTGCTAATAAAATAAAGAGTTTACAGAACTCTAACACTACTGATATGTCTATAGTGTGATATGTAATATTCTGCTTAAACAAAACATATCCCATTTCTTTATGTAAGAAATGTACTACTTCTGGGTAATATCCCTCCAGATTGCAATAATATCCACAGTACAATCTGATAGTCCTCTTCCGATAATGTCACTCCTTAAAATCTGTAAATCAACAACCAATACGATATGTAAAGGATGTGAATCATCAGTTATAGAGTGCACAAACAGATTAATTCTGTTTGGAAATCATAAGAGGCTTTGTGATCATTTTAAACACCTCAGGGTACCATGGTTTTGTAGATCCAATCTAGTACCACCAATACTCCCGAAACGGAATCCTGTTTGCTCTTCTGTATATACTGTTAAATGAGAAAAAATGGAAAAATGTATACAAACATTTTACCCCAATGCAGCGAGAAACATCCACCATTACTGCCCCAGTATCAGACTTTATAACATATATTTAGGTAATTGGTGGTTAAATCTGGATACAAACAAGTCATCAATCATGCAACAATATTATTAAATTTCTCACGATCCAACATACATTCTATATTATCATTGATTTACAAGACTTTGAGTCTTCAACTATATTGAATCTACCTCGTAGGTAGATTGCTAATCAAATATTTCTGGTAAACACCAGATCCAGATCACATTAGCCAGTCTCTTACAAGATACTGACTTAAACCACTCGAATGATTGACATACGTTCTATTCCGTAGTCTCAATATATATCTGAACATGCAAACTTTGCATATAAGAGCAATAAGCTTTAGATCATAAATGTTCCTAAAACTTTCATTAATGATCCCTTGTTATTGGATCAAAAGGTACTTTCTCCATATTCCATGTACCTCCACAGCTGAAAATACTTATAAGTATGACCTCAACTTAGAGCACTACCATTAATGGAAGGTGTTCACCCAGAATCTCTCTGGAGGCATTTGAGACACTCCTGATTCATTAATATTCCAGTAATAACTGTAACTGGCAAATACATGGCCTGGCAAACTTGCCATAAATTGTATTATCCATTCCTCTATCCATGCTTACTATAAACTCTGATAATGCCGCAGTCTAAATTCTGCAGCTGAAAATAAGCAATTTTTTTTAATAGGCTTGTTTCCTGCCTAATTGAGGGTTGGTGCTCTGTAATGAGCTTATTACCACTTCCAATTAAATGCCTAATTGAGGATTAGTGCTCTATAATGATCTTTATACAATGGCTGATGCTCTATAATGAGCTTGATACAATTTCCACTTAAATGCAGCCTTAATCCGCAATCGGATCATAATCATGTGTTCTCATTTAATAATGGAACCCAAATAATCAATAACTGTGTTTGGAAACTGTTAAGGTCTCGATGGTTAACAAATCTCCAAAGTGAGCTTTATTCTAACACTCGTGGTTCTGTTGTAGTCCGAATGTTTCCTACAATCAGAATATGGCAATAGACCATTACCAAATGGCCCTGAGTTCTTAGTAAAGCTAATATTAGATCCAACAACCTGTCAACTAGTATCAAGGCTGAGACTAAACATTAATACAATGCTTTAAATTGCCATAATTGGCTTATCCAGATAATATAGAAATATCTATTATACCATACACAGTCACATAGTAAAATGCTTATTTGTGAAATTGGCTGCATAACATTAACAAATGTTATCCACTGTTTATACTGTACAAAAAAGAGTTAACATTTGTCAGATCTAGAATAATTCTACACCCACCATCCTTATTTGCTCTCATAACATATTTGGCATTAATTGATGGAAATGGTGAACTGACTTCTTAATCATCTCTTTTTCACAATATTTCATGTTTTGTCTGAATCTACATATTCTCTTATTTTGAGAAAATATGTGTCTGGTTTCAAATACCTTAGTAAGAGAAACCCAATATGGGTAGAACTACATTCTAAACCCCACAATACTGTACAGTATATCAATTTGCCATTTTTTAGCAAGAAATGTAATCTTCCCCAACTTGTAAGTGTAAAACATTTAATATGTTTCTTACAGAACCAGACCTCCTGCTCAGGGTTTGCTTATGGCAATTGTTATCCCCTGATCTTAGTGGAATATTATAACTTCCACATATCTCAGGAGGAGTGCGCCTATAACACACATATGGGAAAGACAGAATTGATACTTTACTATCCCCAGTCACCACATATTGGTAGGGAAAACTGCCTTAATTTGATCTGTTAATCACACAAGATCATACCTTTTTTGGCTAGATCTTTCTAAAAACAGATTAATAGACAATTTAAATATTAGATGGTGTACAGAGCCCCCAAACTTAGGGTATATATTAGGTTTTATAGCACTTTTATAAAATAGTTATTTGAAAGTGCGCACTACACGAGTGCTAATTCAACCTTGTTGTGATATAAACACATGCTCTCCATCCAACCTTTGGTCAAAAAAGCCTTAACGCCTAACCAGTAATTTCAATACCCTCTCCCCCACTGAGACTTGCTTATCATGCTCAATACAGCGGGTTTATATTTGTAGACAGCTCATACCTGGTTAGAACCTGGAGCTGCTGGGAGAGTAAGTATTTTATTGACATAGTTTATTTATCTCCCAATGGTTTCCTCATCTTTTTGGAACCACAACTTTGATATATTGTGCCAACTCTGGTCCTATGGCTCTGTATTGGGCTCTAGTCCTCATATGATCCGTTTACTTGAATCTTTGTATGAAATAATCCTCATGGAGGGCGAATTTACATCCTGCTTCAGGTATCTCTAGCGCTGGCTCTCCCATAGGCCTACACATAGCAACCCTTCCAGTTGCTCTCCATGCGGGCTCTCCTGTAGGCCCATCATAGGCAGCCCTCTTTCAGGTGCTGCTGGCGCTGGCTCACCTGTAGGCCAATGCTAACTTCCAGATATAGTTGGCGCTGGCTCTCCTGTAGACCAACGCATCCTTTAACCAAACATTTGCTCACACTGGCTCACCTGTAGGCCAGCGCTGAACCGGACTTTCCCAAATACTTCCTATGCTGGCTCTCCCTTAGGCCAACATTGAGCCGGACCTTCTAAAGCACTCCATGCGCTGGCTCTCCTCTAGGCCAACGCTAAACCTGGACCTCCACCAGGCACTCCCTGCACTGGCCCTGTAGGGACAATGCTAAACCGGACATTCCCCATGCACTTCATACACTGGCTCTTCTCTAGGCCAACACTAAGCCTCGACCTTCCCTAGGCACTTCATATGCTGGCTCTCCTTTAGACCAACGGTAAACCTGGGCATTCCCCAGGCATTCCCTGCATTGCCCTGCAACTAGGTTTTTAAATATAACAAACTAGTTACCTGACTCAGGCATTCCCTGCATTGCCTTGTAACTAGGTTTAAAATATAACCAACTAGTTACCTGAATCGGTGATCTTCCGGTCTGACTTCTTTAACGGCCACCTCTTTATCTTATGCACTCTAATGGCGCTAAACGGTAACCGTTTTAATTTTTTTTTAAAAGGGCGCCCGCTACTCACAGACCCCGCGGTCTGTCTGAGCACTCTGCGGTACACCTCCTGAAAAACGTAAGTAAAAACTTACCTTCAGGTTTTTTACTTACCGGTTTGGAGGAGCTCTGCTCACTCCAAACATCGGCACTCACGCTATGCGTCTGTACGATATGACGCGTGTGCGGCTGGACGGGCTCTTCTTCACGTAGTCACTCACGTGACTCCGAAGTAAAACCATGGTTGATCTATCTTTCCCACTCAACCTTATCCCATTCTCCTGCCTTCTCCCCATAACCCTTGACATCCTTCCTTGTTGTTGTTAATCAAATGTTGTAACATTTCTAATAAAGTTGTTTCATTTTTAACTCCTGTGTTAAGAATTCTTAAATTATATTTAATCCTATCTGGTCTGTTTATACAATTTACACCGGGTAAATAGATTTTTTTTAAATGATAGATTGATTTGGATGTGTTTGTGCTCACAATTACATCAATTTTGATGGCCTGGGTAAAATGTGGGTTTGAAAACAGGTTAAATCTTTAAATTTAACCTGTGTTTTTCAATTTATTCACTTTTATGATTTACTAGACCAAGTGCAGTCCCGTTGGGTCTGTTTCCCCAACGTGCGTTTGCGGGGGGGGGGGGGGGGGCTGCGGCGTCACACTAATCACCCACCCGTTGGGTCTGTTCCTCCAAAGCACGGTTGCGGGGTGGGAATCTGGCACCCACAAACACACACACTCATCACACCCCTGGATATTATCTTAATTTTTTAATTGGCTTCTTTTATCCCATCTCCACCCAATCTACTGACGAATAGCCCTCACCTCTCATGTGCGTCTCGAGGGGGGGGGGGCAGAGAGAGAAAATTTAATGTTAGAAAAAAAAAATTTGAGGAGGAAGGGGGGAGAGGAACGAGAGGATGGGGGAGAGAGGTGAAGGGGGCGGTTGGAGCGGGCGTGCATGAGTCGAGCCGCGGGATGTGAAGAGAGAAGGGCAGAGAGAGAGAGAGAGGGGAGAGGGGGAGAGACTGGTACACAAAAAACAGCTGGAGAAACACAGCGGGTGCAGCAGCATCTATGGAGCGAAGGAAATAGGCAAAGCTTTGGGCCGAAACCCATCTTCAGACGGGTTTCGGCCCGAAACGTTGCCTATTTACTTCGATCCATAGATGCTGCTGCACCCGCTGAGTTTCTCCAGGTTTTTTTTGTGCACCTTCGATTTTCCAGCATCTGCAGTTCTGTCTTAAAGACAGAGAGACTGTTGGCGGGCTGTTTCCCCAACGCGCGTTTGCGGGGGGGCAGCATCACACTCACACTAACCACCCCACAAACACAGGCGGGGGGAGGGGGGGAGAGGGAGACGGGGTGGGGAGAGAAGTGGGGCGAGGGAGACGGGGTGGGGAGAGAAGAGGAGAGGGGGAGGGAGGGGAGAGGGGGAAGAGGAAAGGGGAGAGATTGGTGAGGGAGAAGAGCAGGGTGGGGGAGAGGGAGGGGGAGGAGAGTGGGGAGTGGGAGGAGAGCGGGGAGGGCAGGAAGGGGGGAGAGGGGGGGAGGGGATGTTAGAGGTGGAGAGAGGGGATGAGGGGAAGGGGAGAGGAGTAGGGGGAAGGGAGGGGGGAGGGAGAGAGGTGGGGGAGGGAGAGGTGGGGAGTGAGCAGAGGGGTAGCAGGGAGTGGTGCAAGAGAGGGGAAGGGGGTGGGGGGAGATGGGGTTGAAGAGGGGTGGTGGAGGGGGAAGAGAGGGGGTGAGAGGGGAGGAGGGAGAGGGGTGAGGAGATGGGGAAGTGTGGAGGGAGGGGGAGAGCGCAGAGAGGGGAGAGAGGGGTGGGGGAGGGAGATGGGGAGGGATGGGGGGAGATAAGTGGAAGAATGGGAAGGGGGGGGAGAGGTGTAGGGGAAGTGGTGGAAGTGGGAGAGGGCGAGGGGGGTTAGGGGGAGTGGTTGAAGAGGGAGAGAGGGGTAGGGAGAGGGGGTGGGGAGGGAGGGAGAGGGGTGGGGGGAGGAGAGAAGTGGAAGAGTGGGGATGGAGGGGGAGAGTGGCAGGGGGAGTGGTGGAAGAGGGACTGAGGGGAGAGAAGGGATGGAGGGGGAAGGGAGGGGTGGGGTAAGGGGGAGAGAAGTGGAAGAGTGGGGAGGGAGGGGTAGAGGGGGGGTAGAGGGAGTGGTGGAAGAGGGAAAGAGGGGTAGGGGGAAGGGTGCGGGGGGAGAGAGGGAAGGGGGGTGGGGGAGAGAGGGATGGGGTGGGAGGAGGAGGGGAGGAGAGGGAGAGGGGTGAGGAGAGGGAGATGGAGAGGGGGAGGAGAGAGGGGAGGGGGAGAGAGGTGAGGGGAGGGGGAGGGAGGCGAGGAGGGAGATGGGGTAGGGGGTAGAGGGGGAAGAGTGTGGATGGAGGGTGAGAGGGGTGGGGGGAGAGAGGGGAAATAGTGGGGAGGGGAGGGGGAGGGGTAGGGGAATGTTCCCCATTCCCTATCACCCCCAATCCTCTTTCTCTATTCCCACACACGTGATGACGCGCTTCGACACAGGCTGCGGGTGTGGGTGGGAGGGGCTGGGTCTGGGGCTGCTGCAAAGGCATATGTAAATGGATCCATTCCGATTGGACATCTGTGAGCATTGGGCATTGTGACATCACACGACGGAAACTTAACTAACATTCTATTGCTGAGAGCTGTTTTTTTCAACATTTTGAAATTTTGGGGGTGGGGGTGGGGGGGGGGGGGAAAGAAGGATTTTATTAAAAATGTGTACATAAACACGACGAAATGTAATCAGAAGTGGCTACTCGTAAAGAAAAGTGAAATCTCTACCAAAATGGAAAAAAGCTCAGCGTTTGTGCGTGCGGTGCTGGCGTAGCGCGGTATCAAAGGCTGGCTGGCACAAGTCAAAAAAAACACACACGCACACACACACACACACACACACACACACACACACACACACACACACACACACACACACACACACACACACACACACACACACACACACACACACACACACACACACACACACACACACACACACAGACACAGACACAGACACACACAGAGACACAGAGACACAGACACAGACACACACAGACACACACAGACACACACAGACACACACAGACACACACAGACACACACACACACAGAGTTAAAGATATTTTTGTGTGAAATGGATTACTGTAATTCCATACAGAATCTGTACAGAAAAACAAAAGTTCTACAGCCTGGAATAATTGTCCTGTGGACTTTGATAGTCTAATGATTTAAAAAACCCCGCCTACTTTACCTACTTTTGTGGCTCTTTAGCTTTCAGTCTGAGCACATTGATCTTTCTGTTTCATTTCAGAGCTGCTTTTTAATTTGATTTTAGTAATGGGGCTGAGAATTGGCACTGAGCTACAATTAATCATGGAGAGTTAATGACAGAACCTTCACTGATTATTTCTTCTCACTTAACCATTTTTGTTAATTTTGGATTTCAGAAATATTGCTAAAAAAACTATTCAATGGATTGTCTTGCATACCATATCTGGCTTATTCTTTTGTACCTCAAGGGCCGTTTTTTGTCAACTGTTGTTGCCATATGGACTACCTTCTATTGCTATGGTTTTTCACAGGGGAGTCCCTGTCACTATTGTATTTGCCTGTCGTTTCCAAGGGGAAGGATGTAGATGATATATGCATGTGCCTTTAACATAGTGACCTCATACATACTGACCACTCCCCATATCACAAGTATAACTACAACCTCCCCACCCACAGATCGCTCTCTAGTTCCTGTGACAGACCACGTACAGCTAGTGCAATATGTAATGCTCCAGTATGAATAAAGATAGTAAAGTAACGATGCCTCGTTATAGCTTCTTTACAGAGGTTAACCCTGGTTCACTAATAAGGCTGAAATTAAATATTTACCATCTGTGTAGTTCCAAGCGCCTTTAACTGTGCAAAGAGACTTGAATGGTCATTCATGCTATAAAATATTTGGTTTCATGCTAGCAATGAGAGACTGTAGTATAAAGATGTTAAATAAGCGTTAAGTAATGTGAAGATGGAGTAAAAAGATATCCTTACCTTTCAAAGAGCTAAACCTGTATCTGAATCTGAATTTAAACTGCTTTCACATTGGATCTGTGGCTTTGACACTGAGCACTGAATTTGTATTGTGTTTGTTCCCTTGGCAATAATATTTTAAGCCTTCTGTGAGTATTACCAGGAGATTCATAAATTTGCTCCTTGCTCCACCTTATTCTCTCCGAGTGGAGACGGTGGGGTTACAAGTAATTCTGTAATCTTTCAATGTCATTCTGCTCGCACCCCAAAGATGCCTGTTTGTTTGGGTTAAAATAGGAAGATTCAGCTAAAGATAGCAGCCAAGGAAATTGTCTCTTTAGTTGGACATGACTGACTTGGAAGGTCAGCCCATGTTTAGCAAATACAGCACGTAAGGTCTGAGAACTATGGTAGAAAAGAAGATGCAGGGTTCACCGCTGTGTGTGGGCAGAGTAAACATGCTCTGCAGCTCGGCACCATAGTTGAGCATATGGTTGAAGCTCTCAGTATATTTCCTGCGTCGGTCACGTGTATCACTAGCAGAACAAAACCACTGAGGACATGAAAGAGGCACTGCCACCTACAGTATATGGTGCAATGAGATGATGACTACACAGACTTCTAGTTGCCAAATATATGCCTGGATGTATTACGAATATAAATGCCTGACAAAAGCAGAATGTAGGTTTGCTTACATGATGCAGGAGGATCTCATGCTGTCTGCAGAGTCCAGGTTATTGGTTTAGTTGAATTACATGCACAATATGAACAATTTGGATGAAGAGATTGAATATGCTACAGCCACATTTTAACAATGCAAAGATAGGTTGTCCTTGACAGAATTTCAAGGCTAGGATCATTTTGGGGGCTCTCGGAGAGTTGAACATCAGAGGAAA
>CM075985.1:16490782-16824039 GCA_038087875.1 Malacoraja senta | reverse complement strand
GGTGGTAGTGTGTGTGTGTGGGGTGGTTAGTGTGTGTGGGGGTGGTTAGTGTGTGTGTGTGACGCCGCAGGCCCTCTCCCCCTCCCCCCCCCGCAACCGCGCGTTGAGGGGACAGGACCCACGGGTCCCTCTGTTCTAGTAGACTATAATAGTGCAAAATGACAAAACCAATGCCTTCAAGTCTATGTAGTTCAGAGCTTACTTGGAGGTTGTTGTGTTTAATATCCCGATGGCTGTAGGGAAGAAGTTGTTCCTGAACCTGGACATTACAGTTTTTAGGCTCCTATATCTTCCTGCTGTATGTATATTGCTGCCTATGGGCAGGTTTTAAATTGAACCATTTGCTAATATTTAATATCTAGCTGAAGCCTGGGATCTTTTCTATCAACTTGAGGAAGACGTATTACAATTATGTGAAAAGTTTAAGTATCAAGATATGAGGCTCATATTTGAGCCCTGGGCCCTTGGCGTCGGTGGAAGGTGAAGGAGAGGATCTGTGGCAGTGAGTGGGCCGCGAGCTCACCGCTCATGCCCTCAGAAGGCGCCCCGGTGTTCTGTGGTCGATCCGGGAGGCAGGAAGTGTTGACCTCCGAAGCGGAGGGGTGGCTGCTGGAGAGAACGGACAGCTCATCCACGGTGATCTCAGAAGGAATAAGAGTAGTATTACTCCATTTGGCCCATCAAGTCTACTTTGCCATTCAATCATGGCTGATCTATCTCTCCCTCCCAACACCATTCTCCTGCCTTCTCCCTTTAGCCTCTGACACCTGTACTAATCAAGAGATTCTATCTATCTCTGCCTTCAAAAATATTCACTGACCTGGCCTCCACAGCCTTCTGTGGCGAAGAATTCCACAGATTCACCACTCTCTGACTAGATAAATTTTCCTCGTCTCCTTCCTTAAAGAATGTCCTTTAATTCTGAGGCTATGACGTCTAGTTCCAGACTCTCCCACTAGTGGAAACATCCTCTCCACATCCACTCTATCCAAGCCTTCTCGAGTCCTGTTGCTGGTGGAGGTGGCCGCGGGAGGCCCAAGAGCGGAGTCCCATCGCACGCAGCCTGTGAGCTGCACGGAGCCATGATGGAAGGAGCTGATGGCATCACGTGGACCTGGCCAGCCCCTTCATTCCCCATCCATCATTCCCCATCCATCCAGTGCGTCGGGTCACTGGGCCTGAAAGGGAGATATATTAGAACCGTCGAGTCTTAGGCCTAGATCGTACGTTTCACAGTCATAGAGGTTGCAAGCTGGAGTCAGAATGTGGTGCCTCTGTGTGCTGTTTCAGAAGAGGATCTATTGTACGGCATGATTGGATAGATAGCATGCAGAACATCGTAGCACTGTACACGTGACAATAACACAACCAATAAACCACTCATGATGGAGACCATGTTTAGCTTCCAGTAGTTATCATGGACAGCTCCTTTCCTCTTCTCTTCTCTTCTCTGCTCTTTGACTCATCTTTAGAATCCCCACCCCGCCCACACCCATCACATCACCGCCTTCCACTTTATATTTAGGGTGTTGTTTTAATGTCTTCATCCTCAAAGTATTTTTTTCTCTGGTCCTAATATCTCCTCTTTCTTAGAAAGAAAGAAACAGTTGAGGCAGTGGAGAAGGTTAGTGAGGTGATAGGTGGAAGAAAGGAAATCTGTTCTAAACAGACACATTATTTCACCTTAACCCTTTGTTGCATCCTGCCCTCTTAAAGCCTAATAACACTCCTTTGTAGCAAATCATTTCAACTGTGTGTGTGTGATTCTGTGTCTGTGTTTGTGTCTGTGTGTGTACAGTAAACCTGGCAGGTTTGAGAGGGTGTAGACCAAGCAATTTACTATCAGCTACCCTGGTAACAGGATGGACGGTGAACACTGCACTGTTTGCATTGGACATATGAAGAGCAGGTTTGACTGTTATGATCAAAGCAACTCATCTGTAAAAACACTCTTATTCAACAGCCTGATTTGATACAGGTACAAGAATAGATACAATTGCATTTCAATATTAAAATTGAATCAAGAGGTCCCCAACCATTACTGCTCCCAGCACAGCTTGAGAATAATGTGCAATTTCAGCCTCTCTGTGTATTGTAGGGATTTAAATGAAGGCATGTTTTTGAAACCTTCAGTATTATTAAATTGATGTGAAGGCCTGAGACTGCTGCCGCTGCTGCTGAGCATAAATTTATATCCTGGCCAGCACTTGTTCATGCGATGTCTAGTGAAAGAGATCCCCAGGAGAATACTTGCATCCACCACTAGTGAATGCAAGGCCAGAGATTCACGTTGTCTTCTGCAGCATAGGGTACTGACAGATGCTTCAAACTGACTACTTTGCATTCTGTACCTTATGTGCGAATGGGATTACTAAAATTGATGTGTTGTAGTGTATTCATGAAAGTGCCTCACTAATTCTTTGCAATAGGAAAAACCATGGCATGAAGCAATCCACATGATCTTTTAGCCCCATTGCTGAACCACAGCAGACATCCAGCTCCTTCCAGGATGACATTATTCAGCAGGTGTAATGCAAGTGATATATTGCCCTGACATTGATTTACAATTGAGGCAGTAAACCATCTTTCCCAAGAGGCTGGAGAAAGCGCGATGTCAATGAGAAACATTTGTGGCCTGCGTTTGCCCAGATATGTAATGCTTCACCCACCGTGAAGAATTATGCTTCTACTGGTGAAATAGTGGATCCATCACCAAATGTGGATTTGCTATTAGGATGATTGTTCATCATGCAAGAGTGTACTTCTCATCATCAGCCTGCCAGCCATATTATTTTAATTGTCTTGTTTTCCACAATTCTGACTCACTACTCCACCCTTTTCATGTTCCCTAAAATCTGAGCCCTTGGAAGCAGTTCCTCGGTATTAGTTGCTAGGAGATATGCCTGAAGGAGACGAGCCTTTGCTTTTCCTTCCCTGATGAAAACATTGACTTTTAAATTGCATGTTTGTTCTTGAAACCGTGCTCTTATTTCTGCTATTTGCAAGACATTTATGGATAGGGTTTCTTAATCTATGTAAAATATAAAATGTGAATTGCAGCCAATAACTTGCTTACACAGGGTTTGAATTTAACTGAAGGTTTATGACTGGAAAGCTTCATCACTTGATATTTTCTTAGAATTAGTTGACATCACATGCAGAGTTCAAACCAAATGCCAGATTTTAATATAGAAGGTCGAATAACAGTACAAATAACAACTTGAAATGTAATTGGCATTTTCAATTGAGTAAGTCCTCATAAGGTTCTTGAGAGGAGCTTTTTAAACAACATATAACAAATAATCCTGTAGTGAAACAAAAGGACATGACGAAATGCTTGGCCACGGCTTAAAGTGAGCATCTAAATGGAGGAAAAGCTGAGGGTGAGGAAGAAAGATTTTAGCAGGGACTTCCAGAGCTTGGGATGTTTTGGAGGTAATGGTTGAAATGCTTAAAATTGGGGAGGATTGGCAGATTGGAACTGAAGGCTACAGCCATGTGGAAGAGTTACGTACATGGAGAAAATGACAAAGCTAGGATGACGACATACAAGAATTGGAAAATGAAGATTTCAAAATTGAGGAGAAAACCAATTGAAAATAAGGATAAAAACTTTAGAATTGAAGACCATAGAGGTGCAATGGTGTTGACAACTTGGGAATTGGAACTGGTTAGGCTAAAGGGCACAGAGGTTTGACTGTGTGTCAGTTTATTGAAAGGATGGGAGATGGAAATCTGGCCCCAGAGCATAGAAGTAATCGTAAGCGGAGGTTGCTTACAGCGTGGATAATTGTTTCAGCAGCAGGCGGCTTGTGCCATCAGTCAGGGAAAATATAGAAACAAGAGGTAGCTCCTTATTTGGCATTTTACCAGTAAGATTCAGTCCATTGTCTTATGTTCCTGAAGAAAGCTGATATTTTTCTCACTTGAATACCAGTGTTGTTTCTCTTCTGTACATCAGCCAGCCATTACAAACACCAGCCTGGAAGGGGAATAGTAGTGATTATGTACCCTGGAATTTGTCTATTCATTTTATTAACTTTTGAACAATCAGAATGTGAATTTTTTTTTAAATGCCGATCCCAATCTTTCATTTTAAAGAAAAATCCAAAGGGATCATATCAGCCTGCAATCTTTGCAGAACAGACTTTGGCCGTGTTGCTGTATGTTCGTGCGAGTTACTGTGCAGAAGCCAAAGTGTTTGTGGGTGGTTCTGAAATGTTGGATCAGTTTATTCCAGCACTTCATATTAGTGTTAAAATATATTTTGGTGTTGTTTTGAAAGTGGTTTAAAGGTCTCTGCCAATTAGGTCTCGTTCTCTCATCTGGCCTGTTTATATATAAAGTTTATATATATTCTCTTGCCTTTCCAATCTGCCCTGATATGGGTGTTTTGCACTAGTTTGTATTCTTTTTAGAAATCTCGTGCTTCTGTCTTTGTAATCTTCTGTGCTATTTTATTGGGAAAATAAAATGTACGGGTAGCGACATCTCTCAAAAAACATGACTGGAAAGGCAATACTTGTGGAAAATGTGGACTATATGGAACATCCTTGGGCACACTTGAAGACCTCTTATTATGCATCAAATCTCTTGTGCTGCTTCCAATGCTTGATTTCTTTCATCCTCGGTCTGATGTGGTGTGACTGGTTCTCTGCCCAAACTGAGGAATAGCTTATTGGCAAGATGGGATTTCATTCTGTGGAGGATGCTTCAGACCGAAGGGAGAATAAATTATATAGATCCAAAGATTGGGATGCATCTTTGATGTGAATCATTCAGAATGCTGACCAATGGACAGTGTCCCAAGTATCTCCCTGCTCTTTGCAACATGTTCTGTTTTGAGCCCCACGGTTGGCAATAGTTTTCTTCAGCCCGGTGTCATTGCTAATTAGCTTATTGTCTTCATGTGGGTTTAAGAAGTGAATTCACCATCACCTTATCATGAACTAATGAACACTAGCCTTGCCAGAGATGCCCCAAATCCCCCTCTAAATAAATAAATGATTGGTAAACATTGGAACATTTATGCTTTGAACGCTCTCTTCAAAAGAAATTTCAAAAGAAAATAATATATGAAGTAAACAAAGCAACAAAAAAATCCCGGAGTCTCTGGTGTCAACGAGATGGGGGAAACATAATGTGCTTTAAATGTAAAATCATGTCAGGCCAGAATTCAATAAAATTGTTAAAACTGTAACTTTTTTATTTTCCATTTCTAAAAACCTGGGACATCTTCTAGCATATAAAAACTGTGAAACTCTTTGAAAGGTATGTTTTTTTTTAGAAAGGTGTGAAAACCTGAAAATATCCTTACCCATTCATCTGATTACCACATACAAAGGATAAGAGAAAAATGGAATAATTGTAATTATCGTATCTTTTCAGTTGAGTAGCCCACTATATTGAGTTAGACTTAGAAAAATGAGGACTACATTATGGGAACCATTAATGAAGAGGCGGCACTCACTCAATAACACAGTGATGACTCTTTTGGAGAATAAATGGATCTCAGCAGGATTGAGCAAGAATCACTTGCACCAGTTTGGTCAGCTCCATGGAGTAGTTTGGGTAGGTCCATCTAACTTGCAATGAAGCAGGTCAGATATAATGGAAAGAAAGGAATTGCAGATGCTGGTTTAAACCAAAGATGGGCACAAAATGCTGGAGTAACTCTGCGGGTCAGGCAGCATCTCTGGACAAAAGGAATGGGTTGAGACGCTTCTTCAGTCTGAGTCAGGGGAAAGGGAAATGATAGAAAAAAGAGATATAAAGAGAGATGCATTTCTTTCATTTCTTTGTTCTATATCTCTCTATATCACCGTCTATATCTCTCATTGCCCTTTCTCCTGACTCTCAGTCTGAAGAAGCAGCTCGACCCGAAACACCACCTATTTCTTTTCTCCAGAGATGCTGCCTGACCCGCTGAGTTACTCCAGTTTTTTGTGTCAGATGTGATGTGTGAGGGCCTCCTTCCTCATGCATTTGCTGTAATGGCCAAAGGCAGTACCAAGGTAAATGAACGATAGAATGTTATCAAAGCATGCACTGAGCACCCTTTGGCCCTGCTCCATGTCTGAACGCCTCCATGTACACGCACAGTGGATACCGACCACTTTGCCATACTACAAAAACAACACCGAGAATGTGTAGGAAGGAACTGCAGATGCTGGTTTAAACCGAAGATAGACACAAAAAGCTGGAGTAACTCAGCGGGACAGGCAGCATCTCTGGAGAGAAGGAATGGGTGATGTTTTGGGTCGAGACCCTTCTTCAGACTGATCAGATTCAGTGATCAGGTTTTGCATTGAATTTCTTTGTGCTACACAGAAAACAATATTCTGCAGTAAGGGATTCTGGGCCTCACAGTTGTAAATTGCAAAGATTTCTCAGCGATAAATGAAAGAAGCTTCTGTTTGAGCACCTTATCTTTTCTCCTGAAACCAGCTCAAAACGTTTCACATGCAGTGAAATATGAGAGCGACTGACTGCTGTAATGTAGTCCAAGGCATCATTTAGCACACACGAAGGTGCACAAATGGCAATAAGATGGATGGCTAATTAATCTGTGTTTGTGTGATTGGCATGAGTTTAAAGACTAATCACAGTATCTGGAGAATTCTATGTTAACCCTTTAAAAGACATTTGGACGGGTACATAGATACCTGTCCAGGGCTATAGTTCAAGTGCAAGCAGGTTGGAATAGTGTAGTTGGGGCACCTTAGTCGGCATGGGGCAGTTGGGTCGAAGTGCCTGTTTCCAGGCTGTATGACTCTCTGACTTAATGGATGATATGGTGTTTCTAAAGACCCATGAATTGTATGCAGCAGCTGAGATCTCAGCTTAACAGCTAAAACATGCAGCCGAGCTGCCGTTATTAAAGCATTCTGTTTTTACAAAATGTCACCCATGGCTTATTGAGCTTATTCTGCATCCTTGCATGTTCTCCTTCAGAATTCTCCAAACAAAAAATTAAAACTTTTGCTGAGGTCTAACAAAGAAATCTGCTTTTAATTAAGAGCCTTGCTTCAAACAAGTTTATCAATTGGTGGCTCCTGTACAAAGATATCAGCAGCTTATCCTTGAATATAGTTGAACAATTAATATTTTTTTCAATTCATCTGGCATTTGTATTTTTGTTCCTTTTGAATTGCACCAATGAATCTTATTCATATAGAAATTCATTTTTAATGGAAGTCTCAAAATTGAGAAATAAGATTTTAAATGGCCCCTTGATGTGTATTCAGGTTGTTTGGAGAAATATACTGTGGTAGATGATGTACAAATATAAGCCTCTGTTCAAGGCTGAATTGTTGTGTTCTGGATTAATGCAGCTTTCTATCCACCAGGGGAGGGCAATGTCATTTCATCTTCCCACGGTATTATTTGGTGAGGATAACATTGCCAGTAAGCCAGTGATTTTGCAGTAACATTATATTACTTAGAGTTCTGAATGCGTTTGATGCATTGCCTGCAGGGGTCTGGGCTGGTTGAGTCCAACGTTACTGGCCAGAGGCCAGTGACATTCTTAGGATGGTTACATATGAATAGAAGCGAATCCAGTGACAAAGTAGGAACTCGCTGAGGATTCTCAGCATAATCCTGGAATTTGTTCTTGCATCCTGTGTCAGTTTGGGTGGTGCGGGATCTGCAAGTCCATTCATTTCCACGGCGATTGTGTGGATGAGGGAGAAAGAAAATATTTTCTTGAGAAATAATAAAAAAGGAACTACAGATGCTGGTTTATACGAAAGATAGACACAAAATGCTGGAGTAAATAAGTGGGTCAGGCAGCATATCTGAAGAAAATGGATAGGTGACATTTAGGGTTGGGACCCTACTTCAGATTTTTCTTGCAAAACTAAGTACTTGTTTGATTTTATGTTTTGCCTTTGTTAATGGTTTGGGTTAGTTTTATTTTTAAGGGTTAATATTTGATGTTTAAAAATGTTAAAAAATTCTATATCTAATTTTTAGTTTTTTTAAATCCTTCGGGATGTCAGTGATTCATAATTACTGATCAAAACTTTGGTGGATGTCAATTGCTTTCAGCGGAGCTTTATTATTTTAGTCTGGTCACCTGGCTCAGTTTTATTGTTCGAGACGTTGGCACTTCATGGTAATATTCGTGTGGCCCAAGTACTCTCTGTCTGCACCATAGTCTTTCTGGATTTAGCCAAGATACAGTTTAGGGATATTGGCAACATGGAAAGCTGCTCCTTCCAGGGATCACCCCAGCCAGTATTTGTGGGTTTTTTTAAAAAGAAAATAATGTTATCTGATTAATTTTCAAAGAATATTTAGTTTGTTAATGATCCATATCACATTAAAAAATACGTAGACATGGTCCATGTTTTCGGAGTGGAAAGTACCTTGCATTCCTTCACTTTGGAATGAAAGTTTTACTTTGTAGATAGCGAACTAAATGAATTCCATGACTAAAAATGGGGAAATGTGATCTGATGTAAATTCTAAAAATGTCTTATGTCCAGTCTGTCCAGATTAGCCGGCAGCTTATTCAGCAGCAGGGAATGGGAACCCTGGTTGAATTCACAGACTCTGCTTCCAATGAGCTTCAATTATATTTTACTTGGTTTAATTTTAGTTTTGGAAGCATTTATAGTGAGTGGCACATTATGAAACACACGATCCTAAGGTAAGGAGACACAACTGGCAGGCTGGGTATCTTCCAATGGGAAACAAACACAGGTGTGAACACAGGAACTTTAAACAGGTATGACGTACCGGTAGATGTCCATCTATCCATGCATGGTCAATGGCATCTTCCTCTTCCTCCAAACGTCTGAAACTCTTTGCACGGAGGCAGAAACAACCAATACCACCTACACATATCAGGAAGCCAAACCTTTCCAAGCCAGCAAGTCTCCAGTTTTCACAGAGATGCTGTAAATTATATTGGTGATATTTATTGCCTCAGCATTCACCTCACGTTTACACTGTGAATTAGATCGCATGTTATCTGAAGAGAGGAGATTGGATCAAATCCTTTGTCTCACTCAGTTTGCTCTCTGGATGATACATATTGCTCTCTGCCGCAATCTTTGTTCATGAGGTGACCTGTGTAAAATGTTGGTGATCACTTAATTACATGATTCAGCCATGGATACTGCAATTGACTTGTGAACAGCTGTGACAACAGTACTGTAAACTAATTGAAGTAAGGTTCTTGGCTGTGGTGGAGTGGGAAAGCAGGGGACAGGTGTTTATTATATGTATTATCTCCAGTGGCAGGGCTGGAGGTGCAGCTGAATCATACTGCATTATTGTCTGTCATGTTTTGCTTTAGTCATGGCTTGAATCAGAATGTTGCCTTGGTGGCTCAGACTAATTACACAGTGACAAAAATCACTTACAATTTCATAGGAATTTAATGAGAAAAATGTTTGTAGGCTTTAATTTTTTTCCTGTTTTGTGATTGTTTTAATATTGTCTGAAGTCTTAATGGATCTTTCGATTGGTAACAAAGCTATCGAACTGTGCTTAAGGCCTAGAAACCATTCAGTACGTAAACAAAGTGCATAACACCATAAGAGAGAGGGGTTGCACATTCAGGTCCGAATCCTAACCCATTCACCCTGTTTTGCCATTGAGCAAGATTGTGTCTGATGTACGTGAACCATTTCCTTCCCTATCCTCATATCCCTTGCTTCCTCTAATAACTAGAAATCTACTGATATCTGTTTTGAATGTAATCAATGAATGAGCCTCTACAGCCCTCTGCAGTAGTGGTTTCCAAAGAATCACCACTCCATGAGTGAACAAATTTCTTCTACTTTCCGTCCTAAATGTCTTATCCTTCATTTTGTGGCGGTGAACCCTTGTTGTAGACGGGGAACTGTCTTCCCTCAACTACCCTGTTGTGTCCTCCAAGTATTTAGTTCAATGAGGTCACCCCTCCTCCTTCTAAACTCTAGAGAACAAAGTCAGACAATTTTCTCTGTCAGCTTGGTTCTGCTTCCATGCTCTCATCTAGACGGGTTGGGATGACTTCATGGTTTCCACGGCACGGTATACACGGGGAGAGGGAGATCATTTAACTTTTTAACCTTAATTGTCTACATGATATATACTCTATTTTCTTGGCACTCGCTTGTACCAAAGAACATTAATGAAATGAATAATTAATTAGCTACGTACCTATCACCTGAAATGGGTATAAATTATTGCCAGATTTTAAAAGGATTATACATATAATTCACAAGAATTTGGAGAATAAGTTGTAAATATGACAGAGCAACTCTTGTATATAATTCATTGACTGCGAAGGTAATGGGCTGTGCAGTGCTGATGGCCAGCTTTTGGTTTGTGGAGAGTAGCTGGCTTATTGCAGAGTGCAGTTCAATGAATGCGCTTGATGTTCAGAGGCACTCAGTCCTCAATAAGCCTGACAGTTGGCAAAACCTGGAGGTGTAACTTGGCGGGTCTTAAAATACACTTCTGTTGTGTGGGCAGGCTGCCTCTGACATGGCATTATGTCACACAGAAATCAGCAAAGGACCTGAGAAAAGTGAGTCCATCCTTTGCTCCTTACCTTAGGTCAACAATGAGTATGGGTGGGACACTGTTGGCAGCAAGAGTTTGCCTTTTATTGCTGATCATGGCATGGACAACACCAAGTCACATTTGACCAGAGGCCCCATAACAGAACATCATTAAGTGATGACTGCCAGGAAGTACATGTGAGTGAATGGCTACTGAAAATAGGGTCATACTTGTCTACACTGTCTCTCTCCTGGCTGAATTCCCGTTGAAACTCATTACAATTTTTATTTTTTCTTAAACTATGGCTACTTGGGTGTCGTCCGACAGGGCTGTTAACCTCTGAACCCAGCAAAGGTTAAAATAAAAGATGCATGATGTGAATTGATTTTTCTCTCATAACAAGAGTAGGTGAATCGAGGACCAGAGGACATAGGTTTAAGGTGAAGGGGAAAAGATTTAATAGGAACCTGAGGGGTAACTTTCTCGCACAAAGGGTGATGAGTGTATGGAACAAGCTGCCAGAGGAGGTAGATGAGCCAGGGACTATCCCAATGTTTAAGCAGTTAGGCAGGTAGATGGATAGGACACGTTTGGAGGGATATGGACCAAATGCTGGCAGGTTGGACTAGTATAGCTGGGACATGTTGGCCGGTACGGGCAAGTTGGGCCGAAGGGCCTGTTTCCACACTATCACTCTATGACTCCAATGGATGAAAGATGGAAATGCTAAACTTTGATTTTATTGAAGATTGTATACAGGATGGGTCTTAGTGTGTGGTGTTGTCATATAGAATATAGAACAGTACAGCACAGGAGCAGGCCCTTCAGCCTACAAGGTCTGTGCTGAACACGATGCCAAGGTGAACTAATCTCATCTGCGTGCACATGATCCATATCCCTTCATTTTCTGCGCATCCATGTGCCGATATAAACACCTCTTATACGTCGCTATCAAGATATATGTGTGATTGTGTCTAGTCGGTGTTATTGTTCATTGCAAATACTAGTGTTGCTTTCTACAGCCCAATTATGTTTAGAAGGATGACAATCAGTGCAGGGATTGTATTAATGAACAGTGTGCTGGGTTATAAAGCTGGGTGAGTGGTGAGTTTCCAATCTCAGCGGGGCTGACAGAAGCAAGCTCGCAGGCATCCACATTTTAATATGAGGAAGGAAAACTGAAGGGCTACTTATGGAGCAGCTCTACCTTCTGATTACATAAACGGCAGCTGAGAAGTAGAACAAATCTGCGAGGTGCATAGGAGAATATTAATCGAATGAGGAACGAGGAAGAGAGGTGTCTGACTGCATCCAAGCCAAATTTGACAGATACAAAATTATCAAACTTTACTTTCATGCTTGGATTTGTCCATTTTTAATCAATCAGCAAGCCAGACAGTATTGTAATCATGTTTCGCCGTCTACCATTCATCCACATCAAAAACAACGTGGAATCAGAATTCTATTTTAACTTTGCTAATTTGCATGGAATCAAGCCATCACCATGCATGAAAGTGATATAATACGAACGAAAAGAGTGTTTCAATTCAGTCTGGCAGTCCAGATATTCTGATAACTTCTAAATATTTAAAAAGAAATAAAATGAAATGTATTTTAGTGCTTTCATCTTTTAAAAGAATCTTGACGTCTAAAAGTAATTTGATTGGATTTGATTCATACAGAGTGATACAAGCACTTTTTACAACACAGCATACTGAAACGATTCAATAGTTTTGCTCCAATACTTCGGAGGTGTGCATTAACAATTTAATATCCTATAATTCAATCAGTAATACAATATTCAATCAAAGTAATGAGTCAGCATGGATCCTGTTAATTTATGATTCAATAATGCTGCTTCACTGCATTTGCAGCTTCCATATTTATGACTAACTTTTTCGATTTTGTTCTTTGTTTGATAAATTCCTTTGAGGTTTTCTCTTCGAGCAAATTACTTCCAGAAATATATTAAAATGTAAATGTTGTTTCTGGTTTTATAACATTGCCACATCTGTTAAAACCAGGAACATCCTCAGTGTAGCTAGCCCAATAAATGTCTGGGAATTGATGCTAACATTATTTTAGATTTGGATTGCTTTCAATGAGAAACTGGCCTTGGTTACTAACATGGCAGGAGTTGGGTTGAATTATTAGAAGTGACGATTAATGTAAAATAATAAAAGCATCCCCCTGTCACATAAACTGTTTGGATAACATTATTCTGAGAGATATTTGCATGGCCTTGAGATGCCCAGTTGTATTTTAAAGCTTTACGCGTAATTCCAATTTTAATGTTATTATTTAATCTGCAGAACATTTTCCAAGATTTTCCCCAAGAACTTTAATGTGTAGTTTGAGCTCCATGCTGAAATTCGTGTTTTTTAAAAACTATTGTTTGACGATATTTTAGTTTAGTTCAGTTTAGAGATACAGCGCAGAAACAGGCCCTTCGGCCCACCGGGTCCGGGCCGACCAGCGCTCCCTGCATATTAACACTATCCAACACACACTAGGGACAATTTTTACATTTACCAAGCCAATTAACCTACAAACCTGTACATCTTTGGCGTGTGGGCGGAAACCGAAGATTTCGGAGAAAACCCACGCAGGTCACGGGGAGGACATACAAACTCTGTACAGACACCGCCTGTAGTCGGGATCGAATCCAGGTCTCCGGCGCTGCAATCTACCGCTGCGCCACCGTGCTGCCTGAGATGAAGCATGAAGTGTGGGGTTATCCATTTAAGGCCATGTTTGTCAGCTGCCAGGAAGTGATGAAATTCCTGGAGATGTTAAGTGCAGCTAGATATCTCTGTTGAAATATTAGCTACAAAAGCACACCTATGTCAACAAGTTGGACACATACATCACAACAGATAACACCCAATGTGGCTTCAGTATATTTCAACTCGCATTGATCGGCGGTGGGAAACAGAATCGTTTTGAATTGTCTTACTCACAATCCTACACATTTTGACAGGGACCTATCCCAACATTCAAAACCGAAGCGAAAACCTCTTGACAACATTATGTCCTCAGAAATTACTGCGTTATCTGAGATGATAAAGCTTGATTGTTATCTTGCATGAAACTTCAGTTGTAAAGAAATATGCAAAGTATTTACAACACTGCATTCATTGGATAGAAAAGGTATGGCGTAGGCTTGTTTGTTATTTTGATTTAACAATATCGTTAGGTTGGAATCACGGCAATATTAATTTGTGTGTTCTAATTTATCCTTGTGTGTGATTTTGTTGAGTGGTGGCCTCAGCCCAGTCCACCAATCCTCACTCTCAGCACTTCTCACCATCAAAAGTATTTATATCAGGTGTTGCCTTAAGAAGGTGGCATCTAATATCAAAGGTCCCCACCTTGCTGTCCATGTCCTCTTCTGGCTGCTACCATTGGTTTCAGACGTACCAGAAGTTTGAAGTCATACACCATCAGATTCAGAAACAACTACTGTCCTGCAACCAACACTGTTTGAACCCAAACAGCACAGCACTAATCCCACCTTGGCAACTGAACACAAGGAACTGCCTCTCGCAACACCAAAGACTTGTACTTATTTTTCTAATTGTGTTTTTAGCACTAATGCCTTGTGTTTTTGCAGTCTATTTTTCTTTTTACTGTCTTGTGGAATTTTACATGTAATTCACATATGATTCATGTTTTTGTGTAGAGTCTGAGTCTTTGTGTTTGTGATGTTACTTTCATTGTCCCTATATCTCACCGTACTTGTGCATATGGACTTGACCTGGCTTGACAACGGTTAGTGTTAACCTGATTTGTATAGTCTGCCAGTTCACAGTTCCCTGTTCATTCAGAAAATGTGCACTACCTGGGGATTGGGTCCTGATTTCCAGTGCCTAAGTATAGAGGAGGAATATTCCCTGTTCATCTTGCAGCAGCTCTGCCCAAAATATTTTGAAATCTAGGAGGCTCATATTTGTGTTGTTTGCAACTTAAATATTTTGAGAGGCAGTGAGAGTTACGCAATGTCATCTAGGACACAATCAATATATGGCTAATTTAACCTGTATTAGGTTACTGGGAAATAATGTTGCCGTATGAGAAAGATTTGTTTATTAATCATTCAGCACAAGTATCTTCATAAATCAGCAACATGGAGTCTGTGTCCTGGCAGCTTTCCACTGCTGGGACACAAATAGAACCAAAACTGAATAAAACCACCCATTAATCAGTCTGGACGGTCTAATGGATACTGATGTTGACGTACTGTGATACCATTATGATAGCGCTTTCAGAGAAAACATGCTCGATTTGTACATTGTTTTGAGGAATCATTAAACTTTTTGGCATTCTGAAACACTACAACGAAGACAGAGAAGGAATAAAATAATTATTGTCAATTTGATTAGGAGAATCAAGACCTAAACACTAAAAAGTGTTATCTTTATTTAGTATTTGTAATACCTCCAGAATGTACCTTCGTGTTTTTTGGTCAATGACATATGGTTCTGCTTGAAGAGGTAACTGGTGAATAGCCGGAGTCTTTTTTCCCCAGCGTAGAGGAATATAAAAAGAGAAGGCATAGATTTAGAAAGGGAAAAGATTTAAATGGGACTTGTGGGGTAACTTTCCAACACAGAGGGTGGTGTGTATATGGAACGAGTAGTGATAGTGGCAGGTATCTTACAACATTTAAGAGATGAGTCACTTAAACCGGTACATGGATAAGAGAGGGTTGGATGCAGATGCAGGCAAGTGGGATGAGCTTGGTTGGGCAACTTGGACACCAAAAACATGTTTCCGTGCTGCATAGCGTTAAGACTCCATGACCTTATTGCATCGAATGGCTCGGAGATTCAATCATTGAACATTCTCTGAAGTGACCTAATGACTTGTTGGATGTACTGGCAAAGTCTTGATAAACTTTCTTTTCTTAATGTAAGCTGGAGAAGATGTTCATGGTCTTTTGTGAGAGAAGCCTAGTGTGCCTTGAGAAACATCTTGCAATAAGACATTTAAATGATGAAGCGTGGCAGCCCTAATAACATGAAACAAGCTTGACATTTATCTGATGTTGAGACTGTGTAAATCTATCAGATTTGTACTAGCAGAGGAGCAGAGGGAATTAATTAAAAAGAAAAGGCATGAATAGCTTATAATTAATGGATAAATTCTAATTTCCACAAGAACCATTTTGAGAAACCTTTTTTAAGTTTTTAAGCTTTTTAAAATGTTATTCAGGTTAAATGTACATTGCATTCTCTGAAATAAACATTTGTGTGTGCAGTTGTTGCAATGTCTTCAGACTGATGGGATTTACAGACTGTCCAACGGTCGTAAGTGATAGGCAGAATTAGGCCATTCGGCCCATCAAGTATACTCCGCCATTCAATCATGGCTGATCTATCATTCCCTCCTAACCCCATTCTCCTGCTTTCTCCCCAAAACCCTTGACACTCATACTAATCAAGAATCTATCTATCTCTGGCTTAAAAATATCTATTGACTTGGCCTCCACAGCCTTCTGTCCTATACTCTTTGACCCATGTAGGCAGAAGAGGGAAGGGACAACAAGTTAATAATGGAGACACGAGGAACTGCAGATGCTGGAATCAAAACAAAAAGTAATGGAGTAATTCAGCAGGCCAGGCAGCATCAGTGGAGGGAATGGATAGGTGACATTTTAGATTGGGACCCATCTCTCTGGTCTAATTGTAGTAGGGGGGGAGAAAACTGGGGGGAAAAGGGTGGGGGTCAGACAAAGCCTGGCGAGTCATAGGTGGATACAGGTGAGTGTGTTTTTGGCAGATGGCTGGAGAAAATCTAGAAATGAAAAGAGGACAAAAAGGTGTTAGATAAGGAGAGAAGAAGAGTAAAATGTAAAGCCAGAGGGAGGCATATGGGTCAAAGGGGATGCGGGGGAGGGGTGTGTGTGGATCAGATGGCGAGGTATTGGGAGAACTAGATGCAAATGGGTGAATAACCTGCAACAATCTCGATTGTTCTGTCCAGGATTTTTAGGGTCATTAGTTACTTGTTCAGTTTTGCTATGTTCAAGATTGCTGTGTCATCTGGTGTGCAAGCTGAACAATTTGTTTGGCAACTGGTAAACATTTATGCTGTTGCACCTGCTCCACTCGGTAAGGGAGAATTCAGTCACATCTGTAAGAAAGCCTATTGCTCCTTATTTTAGGGATGTAAGGAACGTTGCTTCTGGATCTGTAACATTCTCATGGATTTTGGAATTCCCTTGGATGGTGGGCAGAAGTGAATCAGCAGGAACTACTGGTGCTCTATCAGCAGAGCCAGCTGCTGCCACTACTCACTACTGTGGCATCATGCAACGAGACCTTGGTGTTGCAACGAGATCTGGGTGTTGCAACGAGACCTAGGTGTCATGGTACACCAGTCATTGAAAGTAGGCATACAGGTGCAGCAGGCAGTGAAGAAAGCGAATGGTATGTTAGCATTCATAGCAAAAGGATTTGAGTATAGGAGCAGGGAGGTTCTACTGCAGTTGTGCAGGGTCTTGGTGAGACCACACCTGGAGTATTGCGTGCAGTTTTGGTCTCCTAATCTGAGGAAGGACATTCTTGCCATAGAGGGAGTACAGAGAAGGTTCACCATACCGATTCCTGGGATGTCAGGACTTTCATATGAAGAAAGACTGGATAGACTCGGCTTGTACTCGCTAGAATTTAGAAGATTGAGGGGGGATCTTATAGAAACTTACAAAATTCTTAAGGGGTTGGACAGGCTAGATGCAGGAAGATTGTTCCCGATGTTGGGGGAGTCCAGAACAAGGGGTCACAGTTTAAGGATAAAGGGGAAATCTTTTAGGACTGAGATGAGAAAAACATTTTTTTCACAGAGAGTGGTGAATCTCTGGAATTCTCTGCCACAGAATGTAGTTGAGGCCAGTTCATTGGCTATATTTAAGAGGGAGTTAGATGTGGCCCTTGTGGCTAAAGGGATCAGGGGGTATGGAGAGAAAGCAGGTACAGGATACTGAGTTGGACGATCAGCCATGATCATATTGAATGGCGGTGCAGGCTCGAAGGGCCGAATGGCCTACTGCTGCACCTATTTTCTATGTCTATGTTTCTATGTTAAAGAGTCATAAAGCCATACAGCATGGAAATTGGCCACTTGGCCCAACTTGTCCATTCCAACCAAGGTGCCCCATCTACACTAGCCCACATCCCACTAAACCCTTCCTATCCATGTACCTATTCGAATATCTTTAAATGTTGTTATAGTACCTGCCTTAACTACCTACTCTGGCAGCTCATTCCATATGCTCTGTGTGAAAAAGTTGCCCCTCAGGTTCCTATTAAATCTTACCTCACTCACCGTAAACCTATGACCTCTGGTTCTTGATTCCCCTACTCTGGGTAAAAGACTATATGCATCATCCCTATCTATTCCCCTCATGATCCTGTACACTTCTATAAGATCTCCTCTTATCTTCTTGCACTCCAAGGAATTAAGTCCTAGCCCGCCCAACCTTTCCCTGTAGCTCAGGCCCTCAACTCCTGGCAACATCCTTGTAAATCTTCTCTGCAGTTTTTCCAGCATAACAACGTCTTTCCTATAATAGGGTGACTACAATGGAACACAATACTTCAAATGTGGTCTCAAAAATGTTTTGTTTAAATGTAACATAACATCGTAACCTTTATACACAGCAGCAAGAAATAATTTCAATGTTCCATCTGGGACATATGACAACAAAACACTCATTACTGATGAGTCTAAAAGTAGAACTTGTACCATTTACTAGTTGCAGCCTTGGCCTACTGTGTGAGAGCGTTCAGATTAAAGCCTTTTCATATTGATTTTTCTGGGAACTTCTTTAGAGATTGAAACCCTTTTTAAAACTTTTTAATTCTCCGTCCTCTTCACCAAAGATCTTGTGAACCAGTGAGACAGTTCTGGTTTTGCATCATCTTGCTGTATTAAATGATTTGTAGCGACAGAATGGGTTATATTCGGGACAATGGAGTTAAATTCCTTCTAACACATTTCCAGATGGCAATGAAAACTTTGTCTTGTTGGGCCAAGCACTTCCACTTGCCCACTTATCTGACATGGAGTATTTTTATTGCGTTAGTGAGGATAAAAACTGCTCTGACACACCATAATTAGCTGCAGAGTGAAGTTCCCCACACGACCCAAACAACCTGGCTTAATTGCAACCTCTAACAGCATCTTATTTCATGCAGGAGTGGATTTGTTTCCAGCTTGTGTCCCTGTCACTGCGAATTGCTACCGATATTGAGTATGGGTGGCGCCAGAGATTTTGCACAGTGATGCCTGATATGTGCTGGCAATTGGAACGCTATTACGCTTTAGATTTTAGCTGCAGTTTGCTGGACCTGTTTGTGCATCGTTTGAGCTTATTTTTTGCAGATGTATGTGTTTCTCACGGGTAAGAAGATGGATGTGTATCCATATTTGAAGAATATGACATTGAGATATAGGATAAGCAATGAGCATATTGAATGGCAGAGCAGGTTGAAAGAACAAAATAGCCTGCCCTGCTCCAATTTTTCAATGTTTCCATTAATTTCTCCACCATTGGTAACGTGCCTTTGACTGCCAGAGCCCTAAGTTCTTGAATGCCCGCCTTTTACTGTCTGTGCCTTTCTTTGTTGAGCCATCCCTTAAAGGTTTTGTCTTTGACCAAGTGTTTAGCCGTCTCACCTAATATTTCCTTATGAGGCTCAATATCCAAGTATTGTTTGCTTAATGCTGGCAATAGTTCTTGCTTTCGAACAGCAAATGACAAGATTTAGGGTTGAATTCACTGAGTGTAGAGGACACTGAGAATTAAGTGAGGATCCTGCTATAAGCAACAAATCCATGGATCTCGTGGCTGTGAGCTCGGAGCAAGGTCTTGCATAGCTGCACTTTTTTTAATCACCGGTGGGAAAATGAACGAGGATGCATGGCAAAGATCATTCACGTGCCCTGAAAAATTGGCATTGTTGCTTGTGAAAAGGGACTCGAAGGCATGAATACACGATTAATACATTTTGGAAAAGAATCAGCTGGGTTGGGCGGATAGTTTTGTCGATTTCATGAGCATTCCTAATGTTGTGAGGCTGAGTAAAAGTGGATTCATTGCAGCCTGACTGCTGCATTATTGATGAGAAAATGTGAAAGCTAATTTCAAGCTGGGGATCCACTGAAGTTGTATGTAAACATTTCTTAACCGGCTGTAAATGAAAAGGCTTGTGCAGTGAGAGTCTTGAAAATCAATCGGACTGCTGCTCGGATAAAGCTTACAAAGAAAATGTATTTTCAATAGAAAGGCACCGCCTGCTACCAAGCAGCATAGATCCTGGAGTTTGGACCACAGTGTCTGATCACTTAGACGCAGTTGCCTGCTCACCTGACTGAACCCGAGTTAAGGTAATGACTAAAAACCTAGGGACTCGCTGCAGATTGATAGAATAAAACATAACAGATCCAATTGCAACATTTCAATCAGGCTAAATTATTGTGTAAAACAAAGAAAAACGGTAGAGCTAAATAGATGGCAAAAGACTAATTGACAGAAAAGCTTAAAAGAGAAGTTTGCTTGTCACTGTCAGTGTGGGTATTGAATGAGGCTGTGTGTTGTTCGATCAGGCTCCTTCTATTATTTTCCTATTGAAGACTGGACAATATTTTGTCACCAGCACAAATGCTGCAACGTTTGGGTTTAATTTGATCAATGTTGGGTCTAATCAGCAGTGGAAGACCACGCCACATTATTGCACTGCCGGTCCCTAAAGGTGCGTTCTCAGAGTAGATTCATACTCGCTTAGCGTTTAGTGAATATGACTGTATACTTAACCATCCAGGCTTCCAATTGTCCAATTACTGAAGAAGATGATGAGTGCAGTCTTGGGCTGACCCCGAGCGGCGATGTCTGATGAGAAATCCTGAAGGTGTCCGCGCGGAGCAGGAAGCACAGGGTGTGCCTCTGAATTATTGAATGGCTCAGTGGTTCTCGACACGGCAAAAGTGTTGATTAATTTATCTGATCACAGGATGTGTGTTACGACACTGATTTAGCTGTGGAAGAGAGGTGACATTTTAAATGTCACCATTTGAATTTAAATGCCGCTGATATTTGTCCTTCATGAGGGCCTTTGCTATTTACATAATTCTGAAACAATGATCTATGGCGCCATTAAGTAAATGTGCAAGAGCTCATTATGTGGCACTGATTCGCGATGCGAAGGAATCAATGTTTTTCTGCAGCACTTTATTGGTTTGGCTGCAGTTTTGTTGATTACTTTTTGTGATATTCTACACTGACCAGCAAGTGATACAATATTCATGAATCAGTCTTACTTTACAATAGTGTCCTTTAGTGTGTGACCAAGTCCAATTACTTGCTTGAGTTCTGTTGTCGTGGTCTGACTGAAGAATATTTGACTGGAAATCTAGGCACCATGGCCCTGGGTGTTTAGGTGTGGGGTGTGAACAGGCAGTGATCAGTTTGTGTACACCTTTGTCATGCAAGGCATTGCGTTTGATTTGTGCTTTTTAAGGGGAGCTTGCAATGATAATTGCTGCCAGAGCTGGCAGATCATGAGTACCAATAACCACAACTGCAATTCAATTCCCCATTTTTCTTGTAGAAACAAAGAATTGCAGATGTTAGTTAATATACAATGGGGCACAAAGTACAGGAGTAACTCAGTGGGTCAGGCAGCTTCTCTGGAGGGCATGGATAGGTGACGTTTTGGGACTTTTCTTTATCCCCCCCCCCCCCTACCACAATCAGTCTGAAGAAGGTTTCTGACCCATAACATCATCAATCCATGTTCTTCAGAGAAGCTGCCTGATCTGCTGAGTTACTCCAGAGTGACCTTTCCCTTCCACTCTACCTCATTGTCATTCTTTATTATGTCTCAATATTCCTTTTGCACTGCTTGGATGTTGCACAAAGATCTTGCACATTCTGCTATTTTGCACTCATTGGCATTGGAATGCGGATGGAATCCGGAGCACCCGGAGAAAACCCACGTGGTCACATGGAAGAATGTACAAACTCCTTGCAGGCAACACCCGTAGTTAGGATCGAACCCGGATTTCTGGTGCTGTACGGCAGCAACTCTACCACTGTGCCACTGTGCTGCCCCAAATTGTTGTATTTATCATTACTCTATGTATATTGTTTACTCCATGAGCTTAATGTGAATAAGGAGTAAACTAATCTACTCTAATCTTATGGAAGCATCATGCTTCTCAACCACATAAAACGTTGGTATCTCGGCGGATGGCTGTGAGCGTTGCACCAAGTGTCTGGGCTAGTTGTACATGTGGTTATCTGAAAGGATGCAAAAAGAAGACCAAGGTGATGAGACAAGAAAATGGGAGCAGGAATAGGAGATAGGAGATGTAGGGGGCGCTGCTCTGGGCAGCGGCCATGTCAGCAGCGCGTCCGTTTTTTCAACTTTTTTTTATTTTTTAGTATGTTTTAAAGTATGTATTTTGTGTATCTTTGTGTGTCTTGTGTGGGGGGTGGTGTGGGGGGGTAAGGGGGGAACCGCTTCGGTCGCCTCCTCCATGGAGAGGCGACTTTTTCCAGGTCGCCTCCCCCGTGGCCTAACATCAAGGATCGGCGCGGCCTTTCCCGGAGACGCGCCCGGGGCTTCAGCGGCAGGCGCAGCGTGGACTCTCGGCGTGGAGCGGGTGAGCCCTCGCTGGGGCTCGCTGGAGGGGAGCGCTCCGTTTCGCTGGCCCGGGGCAGCCGGCAGCCTGAAGTCGCAGCCTGAAGTCGCGGTCTGCAGAACTCCAGCTGGTGCGGCGTCTACAGCCCGGGATCCCTCGTGGGGGACCCGGGGGAAGAAGAAGCCATCATTGCCGGCCCGCGGCCAACTTCTACCGCGGGGCCGGCATGGACTTACCAACACCCCTGCAGGGGAGCTTCGACCGCCGGCCCTGCAGTCTATGGTGCTTCTGGCTGCGGCGGAGACTTTAAATCTCGACAGCCGGCCTTCGGCCTACAACAACTTAAAGCCGCGGTCTCCGGTGAGGAAGAGCCGATCCTGGACTGATTCTGGACTCTGGTCCTGTTCACGGAGGGGAAATGGAGGAGGATTGGCCAAATTTTTGTGCCTTCCACCACAGTGTTGAATGCTGTGGCGGATGTTTGTGTTACATTTTTTATTGTGGTTGTGTGTTCTTTATTATTGTATCGCTGCTGACAACCCAAAATTCCACCAGCTTGGCTGTGTGGTCATTAAAATACTATACTACTATACTATACTATACTATTTGGCCCTTCAAGCCTGCCCTCCCCCAATTTCATACGATTTTGGCCTCTTCTGCGCATTTTCTCCATACCCCTCTATTCCATGATATAGCAAATATTTATCCACCTCAATGAAAATACTTCTAATGATTCGGCTTCCAGCACCAACCAGGCCTAAGAGTTCCAGAGATTAATGATCCCCTGGGAGTGGTGAGGGGAGAGGGATTGAAAGAGGTGACTCCATCTGCAGAAGGGATTATTTATCGGAGGGTAATGCGATGAGAGATTGGGAGGTTGGGAGTCTTTGCTGTGAGGACATAAAGTGCAGGAGTAACTCAGCGGATCATGCAGCATCTCTGGAGAACATGGATAGATGACGTTTTGGGTTGGGACCCTTCTTCAGATGGAATAAATGTCACCTATCCATGTTATCCAAAGATACTGCCTGACCTGCTGAGTTACTCCAGCACTTTGTGTCCTGTTGTGTAAACCTGCATCTGCAGTTCCTTTCTTCAGTCTTTGCTGTGATGCTGCACTGCCTTAAGTGACCCACAGAGGTTGGCTGCAGAAGTCATGGGAAGCAGGGGTAAGATGTGATAGCCAAGCTGGTTAGCTATTGCAGTAACAAGATACTGCTTCCCTCAGTCTGGTCTGGCTTTAAATAATGCAGTCTGGTTTTGGTTTGTGCTTCCCACTCATAAAATCGGGCTCCCCACTGAGGCTATAATGAGCAGAGTGTGTGGTGTTCGCTGGACCCTGACCTTATTAGACGCGGGATCTGTTCTGTTGCCTGCATTGGAGTTGACTGGGCAGGAGTTAATCCCTGCATTAAGAGCCCTATTTCCACTTTTGGGGAAGATCCAATTTTACCCCCTTCACTTCCAAATACTCTTAGACTATTTACCCTGAAGTGTAATTTGCTGAGACAAAATTATAGAATTCTAATGAGAATTAATATGTTTGCTATCTAAATTTTAATTTCTTTGCAATTTTTGATGGGAATTAATCAGTCAACCAAAAATAATTTAAAGCTTATTTTTGTATCATTAAGCTAGAAATTAATAATTAAAGATGCGTTATTCCTGCAGCGTGACTGCACTAAATCCAATTTAATACTTCCAGTGGATTCATTAGAGAATCCTGCCTCCTGCTTTTAATGAAAAATAAAAATAACCTATTGCTAAATAACATTTAACATTGATTGATGAACCATTATCATTTTAAAATAATTTCTATCTCTGAGTAGACTTTGAATGAATCTTATTTCCTAAAATTGAAAGATAATGAACTATTTAGCATGCTGTGACAGGCTCGAGGAGGTGTTGTAAATCCTGACGTGGGAGTTTAAACAGACGCAAACTACCGCACCATGAACAAGTTTGTGTCTGGTATTAGAAATCAAAGGGATGTATTCACTGTACTTTATTTCGGCAACATGTATCAATCCAACTAGATGTTGATGTTGTCGAATGAACTAAGCATTGGCTGACCTCAGGAAGTGCCACCTATTTCTTCCCTCCAGCTACTTTCCTCCCTCTGGCTTCACAATTCGCAACTCTTCAATGCTGTCTCACACTTTCTCCTTTTATCTCTGGTCTTTGTTCCAACCATCTGCCCACCAAAACCCCCTCACCTGTGTCCACCTATTGTATGCCACACTTCGTCCTGCCTCTCCCCTCTTCCAGCTTTCTTCCTCCACCCCTCCCTTCCTCACCTACCATCAGGTGAGGTCCCAGAGGAGAGGGTGGAGGATTTTGACCTGAAACAAGTCCTATCCATGTTCTCCGGAGATGCTCAGTAGTGTTAGCATGTGCTTTTACACAAAACACCCTTGCCACTCATGTGGCCCCTTGGATGATATTCATTGTTTGGGAGATGTCCCCACTAGATTCAGCCCTTTACAGTATTTCCTGCAGTAGAAGGATCCTCGGCTGTGGTCCTCCCCCAACAGGGCCTTTGCGCTGGCTGCAATGCTGGACACATTTATACAGAGGGCTATTAAGCACCAGTCAAATTGATGTGGGAATAACATATACAACATGCTAGAAGAGGTTGATATCACTGCTTCTATTGAAGCATATGTTGTTAAACAATGAGTAAAGGATATTGATACCGAATATTAAGACGTTGTTCCTTTGCCTGTATATATTTTTTACAGTTCTATTTATAATGATTTTATTGGTATTTCTATGTAGGGTTGTAAAGAGAATAAAAAAACTCCAAAATGAAAACTTGATTGTGGGGTAAAAATATCTGATATAACCCCCAGATTTAGACTTGTGGAGTAACATGCACAAAACAACTGAGCAACTGGGGCAGGTTACGAACCAACTGTATCACTATTGATTTCTCTACATTCAGGTCACCCTGCATCCCCTCTCTCGCCATCCCTCCCCCACCCAAGTCGTACTAGCTTGAAATCTTGTTGAGTGTCATTGTCAGCAACTCAATTTCATCTGGGCCCACAGCTAACAATGCGCTGTTTCCTTTATCATCGTTACTTTTTTGTTTATCTTTCATTCATTTGTTCTATATCTTTCCATATCATCGTCTATATCTCTCGTTTCCCTTTTCCCTCAGTCAGAAGAAGGGTCTCAACCGGAAACGTCACCTACTCCTTTACTCCAGAGATGCTGTCTCGCCCATTGAGTTACTCCAGCTTTTTGTGTCTATCTTGAGCAATATGATATGATTGCAGATAGACACAAAAAGCTGGGGTAACAGCGGGACTGGCAGCATCTCTGGAGAGAAGGAATGGGTGACGTTTCGGGTTGAGACCCTTCGTGATTGCAAACTGAAAAGTGTTGTAGACATATTTTATTTTTAATCTTGTTATCATTCAACTTGTAAATAATTCTAAATTGAGTTGTTTATTGAGGAATTGGCCTGACTCCAGTGTGAAATTTGGTTCAAGCATATTTTAGAATTTTAAAATGCATTCTTGGAAATGTATCTTTAGTTCGTAGGCGAACTCACAGTGTAATATCAGCTGCCTGAAGTCAATGGGATAGAATTTCAGAAGCAGAATGGAATGTGCTTCTAGTATTACATATCACCTTTAGTTTTGCCTAATGTAGGCAATTCTGAAAATTATAAGAAAGATGAGTAGTTTGCAATATGTTTCATCTGAGAGCTTACCTACTGTGGAAGCATGATGGGGAAAAGATGGCAACATATTGAAGGGGAGACTTCCGGGTGTTAGGAGAGGCAATAAATAGATTTATCATGTGTTTAGGTTCAAGTCAAGAGTGTTTTATTGTCATATGTCCCAGATAGAACAATAAAATTCTCACTGGCAGCAGCACAACAGAATATGTAAACAGAGTACACTGTAAACAACAAAATAAACGAGAGAGAAAAAAAAAAGTTCACTGTATGTATATATACACATACTCACAAATAGAAACATGGAAACGTAGAAAATAAGTGCAGGAGCAGGCCATTCGGCCCTTCGAGGCAGCACTGCCATTCAATATGATCATGGCTGATCATCCTTAATGACACACACACACACACAGACACAGACACAGACACGGACACACACACACACGCACACACACACACACGTATTCAGACCCCTTCACTTTTCCCACATTTTGTTACGTCACAGCCTTATTCTAAAATGGATTAAATTCATTTTTTTAACATCAATCTACACACAATACCCCACAACATAAAAGCAAAAATAGGTGTTTAGAAATTTTTGCAAAGTAATTAAAAAGAAAGAACTGAAATATCACATTTACATAAATATTCAGACCCTTTACTCAGTACTTTGTTGAGGCACCTTTGGCAGTGATTACAGCCACAAGTCCTCTTGGGTATGACGCTACAAGCTTGGCACACCTGTATTTGGGTAATTTCTCCCATTCTTCTCTGCAGAACCACTCAAACTATGTCAGGTTGGATGGGGAGCGTCAATGCACAGCTATTTTCAGGTCCCTCCAGAGATGTTCGATTTTGTTCAAATCCGGGCTCTGGCTGGGCCACTCAAGGACATTCACAGACTTGTCACAAGCACTCTCTGGGTTGGTGTGCTTGATGGTCCAGAAGTTGGTGAGGTTACATCAAGGATCTCGCCTCTGTACTTTGCTCCATTCATCTTTCCCTTGATCCCTGACTAGTCTCCAGTTTCCTGCTGCTGAAAACATCCCCACAGCATGATGCTACCACCACCATGCTTCACTGTAGGTATGGTATTGGCCAGGTGATGAGAGGTGACTGGTTTCGTCCAGACATGATGCTTGGCATTCAGGCCAAAGAGTTCAATCTTAGTTTCATCAGACCAGAGAATCTTGTTTCTCATGCCGTTTGGCAAACTCCAAGCGGGCTGTTATGTGGGTTTTACTGAGGAGTGGCTTCCGTCTGGCCACTCTACCATAAAGGCCTGATTGGTGGAGTGCTGCAGATATAGTTGCCCTTTTGGAAATTCTCCCATCTCCACAGAGGAACTCTGGAGCTCTGTCAGAGTGACCATCGGGTTCTTGGTCACCTCCCTGACCAAAGCCCTACTCCCCTGATTGCTCAGTTTGGCCGGGTGGTTCCAAAGTTCTTCCATTTAGAATGACGGAGGCTACTGTGCTCTTTGGGACCTGCAATGCTGCAGAAATTGTTTTATACCCTTCCCCAGATCTGTGTCTCGACACAATCCTGTCTCGGTGGTCTACGGACAATTCCATTGTCTTCATGGCTTGGTTTTTGCTCTGACATGCACTGTCAACTGTGGGACCGTGTAAAGACAGGTGTGTGCCTTTCCAAATCATTTCCAATCAATTTAATTTACCACTGGTGGATTCCAATCAAGTTGTAGCAACATCTCAAGGATAATCAATGGAAACAGGATGAACCTAAGCTCAATTTTGAGTGTCATAGCAAAGAGTTTGAATACTTATGTAAATGTGATATTACAGTTATTTCTTATTAATTACTTTGTAAACATTTCTGAACACCTGTTTTCGCTTCTTCATTCTAGGGTATTGTGTGTAGAATGATGATAAAAAAAAAAGAATTTAATCCATTTAAAAATAAGGCTGTAACGTACCAAAATGTGGAAAAAGTGAAGCGGTCTGAATACTTTTTGAATGCGCTGTATATATATATATTCTCTTGTCTAGAAAGAAATGGGTGATAGATAGTATTGGAGGGAATTTTATGTTTCACCTGTACTCTGAATCTGGCTTTCACATGGGCCCCAGTTTCCCTTAAAATACGGCAGGTAGGATCAGACAGTGTGGGCGGCATGGTGACACAGCGGTAGAGTTGTTGCTTTACAGTGCCAGAGACCTGGATTTCAAGTCAAGTCAAGTGAGTTTATTGTCATGTGTCCCTGGTAGGACAATGAAATTCTTGCTTTGCTTGAGCACAACAGAACATAGTAGGCATTTACTACAAGGCATTCTATAAATATATACACAATGGTCAATATACTGATAAAGTGCAAATAACAGTATTGGCTAGTAAAGTTCAGTGTTATGTCCGAGCCAGGTTTAATAGCCTGATGGCTGTGGGGAAGTAGCTGTTCCCGAACCTGGTCGTTGCAGTCTTCAGGCTCCTGTACCTTCTACCTGAAGGTAGTAGGGAGATGAGTGTGTGGCCAGGATGGTGTGGGTCCTTGATGATGCTGCCAGCCTTTTTGAGGCAGCGACTGTGGTAGATCTCCTCGATGGAAGGGAGGTCAGAGCCGATGATGGACTGGGCAGTGTTTACTACTTTTTGTAGTCTTTTCCTCTCCAGGGCACTCAAGTTGCCGAACCAAGCCACGATGCAACCGGTCAGCATGCTCTCTACTGTGCACCTGTAGAATTTGATCCTGACTATGGGTTTAGTCTGTACGGTTTTGTACATTCTCCGAGTGACTACGTGGGTTTTCTCTGGGTGCTCCGGTTTCCTCCCACACCCCAAAGATGTGCAGGTTTGTGGGTTCATTGGCTTCGGTAAAATTTGTGTGTAACCATTGAAACACAGAGGCTGTGAATCTTTGAAATATTTTGGGTTTTATCAGAGTGCATATTGTTAAAGTCTTGAATAAACTGACTTGTTTGTGAAATTCATCACTGCTCTTGGGATATTCTTCGTTTAGTTTAGAGATACAGCATGGAAACAGGCCCTGCGCCCCACTGAGGCAGTGCTGACCAGCGATCCCCATACACTAGATAGAGCTCCAAGGGCTAGCGGAATCAAGGGATATGGGGAGAAGGCAGGCACGGGTTACTGATTGTGGATAATCAGCCATAATCACAATCAATGGTGATGCTGGCTCGAAGGGCCAAATGGCCTCCTCCTGCACATATTTTCTATGTTTTCTTACAATCCTACACACTCAGGACAATTTACAATTTTACAGAAGCCAATTAACCTACAAACCTGCACATCTTTGGAGTGGGGGGGAGGAAACTGGAGCACCCGGCTGGAGAAAACCCACGTAGTCACGCGGAGAACGTTCACATTCCGTACAGACAACCCATAGTCGGGATTGAACCTGGGTCACTGGCGCTGTAATGCAACAACTCTACCGCTGTGTCACCATGCCGCCCAAAACTGTCTGTTCCTATCTGAGCCGTTATTAAAAGGGCAAGTGGGACCCACGTGAAAGCCAGATTCAGAGTACAAGTGAAACATAAAATTCCCTTCAATACTATCTATCATCCATTTTCTTCTAGATTAGAGATTTGCTGTTGTATGTCTTGATTATAATCAGAACCAGTGACTATAATGAGATGAGGGAGGGAGCAGTGGTTGCACTGAATAATGTGCAAGAGTGTTTAAGATCTATGCATTGTAATATTTTTATACTGATTGCTGGTGGGACAGGGAGGATTGAAGATTAAAATTATTGTGTTCATGCAACAACTTCCAGATGTCAGCATTCAGTGGTGCATGTAAAACATGGGATGTTGCCGCCAGTTTTACCCATTAGGAGTAACAGCCGACAGCCTTGCCATTATTAGTACAGCAAACATCAGGTCCCGACTGTGGAAGGGGCTGAGGAGTGGTTCAGGTTGAGGCAGCAATTAACAATATAGTTTATCATGCTTATGCCATAGCAGAAGGTTTAATGTGCACTTGGCTGACTGCTCTGAACACACCTGGAGGTTGCCAACTGCCTCGAATGCCTGGGATCTCCTGGAGTTGCCAAGGTCTGTCAGCGTTGCCTGAAGAAATCACTGGGCTCTCCTTGTAACTTTACAATAAAATATGTTTTTGTAAGATCACAAGAGATAGTAGCAGAATTAGGCCATTAGGCCCATCAATACTCCCTATCTCCTTCTCCTAACCCCATTCTCCTGCCTTCTCCTCATAACTGACACCGTACAAGAATCTATCTATCGCTGCCTTAAATATATCCACTGACTTTGCCTCCACAGCCTTCTGTGGCAAAGAATTCCACAGATTCACCACCCTCTGACTAAAGAGATTCCTCCTCATTTCCTTCCTAAAAGAACGTCCTTTAATTCTGAGGCTATGACCTCTAGTCCTAGACTCTCCCACTATTGGAAACAGCCTCTCCATATCCACTCTATCCAAGCCTTTCACTATTCTGTACGTTTCAATGAGGTCCCTCCTCATTCTTCTAAACTCCAGCGAGTACAGGCCCAGTGCGGTCAAACACTCATCTCATGTTAACCTACTCATTCCTGGGGTTTTGATTCAACTATTGGATTGTGTAATTTTTCTCATCATGGAAACATTGTATGAATAGCACACAGTGCAAGTAATCTTCTTGAAAATCAATAATTGTCTGAGAGAAGAATAACATTGGTACTTTGGGCGGCATAGTGGCTCAGCGGTAGAGTTGCTGCCTTACAGCGAATGCAGCGCTGAAGACCCGGGTTTGATCCTCACTACGGGTGCTGTCTGTACGGAGTTTTATGTTCTCCCCGTGACCTGCATGGGTTTTCTCCGAGATCTTCGATTTCCTCCCGCACTCCAAAGACGTGCAGGTATGTAGGTTAATTGGCTTGGTAAATATAACAATTTTCCTTAGTGGGTATAAGATAGTGTTAATGTGCGGGCATCACCGGTCGGCACTGTATCTCTAAACTAAAAAAAAACAAAAAAAAATAAAAAATCAGCCCACGCAATGTTCTGATATTTAATTCAGTATCATGTAAGTTCAATGGAGATAAAATATTGTGAAGAAATGCAACCAGATGTGGATTAAGCACATTTTAAATTTGGAGGAAAGAAGTCATGCCTAATTTAGAGTAAATTGTTTAGTTTCATTACTTATTGTCACGTGTACCGAGGAACAATAAATAGCTTTTGTTTGCGTGCTACCCCGTCAAATGGAAAAACATGACATGATTATAATCAAGTCGTCCACTGTGTAGAGATAAATGATGAAGGGAATGACGTTTAGTGCAAGATAAGGTACAGCTAAGTCTGATTAAAGATTGTTCAAATGTCTCCAATGAGGTAGATGGGAAGTTAGGACCACACTCTAACTGATGAGAGGACCGTTCAGTTGCCTGGCAACAGCTGGGAAGAAACTGTCCCTGAATCTGGAGGTATGCATTTTCAAACTTCTGTACCTTTTGCCTGATGGGAGAAGGGAGAAGAGTGTGTGATAGGGGTGAGATTGTTTCTTGATTATGCTGGTGGCCTTGCCTCAATGGGATGGAGGTTAGTTTGCTTGATGTTCTGGGCCATGTCCAGAAAGCTCTGCAATTTGTTGCAGTCTTGGATGGAGCTCTTCCGAAACACCGTAAAGCATCCCAATAAAGTGCTTTGTGCAGTGCATCTATAGAAGTTTGTGAGGATTGTTGGGGACATGTCAAATTTCCTAAGCCTTCTATGAAAGTTGATGTGTTGGTGTGCTTTCTTGGCCATTGCTTCAATGTGGCTTGTCCAAGACAAATTGCTGGTGATATTTATTCTTAGGAGCTTGAAGCTTTCGACCATCTCTACTTAAACGCCATCTATGTGCGTCTGAAGCAGGGTCTCGACCCAAAACGTCACCCATTCCTTCTCTCCAGTGATGCTGCCTGTCCCGCTGAGTTACTCCTGCATTTTGTGTCTACCTATGTGTACCAGGGTGTATGTACTTAATTTCTTGAAGTCAATCATAATCTCCTTTGTTGTGCTGGCATTGAGGGAGAGGTTGTTATCTTGGCGCCAGTTCATGAAGTTCTCAGTCTCCTTTCTGTACTGCATCTCGTTATTGTTTGATATCAAGCTCACTGTGTTGATGTCATCTGCGAACTTGTAAAACGAGTTGGATTCGTATTTCGCTGCAGTCATGAGTGTATGAGGAGTATAGTACGGGGGGGTGAGAATGCATCCTTGTGGAGCACCAGTGTTGAGGATTGTCGTAGAGGATGATTTAAATGTCCAACGATATCATGACGATTGTGAGAAACAAATGATCCACATCTGAGGACCAGGGATGTGAGGCTAAGAGGTCGGGTGCCTTCGGGGTTTTGGGGTTTGGTTGAGCGTCTTCGAGCATAAGGTCACATACATTTATTCCAGCGATGAGGAACAGATTGTGTGAGGGGTTAGACAAAAAAAGCTGGAGTAACTCAGCGGGTCAGGCAGCATCTCCGGAGAAAGTGAATAGGTTGAAACCCTTCTTCAAACTCTGAGGGGTGGTGAGGGAGGGGTGAGTGTGAGGGGTTTCTGGGTGGAGCTAGTTCCAGACAGGGTTACAGCAGGCCTCATTGTATAACAGTAGATCCTGTGAGCAGCAGTGGGATAAACTATCTCCCGTAACCGTGGATGTTGCGGACAGTGGACACGATCTTCCCCACCTGACAACATCCAGAGAAAATCTCTTAATTTTCCTTGCTGCGGTTTTGTATCTCATTCCAACAAATTTCCTAGTCGCTTCAATCCACTACATTCCACAGCCAAGGACACCCAAATGCAGTATTGGGTGACACCTTTGTTTGTAGATAATAGGAAGCTGAGCTCCAAGCCATCTTCAACGTGTTCACTGAAGCACATGACAGGAAGGGTCTAACATTCAACACTGCAGGACAAAGGGGCTTTGCCAACTGATCCACTGTAGAACAGAAGTTCACAGTGAAGCCCTGGAGACTGCGCTCTACTTTTGATATCTCATGGGCCACTTCACAGCGAAGGTGGACATTGATGATGAAATTCACCAACCCCTTAATGTGCTAACATAGCATTTAGTCAAACGTGGGAGAGGGTGTTTGAAATCTGACACAAAACATGTGTTTCGTGCCCCCTTGCATGCTTCTCTATCCTAGATGTACAGTAGGTACTTCAAGTCATTGGAAAAATGCCACCAAATACTGTCTCTGCAATATCTTCCAAGTTCATTGGAATTATGGCAAACACGTCATGCCTGTCCCTGGATAGTATTCTTAGCATTGAGGCCTCCGTGGCACTCACTTATTCCATTCCCATGTGCCTGTTCCATGCCAGAATCCCAAAGCAGGCACTTTATTCTAAACTCTGTTATGAGAAGAGATAAGCAAGGCAGGCTGAAGGAAAGATTCAAGATGTGCACACAGTATTTGGAAAGAAATGGAATATCTGTACCGACTCCTGGGAATCTCTGACAAATGGCTACTCAAAATGGCGGAGTGTTCTGAATGGTATTGAGAACCTTGAGTCCATGCATCAGGAGCACACGGAAGGCTTCCACTAGCCTCCGAACAAATGACCTGATCTCCTGTCAGTACCATCTGTCTCCTTTGTGGTTCCCACATTGGCCTCATCAATCGCCTCAACCTACAAATCTGGAAGCCATGCTTGTTTAAGAAGAAGGTAAAATTATTTGAACTAAGTGAAAGAGGGAAATGAAAATTATAATTAATTAATTAAAGAACTATCAGAAATTGCAGGTTGTGCTAATAGGAGACCTGTCCATGTTCAGGCTGGTCCCTAGTGCCCAGTTCCAACCTGCCCTGGCACTCCTGCCTGACCTTGGCTGGGCTGTTGGCACTGGACAGATATTAGTGGGGGACTGAATGCTTGCCTGAAGTCTTCAGCCACAGCTACCAAAACAACTTGGGTATCGATGTCACCAGTTACATCTTTTAAGAAGGTGTGGCAGTCCCAGGGAAGTCTTCCTTGCATTCACCCCACACCACGGCCATGTCCAGGATTGAATATATTTTCCAATTCTCATGTAACACATTGTCATACAGAAGGGTTAATCTTTCTTTCAAGCAAAGGACATTCTATGCAATGCAAGAGTGTTGGCAAGACTGTGGGCACCCTGGTCATTTACAAACACTCAGTCAATGAATGAATTCAATCTTGTGACTTCTCAGTTATGCGTTTCATTGAAACCTTTTAATGATACACAAGAAGAAACCTGAAATATTTCAATCAGCCCTTGATGATATTTGAGACAATCAATAACGGGAAATGGAAATGTTTAATTTAAACTTAATTGGAAAGTAATGCTCTTTAATGTTGTAAATGTCATGTGATCAACTCTTGAGGCAAGTGATACAAACCAGTGTTGCCAAGGGCAGCCTAACTCAATGTTCCGTTATTTAACATCACTCATCTTGTTGGCTTGCACTTATTGAATGGGGTGTGAGCGATTTTAAAATTGTTCAATATCTACATTTATGTTTTCTCTCCAGCATGATCTCTTGTTGATTCTCTAGCTCAAACACAAACAAACTAAGAATAGATTTCCTCCAGCCCTCTGCTCTTCTGCTGTAGATACCTATAGTCACCAGAGCCTCTGGCTTTGGGCTGTGCATTTGGTTCCTTAGTTCCCTTCCGGAGTTGTTGTCCAAGGAAATATTCCATGGAGAACAATTGTACTGAATTCTAAATTGCATTTGTTCATCCAAAGTAAAATGGGATTGTGTTTACTTAAGATTAGATTTTTGCCATTAATGCCATTTTCTTTTGGTCGAATCATGAAGCAAGGAATTGCAGATGCTCATTTACAAACAAACAGACACAGTGCTGGAGTGACACAGTGCTGGAGTAACTCAATGGGTCAGGCAGCATCTCTGGAGAACATGGACAGGCGATGTTTCAGGTCGGAATCTTCTTCAGGCTCAAGAAGAATGGTCCCGACCTGAAACATCGCCTGTCTATGTTCTCCAGAGATGCTGCCAGACCTGTTGAGTTTCTCCACACTTTGTGAAATTTATTAAAGCTTTCGCGTAGACTATTTGCTGAATCAAACAAAGGTAGGTAGAAAGCAAGTTGTTCTGTGGCCACAAAATCTGTACGGTATAGATGGGTTAAGTCAGTGTGGATGATTATTGGGAAAAATGCGAGGTTATCCATTTTGTTCTGTTCATCTATTCTTCACATTTTATTTAAATGGCGACAACAAGAATGATGCAGTATAGAGAGAATGGTGTGTCCTTGTGCATGAAAATCAATTCAGTGTGCAGGTACAATACATGATACAGATAAAGCAAATGGAAGTTTGGGCACTTTTGAGAGATGGAGTAGAATAGTACAAAAATCTTACTCTAACTGTACAGGCGAGTCTAGAAACTAGTGTACTGCATACAATTTTTTTCAGAAATATATTCATCCAAGGCAGTTCAGAAATGGTTCACAAATTGATCCCTTGATGAAAGGGTTATTTGAAAAAGAATGGCTGAGCAGATTGGGCCATACTCAAAGGAATGCAGTAAAGGATAGCACAATATATGAAAGCACTTCTGAATGTAAAGGGGGCTAGACAGGGTCTATGTCTAGAGAATGTTTCCTCTTCTGTGAGAATCTAGAATTAGTGGGTATTGCTTCTCCATTTAATATGAAAGTCATAAGTGATGGGAGAAGAATTAGGCCATTCAACCCATCAAGTCTACTTCGCCATTCAATCATGGTTTATCTATCTCTCCCTCCTAACCCCGTTCTCCTGCCTTCTCCCCTTAACTTCTGACACCGGTACTAATCAAGAAAGAGTCTCAAAGAGTTATATGCAAATATTTGTGGAGGCTAAATTACTGAAAATAGTCCAGGCTGAGGAGAGATTTTGGGTCCTTTGGGGGGTTGTGGCTTGCAGGCAAGAAAGCGCAGCTGAGGTCAACATCAGATGATCCATGGTTTTATTAAATTGTTGAGCAGGCTGGAGGGGCAAAACAGCTCCCATTTTGTATGTCTCCTACCTCTGAATCTCAATGTTTTTATTTTGAGTTTGAGTTGCACTTCTCAACACTCTGTGATTCATTGGTTTCAAAACAAAGCTTCTCCTGGCATGTTTTATGTTCATTTTCCAGCAACACTGGTCGTATTAAATTTTTAATGAACTGTGAGCATATTAGGGTTGTTTGTAATTCAGAGACCAGATTAATTCTGTAGGAAGGGAACTGCAGATGCATGTTTTACACAGAAGAGAGACACAAAAAGCTGGAGTAACTCAGCGGGTCAGGCAGCATCGAGTTACTCCAGGTTTTTGCGTCTACCAGATTAATTCTTGCAGTCTAACCAAACTCTTTCAGTACCAAGTAGCTTGTGTGGTTCTGCAGACTTCCATACAGATCTGACCTTCACACTAGTCATCCCGCGATCTTTGATTCAACCATGGAGTTATATTCCTCCAAAGAGAGGAGGAATATAAGATTCATGGAAGATAATTTTCATCTCTGGAAACACTGAGCATCTGGCGTTGGTTGTGGAATAGCATTGAACGGTTATTCTCATGCTGTGCATTTTGTCCCAAATTAATGTGAGGTTCCGGGTTTGGAAACATGACCCTTATTTCAATTCAGCGACTGAACTGCATCCCGACAAAAGATCTGAACAGCAGCTTTATTTATGGCACCAATATATTTATTTACATGACCCCCATTCCCCCATTTCTTGGTGCTTTCTGACTGACAGCCAATTAACGTCTGACTACGGCCCATTTTCATGCCGGGAATAGTCTGGTAAAGTGGAATTTCTATTAATAAGAGCCAATTATGACTGGCAGAGAACAACGTTTTTCACCTCCTTGGCATAGACGGGGTTTGAACAGTGTTGCGGAGACGCACAGCAGCAACAGCGATCTGACAGAGCTCAATATCCCCCTTGGGCATCTGCTGATATATTGTGCAAGAATTGTAATAACAATAGCGATCAAAAATGATGAGAACAACATGATCGGAAATGCCAGCTAGGAGGATTAGAGCAAAATTGTTTTGTCCAATGAGTATGCTAATAGGATCATTTACATCTTTATTGAAATTACTTTGTGTGGGCTAACTTTAATCAAGCCATCTTATTTTGGAGCTGGACATGATAATTACTCCCCGAAAGATGACTTCCAAAATTAGATTTAAGTACAATACAGCACAAAAATGTCAAGTGCTGATCCTGTGTGACGCACTTGCCTGGTTACCCTGTGGTGCAGGAAGCAGCTTATTTTCTCTCCATTCTCTGGGCAGCAGTGATGTGTGTTTCTACAGTTGCCTGGATTACCAAACACAGGCTGAGTTAGCTTCCCCATTGAGGAGGTAATGATTCACATCATTAGTTTGTACCTTGAATACTTTAACCATTATACTTTGTGAACACTATGTAGGTTTTTGACATTAAATTCTTGCAGAAATTGTTTAGCTGATTTGAATGCATCCTTCACATTTTGTTTTCAAGTACTGTCGATTTTGACTGGTTACTTTGACCCAAAATCAGAGTTTGAAAAACAAATGTCTTAATCTTGCCAGCTGTTTATTCCCTGTTGTCTCAAATTGTGTTCTTGCCCAACAAACAAACTCTATTGGTTCTGCGATCTTTGGACAAATTACTGAACACAGTTTTTGTTGCTAGGAACAACTTTTGTTTTCAAGCCAACAAAATGTCAGATGTTTCTCAAATTCTTGTTGCCAGATTAAATGTAAGCCCTGATCCCGTGGCTTAACTTATGTTGACTGAAGGATGGCTGCACATATTGAAGTCTTCCTGAGACTGTGAGCACTGAGGAAAGAAGGTTCTTGCTGGAAACAAGATTAAATGGTTGCTAAAAGCACCAACAACCAATGTACGAGGATGTGGCCAGGACTCAAGGCACTGAGCTGTATGGAGAGGTTCAGCAGGCTTGGTCTTTATTCCTTGGAGCACAGGATGCTGAGGGGTGATCTAAGAGGTGTATAAGCATGCAGTGGATAGATTAGGTAAATGCACAGACTCTTTTACCCAGGCTAAGGGAATCAAGAACCACAGGAGTCTGAAGAAGGGACTCGTCCCAAAACGTCACCCATTCCTTCTCTCCACAGATGCTGCCTATCCCGCTGAGTTACTCCAATGTTTTGTGTCTACCTTAGATTTAAACCAGCATCTGGAGTTCTTTCCTACACAAAAGCCAGAGGATATGGGTTTATGGTGAGAAGGGAAAGATTTCATTGGAACCTGGGTGGGGGGCGGGGAACTTTTTCACACAGAGGGTGGTAGGTACATGGAATGAATTGTCAGAGGAGGTAGTTGAGGCAGGTACTATCACAACATTTAGAAGACATTGAGAGAGTACACAGGTAGGAACGGCTAAGAGGGATATGGGCGAAAAGTAGGTAGGTGAGACTAGTGTAGATAGGGCATCTTTGTTGGCATAGGCAGGATGGGATGAAGGGGTTGTTTCCACATTGTATGACTATGACTTTATGACAGTTTGCTTTTGTAAATGCATTCTGTATAGCATTTGCAGAAGAACGAGGTGAAATGTAATGTCGTTAACAATGCGGGCTTGGAGAGGGAGAACATTTGTAAGTTGTCTGGAAAACAGCCCCTATATCTACTGACAATGAAGATGGTTGCAGAGGCAAATGATCTCCAAATTCAAAAAAATGTTGCATACTTTTTAATATTTAGTTATTTTGTTTTTTATTTAGTATATTACTGCCACATGTACCGAGGTACAGTGAAAAGCTTTTATTGGGGCATATCAATAGCTAGAGCATTTAAATATTACTTTTTCCTCCCTCAAAAATGCGTGGTACATAAAAATGAAAGCCTTTCTCTCTTGTATTATTTTATTTCTAATCTTACTCGATAACTGACTCCTTGCCTTCCATGAAAGACATTTGCTGAATTTAATGCTGAGCTGCTGAACTGATGATAAAAGTGACACCAGTATTGATTTAAAGTTATGATAATATTATCAATCCTTATTAAGTGGAGGTGTTGAAGGATGTTTGCTTCTTACTAATTTAGTAAGACCTGTATACATTCCTTTTAATGGAAGCAGACATTTTCACAGATCTAAATTGTTTAGATATTGCTGCAACTTCCCTACCTGTGTGATAGTAATTCTTCACCACCACTCTTTTGACTGCCTTCCACACATCTTTGCTTCAAAGGCAAAATACGGGGGGTGGTGGAAATCTGAAATGAAAACAAGAAAATGCTGAAAACATTAAATGGGTCAGGCAGCATCCGTGTGATCTGTTTTTATTTCATGTCTCTTCTTCACTTTGTTACAATAATATTCCCTGGCCTGAAGGCTCCATATAAACTATAGTCATATTTACATTTACTGCTTTCTGCAAAATCAACATAGCAACTGAAATTGCGAGAAGAAAACCCTTTAAAAGTTGCATTGGCGATGCAATTTATTATAAAAGGTTTTATTTGACATGTCATTTGTGACCATTGTAACAAAAACTGTAAATACAACCAGCCACAGTTTTTTGGGGGTGACATTATAGTACCACAGAGTTGCCTGTGGGGGAAGACTGAAGTATGTTCTGCAACAACCAAGTTAACAAAATGCCTTCTTCATCTGCTTACAGAGACTGGCAGAAGCAGCAGAGGATTCTCAGCAAACACACGTTTGGAAAGAAGATTTTGAGGTAAGGCTAAAGTCTCCCTTTTCCCCAGTGGCCCTTTGGGTGTGATGCAGCCTCTGTTTTGCTGGGAGGGTGGTTGGGATTCAGAATTGATGAGCAGAATGAATAGTGGTTGAAAACAAGTGTGTGGCTCTTTGTATCTTTTTGTCTTGAGAACTGTTTAAACCTTCTGAGCTATGACCAGATTTCTGTCATCCATCCATGCTGGAGTGACCTATTTAAAACAAAATAATAACAGACTGTTTGGTACAACTTTTGCAAAGATTGATCCAAAATTGGTTATTAAATGCAGGATCCTTTTCAAAATCAATCAACCAGCTACGTGTGGACAACCAAAAGCAATTGATTTATTGTTATAATTCTGTTCTGATGTTCGTCAAGGCAAGTCGAGTTTATTGTCATATGCACAAGTATAGTGATGTACAGGTATAATGAAAATACTTGCTTGCAATAACATCACTGGCACATAAACTCAAATATACAAAACCATAAAATATATATGAAAATTACACGTAAAATCCTGCAAGAAAGAATGAAACAAGTCATCAGTGCAAGCTACAATTGGAAAGTAATCGTTCATGGTAGTGCAAGAGGTGGTATGTAATGTTCTATTACAGAGGTTCTTCAATTGTTAGGAACTAATTCTTATGTTTTCCTTTGACTTGGCCGTCCCTGCTCACGAGTAGAATCAAGGAACTGCAGTTACTGGTTTATAAGAGAAGTTGGAGTAACTCAGTAGGTCAGGTAGCATCTTTGGAGAACATGGATAGGTGACATTTTGGGTTGGGACCCATCTTCAGAGTCTGAAGAAGGGTCCCGACCCAAAGCATCACCTATCCATGTTTACCTGAGTTACTCCAGTACTTTGTGTCTTCACCTGTTATTTGTGTCCATTGCTCTCAACATAGGTAGATGTTATATCAGGTCAGCTAATGTGTTCCAGGGATTTTTAGAGACTCCTCATACGTCTCGAAGTCCAGGCGTTAGGGCCTGGGATTGGCTGTCTTACTTCAGATTATTGCTATTCCTTTCACCTTACCTTCTTTTAAATGTCTGTAATGTGAACTCGGCGGTGAACTTAAACTCTGCGGACGAGAGGCTTGTTGGGTGTCCTGGAAGCTGTAAAGACTCATGGTGTGTCTGCGAGCTCCTGTTTAAGTGTGGTCACGGGCCATTGCAATTTTCAACATCTGGTCTACAGTCTTTATATTTCCCCATTCTCTTTCTACAAAGAATATGCCTGGCAGCCAATTTAAACTTTGATTTGATGGACTGGCTTCAGACCAAGAAATTGCTGTGGGGATTTGCAGCTCACTGAGGATGCAAGTAAATGAGTCCTTCTCTGAAATGTTGTACAATTAATATCAATGGATAATAGATGCTGATGGAATATTAAACATGCTGGAGACACAGCCAGAAGAAAGTATGGCTGATGCTGCATGGAGGATAATGCATTAGTTGCTAAACTGTAATCTGGATGAGAGGTTAAATTTATTTTGGAGTCTTGGAATCCCAGTCATCATGTCTACTTTTTTGAAGAACCATGGTGATGGTGTTGGTTGTTTTTAATGCTGGGAACTAACATTACGGTGCATTAAGTTGGTGTGTGGAAACAACCAGTGGAAGATAAAGTTAGCAACATGATCAAGACATTAAAAAGTTAATGTATAGTAAATAGTTTATTGTGTGCAGTATAAATCCATTGAAAATAGAACATAGAACTGTACAGTGCAGGAACTTGTATTGTATTCAATTTATTGTCATTATCTCATAAGAGACAACGAAATGGATTTTCCTTACAGTCATGTATCATAAAAATAAATAATAAATAAATAAATAATAAAAAAATTAAAAAGCACAAACACAGAAGTCCACGACACAACATAACCCCACAGCGGCACCAAAGTTAAGGAAGGTACCATAGTCCAGCCAGCCTCCCCGCCGATCTTCCCAGATGTTCACCCGTGGTCGGGGCCTCCCGAGCACCCGCAGTCGCCCCAACGGGCGGCCTGATGCTCAGGCCCTCTCGCTGGGAACGATGGAACCCCGACGCCGAACCCCGACGGAGAACATCCTCAGCGGCCCGGACCTCCAAATCAGCCACCTCCCACTGGAGTCCACGGCTCCCGAATTCCGCAGGCCGAGCCGGGCGGAGTTGCAGGACTCCGCGATGTTGGTCAGCGCCGCCCGCGTTGGGAGCTCCGCGAACCACAGCTCCGCGATGTCGGTGCAGCAGGCCCAGCACTCCGGAGCTCCAAACGGCGATCCCCGGTAAGGCATCGCCCGCCCTGCGATGTATCCAACGCTGCGCCGCTGCTGCTGGAGCTCTGGTCGGTCCCGGCAGGAAAGGCCGCGCCAATCCAGTAGGTAGGCCGCGGGGGGGGGGGGGGGCGAGGACGTGACTCGAAAAATAGTTGCGTCCTCTCCAGGAAGCGACTGAAGGACGGTATCCCCCTTACCGTACCCTCTTCCCCCCACATAAAGACAAAAAACCCACAAAAAAACGTTCTTCAAACATAACAAAAAGAACTAAAAGATACCGGACTGAAGGCGGAGGCAGCTAGCAACAGCGCCACCGGATGTCCAAAACAGGCCCTTTGGTTGACAATGTCCGCACCGAACATGATGCCAAGTTAAACTAACCTCCTCTACCTGTACATGATCCGTATCCCTCTATTCCCTGCGTATCATTTGTGCCTATCTAAAAGCCTCTTAAACACCAATATTGTATCTGTCTCCACCACCACCCCTGGCACCCGCCACTTTATGTCGAAAAATACTTGCCCATCTCCTTAATAAGTTAAATTCCCATTATTTTATAACTTCTATTAATTTAACACCCCGTAACCTATCTAATGTAATTTCACATAGAAATGCAATCCAGTGCATCCAGTTCTGAATTAAACAACCAGTTAGGGTGGCACGGTGGCATGGTGGTAGAGTTACTGTCTTATAGCGCCAGAGACCCGGGTTTGATCCTGACTATGGGTGCTTGTCTGTACAGAGTTTGTATGTTCTCCCCGTGACCTGTGTAGGTTTTCTCCGAGATCTTCGTTTTCCTCCCACACTCTAAAGACGGACAGGTTTGTAGGTAAATTGGCTTGGTATAAGTGTAAATGTAAACTTGTCCCTAGTGTGTGTAGGGTGGTGTTAATGTGCGGGGATCGTTGGTTGATGTGGACTTGGTGGGCCGAATGGCCTGTTTCCACGTTGTATCTCTAAACTAAACCAAAACAGTAAGAGAAGGAGAAACCTTTCTGACCATTTACAATGTCAACAATGGTGGAGTCCAAGATTCAAATGTTAAATTCAAGTATGAGGACTTTGCTGCCACTTTCAGTCAGATGTGCTAAGAGTATCATCCATGTTGGTCACCTTTTGAAGTTCCCACTTTCACAAAAGCCTGGAGTTCAGCCAAATCAATTCATCCCACTTGATACTGATCAATATCCCAGTGCACAAGATGGCATGTAATCTATGTTCTCTCACAACAAACACTGATGTTTCAGAATTACTCACACCTCTGCTCAAGCTTTCCTAGTGCAACTATAATGCATGCATTTACTTGATGTGGTGAAAAACTGCCAGTTTTGACCCGTTTGCAAGAAAAGGGGGCAAATTCATACTGGTCAATTTTCACCTCTAAGCAGAAACATGGTGAAAGGTCTTGCTTATAGTGCTCTGAAGATGCAAATACTCAACCAAAGCTCAGACCGTATTACAGCTATAAGGTCATAAGTGATAGGAACAAAATTAGGCCATTCAGCTCATCAAGTCTACTAAAACATTCAATCATGGCTGATCTACCTCTCCCTCCTAACCCCATTCTCCTGCCTTCTCCCCATAACCTCTGACAACCCTACTAATCAAGAATCTGTCTATCTCTGCCTTAAAAATATCTACTGGCTTGACCTCCACTTGTGGCAAAGAATTCCACAGATCCACAGCTTTGGTCTAAACATGGTTAAAGAGTCGAAATCCAGAGATGAACTAATACTATTTGATCTTCAAAGCAAACAAATGGCATGAAGGAGTTATTGTAAAATATATTCGCAATCAGAAATGATTCTTTGCTGATATTGTTTTTGGCAGAAAGGATGATATTTGGCCTTGAGGTCAATCACCTTAAGCCTGAGATAACAATGCAGGAATTCTTCACTTCTTCGTGCTCAATCATTCTTAATTGATTCATTAAGCATTTTCCTCCATTATGATATCAAAAGTGGGGACATAGTCTGTAGATGGACACCAGACACAGTATATGATTCAAATACATCTTTAATCAGCACTGAAACTTAACAGCATAAAGGACGGTTGGTTGTCGGTACATCCTAGCTGCTCAGACTGGCAGTACCGGAAACAAGCGTTAGTATAAGTGTTACAGTGGGGTGGAGTTAGTGATGCTGGCTTATGTGTGATTGGTTAACATGCATCATCAATCTACATCCTTCCCCCTAATGATTAAGTGTGGAAGGGCACCCATACCATGGAGTTAAACATACTCGCCATATCTGTCTGGTGGTCTACTGACACGGCCCGAGCGCGTGCGGACCAAACCCTTCCCCCCCTCACCAGAAAGATGAGACGGAGAGCCTGGAGACGAGAATGGCGCGGTGGAGGCTTGTGGTGACCGAAAGGGGAAACATGCGGTAGGTGAGGCCCCGTGGTTAGTGGAGACCGAGGGACGTGGGGGGGTGCAAAGCATGCGGGGACGGTTGGGAGACATTGCAAAAGGCGGCTGGAACTCGAGCGGCGGAGCATAGGGATCAGCCGGCGGTGGTCGGGGCTCCTTCACAGCAAGCAGGTGTTGTCGGCTTCTCCGGTATACCGCTCCCTCACAGTCCACAAGGTACGATCGCGGCTCATCAGTCGGGCGTACAACAACGCCCAGACGAGAATGTCCAGTTGAAGTTCGTAGACGGACGACCTGGCCCGGCGGTAGAGGCTTGAGTGGTCTGCTGGAACTGTCGTATGACCGTTTCTGGATGTCATGCTACTCTTGGAGACGTTTCTGGATAGTGGCGGGCTTCAGCACCCGAGGGACCAGCTGCTCTTGTGCGATGGGGACCGGAGACCTCGTCAATTTTGACATCAGTCGCTGTGCCGGCGATCCCAAGGTTCCGTCTCTGGCAATGTTTCTGAGATTCAGGAGATCGAGATAGACGTCTGACTTTGAAATGCGAGCTCCCTCCAGCAAGTGCTTGGCGCTTCTGACAGCGCGTTCAGCGAGTCCATTACTCTGTGGATACTCGGGACTGCTCGTGATGTGCTGGAAGTTCCATCGGTCTGCGAAAAGCTTGAACATGTGGCTGGTGAACTGTGGACCGTTGTTGGTTCTCAGGATGACAGGAATGCCATAGGCTGAGAAGTGTCTTTTCAGCTTCTGGATGATCATCTCAGATGTGAGGGAGGTCAGTTGGTCCAGTTCAAACCAGTTAGAAAAGGAGTCAACCAGAACTAGCTGGTGCTTTCCGCACCATTCGAAAATGTCTGCTGCCAGCGACGTCCAGGGCAGTGCTGGTGGAGGTTGTTGCTGAAGGGGCTGCCGCTGCTGATGAGGCGCAAGGTTGTTGCAAGTGGGGCAGGAGGCTATGCGGTCCCGGATATATTTGGCCATTCCCGGCCAGTAGAACAGACCATGAGCGCGTGCCAGTGTGGAGTCGGCTCCTGGGTGGCCGCTGTGTGCCGCTGTGAAGTATTCGTCTCGTAGCGATGAAGGTATCACTACCTTGTGACCCTTGACGACAACACCATCCTGAACCACCAGTTCATCACGGACCAGGAAGAACGGCTGCACCTCTGTGGGCGTGTTGGATTGTTTGTCTGGCCAGCCTGTTTTGATGATGGAGGAGAGGGTTTGAAGCATATTGTCAGTGGCAGAGTGCGCGGCCAGGGTGCGCAGTTGTCTACTGGAGACGAGATCGACACCGAGGTCCGTGAAATTTTCCTGTTCATAGGGATGTTGTTCGCAGGATGCCGAGGTGCACGAGAGAGAGTGTCAGCGACATGCATGTCCTTACCCTTTGTGTAGGTAATAGAGAAATTGTACCGCTGCAGCTGCATCATCATACGCTGCAAGCGAGCTGGCGCGGCATGGATGGGCTTGTTCAGGATTGTCACCAGTGGTTGGTGGTCCGTCTCGACCGTGAAGGTGTTGCCAAAGACAAAGTCGTGGAATTTGGAGCAGGCAAAGACGACCGCCAGCAGTTCCTTTTCGATTTGCGCGTAGTGCTGCTCCGTGTCGGTCATGGTGCGAGAGGCATACGAGACAGGTAGTAGGGTGCCATCGGCAGATGGTTGCAAGCAGGCTGTGCCGAGCCCGAATTTCGAGGCATCGCAGGTGATCGTCACCGGATGCCAACGACCAGGTAATAACCCCAGCTGAATCTCTTGATGACCTCAATGTTCTGCTGCGTAAACTAAGCCAGATCTGTGACCTGCCCTCAAATCACATTTTGGATAGGGCAAGGTTTTTCTCTCGTCGCCAGCTCCCTGGCGAACGAGTAGACTCGTTTATCTCAGACTTAATGTATTTAGCACAGCGCTGCCGATTCCAAAATATGCCGGTTGATCAGCTGACTGATCAGTAAACGAGGGACATTTTAGTGAATGGCATTAACGACCTAAAGCTCAGATCAGAGCTTCTGAGACGGCCAGATCTGACACTTGATGAAACTGTACACGCATGCAGAACAGCAAAATTCATCGACGCTATAGACAGTTCGCACGAAACCAAAACCATCAATCTGACGGGCCTCACTAGGCAGCGAACAAACACAGATAACAGGCGATTTATGACCCAAGCTAGTCAGGCGGCTCACAGCGATCCTCAGAAGAGATGTCCCAACTGCAATTACTTACACAGCAGACAATCAGCCTGCCCCGTCCTCGGAAAAGCATGCAATTACTGTAAAAAGTTACATCACTTTGCCTCTGCTTGTCGGGCAGCAAGTCGGACCCGTGGGAAGAATTCGCCCAGCTCCAAGTCTAATCTAAATTTTTTGCAACGAGACAGCAACAGTCTCACTCCCAATTCCAGCTCGAATCCACCCCCGAATACAGCCCAATTAACTCGCAAGAGGATTCGACTGTTTATTCGTTACAGCATGCTGCTGCCAAGAATTCTGATCCAACCGTGACGATATCTGTAAACAATGTCGACTTTGGCGCGAAATTAGATACGGGTGCAAAGGTCAATACTATGTCAATCAACCTCTTCAACAAGATTAGAACTAACGAGCCACTGATCAAGGACAAATCCACTCTACATGCTTTTGGAGGGGAGGTGCTGGTTCCTCTGGGCAAAACCAACTTGAAATGTGTGCTGAAAAAACCCACGAGGAATTTGACCTTCTATGTCTTGAACTTTAATTCAGTTTGGCAATCGTGCCTGTCAGGAACTGGGGCTGATTTCCTTTGACAAAACGGTCCACAAGCTGCAAATTTCGTTGCACCCGCTGAGTGAATTCCCTGATCTTTTCGACAACAACCTAGGCAAGTTGCCTGTGACCTACAAGATTATTACTGACCCAGATGTGACACCCCTCATCCGACCCCCACACCGATTGTCATTTGCCATGACTGACAGGGTTCATTCTGTGCTGAAGGACATGGCCTCCATAGGCATAATTGAAGCAGTCAGCGACCCCACCGACTGGGTCTCAACCATGATTGCCACAGTCAAGAAGGGAAAAAATGAAATCCGCCCGTGCATCAACCCGAAAGACCTGAACACTGCCACTAAGCGTCCACACCATCCCACTTCTGACACCATGTAGATGGACACCAAACACAGTATATGATTCAAATACATCTTTAATCAGCACTGAAACTTAACAGCATAAAGGACGGTTGGTTGTCAGTACATCCTAGCTGCTCAGACTGGCAGTGCCGGAAACAAGTGTTAGTATAAGTGTTACAGTGGGGTGGAGTTAGTGATGCTGGCTTATGTGTGATTGGTTAACATGCATCATCAATCTATATAGTCCAATTGCATAATACAGCTCATCCCAAGTGCATGGACGAAGAGCTTGCATTCAGCATGAACAAGGATTTGGGAGACCAGTGGGATGTTTTTGTGGGTTGCTGTGGGGCCACAGACATCTTCTGCCATGTGGGAATGGAGTTTGGAGTTGCATTTCTGATTTGCGTACTGTCCGGGTTATGAATTGTTCACGGGAAGAGAGCGTTGACGCATCCTAGGGAGGACCTGTGTTCATTTCCATTTCCACCTTCTTCAATAATGCAGCAGTCCAGGTGAGCATAGCACCAAGACATAGACAACTTGCAGGTGCAGGCTCTTACATGGCAGGTAGCACCCCCAGTACAGAAGTAGAATTACATTGAAGCTATAACGATAACTGAAGGAACTGTAAACTACTTCATTCACACAAACCAACCGCCCTTTTATTGACTCCATTGACACAAAGCTAGCAGCATAATCAAGGATGAATCGCAGCCTCCCCTCTCCCATCAGGCAAAAGATATGGAAGTGTGAAAAGCACACCACCAGATTCAGGGACAGTTTCTTCCCAGCTATCATCAGGCAACTGAATCATCCTACATAACCAGAGAGCCGTGCTGAACTACTATCCAGTCTGAAGAAGGGTCTCGACCCCAAACGTCACTCATTCCTTCTCTCCAGAGATGCTGCCTGTCCTGCTGAGTTATTCCAGCATTTTGTGTCTACTATCTACCTCTATGATGACCCTTGGACTATCCTTGATCGGACTTTGCTGGCATTACCTTGCACTAATCGTTATTCCCTTATCATTAATCTATACCCTGTAAATGGATTGACTGTAATCATGTACTGTCTTTCTGCTGACCGGCTAGCACGCACCAAATGCTTTGCACTGCACCTCGGTTCACGTAACAGCAAACTAAACTAAATTAAAAACTTTTCCCCATCACCTAACTCTAGGTTGGATTTCTAGCACTGTCTTTGTGTGGTGATTTTCTTTTCATATTTCATCTGCACTATTTGTGCTGACACCTGTGACAAACTGTCAACCTTGTCGATCTCCACTCAGTCTGCGAGTGGTATTTGGGCCTCTTAGGTGAAGCTACCTCCAACAGAATGCTGTTATCTTTCCAATTTACATTATTTTAATCGTTAGTTAGGATATGGGTGCTGAAATCGTGTTTAACTGGTGCAGATTGGAATTGGGACCCTGCCTATTTTTCTTGTTTTCATACTGTTGCTGTGCATATTGGATTGACGTCCAGCCGGTTTAAATGATAGCTCCTGGAAAATATTTGCTGTTTATGTGGAAAACAGGAGCTTAAGAATCACCATTGGTGGAGTTTTTAAGAAAGAGCAAAATGCTGGTCACGTTTCCCACATGGGGGAATGTGTGTACGATGAAAAGACCTGAAGCATCTTGTGCTTAGGATAGGTTCTGATCAGTGTGTTTGTTGAGCAAAACCCCTTTGTGGTTTGATGCAGAAAAACAAGACTCAAGTTGACTCGGTACATCTGTATTACTTGACTAACTGCCGATCATGCTGAAGTGTTGCATTGGCTAATCTGATGCAATTATTTACAGTGTATTTTTAATATAAGATAATTTAAATTCTGGCCATCATAAAATTAATCAATTTAACAACATTATTTACGATGTGCTGTACTTATTTTCCATGTGGAATTGCCCAGTTTTCCAATTCACATTGTATATTCAAGGAAGGAAAAGGAATGATTAATGCAAAAGAATAGCCAGTGGCTCCTAAATTTCATAAACCATTACCTGGTAGACCTGAGCCAATATCTGAGCATAGGATGGATTTATTAAATACATAAAGCTTCAAATTGTGCTCTTCCCACGTGTTCAGCTCTCGGATGTTGTTCAGTATACTTCGAATTTGTAAACAAAATATTTAAATGCTCAAAATTTGAAATAAAACCAGATTATTTGCCTATTTCGCTGTGCACAGATGTTTTCTGACCTGCTGGGAATTTACAGCGCTGTCTGCTTTTATTATAGCGAGAACGTATAAAACAGTAGAACAATAGAGTGCCTTTCAGCTGACAATGTCCATGTTGAACATGATGCCTGGTTAAACGAATCTCCTCTGCTTCAACTTGATCCATAATCCTCCTTTCCCAATATCAATATGCCTATCTAAAAGACTCTAAAACGGCACTATTGTATCTCGGGGCCACCAAGGAGATTATGGATCAAGTTGAAGCAGAGGAGATTAGTTATAGATAGTATAATGGTCAGCATAGACATGATGGGATGAAAGGCCTGTTTCTATGCTCCACAACTCTAACTTTTTTTTAGAGTGGGGCTGGGCAGGTGGGACTAGCGTACATGGGGCATCTTGGTCGGCATGGATCAGTTGGACTGCAGGGCCTCTTTCCATGTTGTATGACTTTGACTCCATGACGTTGTTGTGCTGCAGTTTCTTTTGATTTCTTACAATCTTTAACAACCTAACTTTCAGAAACACGTCTTAGTACAGGAATCAAATTCTAAGTTGCTGGTTCACAACTCATCAACACTTCCTTATGTCTCCTTTTGCAGAATTGCCCATAAACTCCATTAAAAGCTGCTCAGAAACGGGAAAGGAAATTAAACCAAGAGTACCGCTGTCCATTCCAATATTCTGCTTTATCCGTTATCCGCAAAACACGTTTGTTCTGGGAAAGGATGTAATAGAAAGAAGTTAAAGCATTTTAACTGAGATTCTCGGTGGCACAGCGGTAGAGTTGCTGCCTTACAGCGCTTGCAGCACCAGAGACCTGAGTTCAATCCCGATTATGGGTGCTGTCTGTATGGAGATTGTACATTCTCCCCATGACCACGTGGTTTTTCTGAGATCTTTGGTTATCTCCCACATGTCCAAAGACCAATAGTGTTAAAAGTGCGGGGATCGCTGGTCGGTGCGGACTCGGTGGGCCGAAGGGCCTATTTCTGTGCTGTATCTCTAACCTAAGCTAAATGTAAACCATCTGCTTCCACATATCTCACTGCAGCATCGGTTGATATCATCCATTCGCCTCAGCTGACGCGAAGGCCTATTTTCTGGGGTTGAACCAGCATCTGGTAATTTGTGCTTTTTCAAGCAGAAGTGATGATTTAATTACTGCAAGCTATTTACATTCTCCAGAGTTTAATCATTGAGATAGTTCTTCGTGGCTGCTTTATCAGTCCCAAAGTATGCACTCTCTAAATGGCATGTTATTTGAACTGGTTTCACAATATCTTTCTTTATGGGCAACATCCTGAACTCAGCAATTTAGGAAACATATGGAGTTTAATAAGACTGGAATTGAACAGAATTGAAATAGAACATAAAAACAAAGAACTGCAGATGCTGGCTCACAAAAAGCATACAAAGTGCTGGAGTAACTCAGTTGGTCAGATAGCATTTCTGGATAGAGGGAATGGGTGACATTTGGTGTAAACCAGCATCTGCAGTTCCTTCCTACACATTTCTGGAGTACATGGATAGGTGATGTTTTGAAACGGGGTCCTTCTTCAGACTGATTGTGGGGGATGTGGGATGGTGGGGGGGGGGGGGGCAGAAAGCAGGAAGGGAGGAGGTGCTGGGCAAAGTCTGGTAAGTAATAGGTGGATACAGGTTTGGGGGGAGGGCAGATAGGCAGATAGTTGGATAAAGGCCAGAGGTGAAAAGACAGAAGGTGTGAGACAAACGGATTGGGAGTTGCCAAATGTGAAGCTAGAGGAAGGAATGTAGGGGGATGGTTGGAAGAGGTGTGAGTCCAGTTGAGGCATAGGTGAGAGAGCGGAGGGAAAGAGGGAGTGTGGGGGATGAAGTGTTCCCCTGGTCCTCACCTTTCAACCTACCAGCCTCCGCTTCCAACTCATCATTCTACAACATGTCCATCACCTCCAACGTGATCCCACCACTAATCACATCTTCCCATCTCCACCCCTTTCCGCATTCCGCAGAGACCACTTGCTTGGCAACTCCTTGTTCACTCATCCATTCCCACCCAAACCATACCCTCCCCAGGTACTTTCCCCAGCAAACGCAGGAGATGTAACACCTGTCCCTATACCTCCTCCCTCACCTCCATCCATGGACCCAGCAGTCCTTCCAGGTGTGTCAACGGTTCATGTGCACCTCTGTAACCTCATGTACATCATTCAGTGTTCCCTCTGTCACCTCCTGTACAGTGGCGAGTCCAAGCATAAACTAGGCGATCGTTTCGCTGAACATTTGCGCTCAGTCTGCCTAGGCCTTCTGGATCTCCTGGTTTCTTACAAATTGAAAGAAGGGCATTATTTTGTCCATTTTTTGGTTTATGTTCTCTCTCTCTCTCTCTCTAATTGCTCTCATTTGCACATTGGCCATTTGTTTACAGCTTATCCACATACTTTCGCCGTTTTTACCCTTTCAGAAGCACCAGCATCCCAAAACTTCTTTTGTCTCCTTCCTGGTTCTGACGAAGGGGCTTGACCTGTAACATTAGCTCTATTTCTCTCCCCACAGATGTCGAGATCTGCTGAGTATTTCCCAGCATTTTTGTTTTAGGCTTTTCTGCATTATTTGTTGGATTTTTCGCTTTATTACACTGTAATAAACACAATTACGGGTATACATGCGGGTATTTTTCTTCTTCACTTTATATTCTTCCGATAATTCTGTTTTTTACCTTCTGCTCCCTTATCCTGCTGACACTGGGCTGGGTGGAGCCAGTGACGGCTTCCTGTGCAGTTCACTGTAATTCATCTGAGGAAAGTTGGGAGATGTTGGTTCCACCTCTATGTTTTTAATGTAACCACTGAGGGAAATCAAAGAAAACAAAAACCTCAAACATGACTTCTGAGCAATTTTAAAGATTATTATGTACTTTTGGATGAATGAAATCCTGATGAAAGCACAATAATGGCCCTGTCCCACGGTACGAGTTCATTCCAAGAGCTCTCCCGAGTTTGCCCTGATTCGAACTCGGAGATTTACGGTAATGGCCGCTCGTCGGTACTCGGGGGTCTCGTGGACATTTTTCAACATGTTGAAAAATCTTCACGAGTCTTCCCAAGATTACCTGCCGTTAGCGAGTCTTCCCGAGTACCTGCCGTTAGCGTTACGAGCCGCTAAGAGACGACCCCGAGCTCCGATGTACCCGCTACGTTCATTCTCCGTGCTTATCGCGAGTTGATTTTAAAAAAAAATTTGGGAGAGCTCTTGGAATGAACTCGTACCGTAGGACAGGGCCATTAGGCTTGGGCATGTAGTTTCAGTTTCGTTTATTGGCACGTGTACCGAGGTACAGTGAAAAGCTTTTGTTGCGTGCTAACCAATCAGCAGAAAGAGAAAACATGATTACAATCGATCCATTTACAGTGTAGAGATACATGATAAGGGAATAACATTTAGTGGAAGGTAAAGCCAGCAAAGTCGGATCAAGAATAGTCCGAGGGTCACCAAAGAGGTAGATAGTAGTTCAGGTAGTCTGGAGAAGGGTTTCGACCCGAAACGTTGCCTATTTCCTTCGCTCCATAGATGCTGCCTCACCCGCTGAGTTTCTCCAGTATTTTTGTCTACCTTTGATTTTCCAGCATCTGCAGTTCTGTTGAAACTTCAAGATACAAGGTTCAGCACTGCTCTCTGGTTGTGGCAGTGCGAGTTTGGTCCATGCACAGCAAGTTTAAAGCGAAACACAAAGTGCTGGAGTATCTCAACACGCCAGGCAGCATCTGTGGAGGGAATGGGCAGGCAACATATTGGGTTGGGACATTTCTACAGACTAGTCTACTCTGAGTTTAATTTATGTTTTATTTTTAAAATGCAGCCTTTGTAGGCCTCAGATTTCCATCTAAACCTGTCCTCTCTTATTATCTTCAATAAAGTTCATGGCGAATGCATGTAATGAATATTAAATTTAATTTGATCCGTGGTTAAAGGCTCAGTGTCTGTAATAAATAAGCAGTTGATTGAGTCAAAGCCCCTTTTTTTAATCAGCGATACTTGTTGACCTATGGATTTTAATTTATTGAGCCTTAAGGCTGTCCTTTGCGGTATTTACTGTAATGCTGACTTCATTAGCCAGAATAGTTCTTTGTCTTCTGCCGGTATCTTGACATTCATATTCATTGTCTGGAAGCTGTTGCAGGAGAGCAAGACACAAGGTTCGAAGTAAGAAATCAACTGATGGCTTTTAGGAGACTGAATGCAATTCTTTTAGAGGAAACAGAATAGTATTTTAGATCGGAGTTTGCTCATCTGTCAATTCTTCTTTAAAGATCAACAAAAGGAACGGGTGTTTCTTGTGTCATTGGCGTGATCTCTCCACAGATGAGAGTGTTTATCAGTGGAAATTTTTACCCAAATAATTTTCATGTGTTTAATGGCAGTGATCTCAAGGCAAATTATCTTGCAATGAAATGTTCAGAAGTGACCAGCTGTCCTGAAGTTGGTACGTGAAAGAATACGCTGACCCGAAACCTCATCTGTCCACGTTATCCAGAGATGTTGCCTGACCCGCTGAGTTACTCCAGCACTTTGTGCCTTTCTTTACATGAACGAATGCTGCCATAAAAAGGCTAAGTCAACCTTTTAAAGCCCTTATAGCTTATCAACTTGCTGGCTGTGTGAGCACTATGATTAAAATTTTATAATCCCTTGCCAAGATCCAATGTGACATCTCACCAGTGACCAACCTGTCTCTGCCCAATTAGGAACATGAAAACGTAGGGGTTGCTAAATTGCTGGTCATATGATGCAGGTTGGGAGAACGCGACAGTAATGGAAACTTTGAACTATAGGTCCAAAATCAGCCAGGCATTCTACATTTACAATATTCCACATATATCAAATAACACGTATTCAATACTCTACTATAGTATTTAGTGAAATATATCCATTAAGCCATATTTTTTCAGTAACAACATGGCATTTCGCATGTAATCTTCCAATCCCTCAAAGCACTCAATCATTTTGATTGCACTTCTGGGCTCTCTCACAAAATGCCATATTTTTTTTCTATATTTCACAAACAAAACCTGTTCTTGGTGTGGTTGCACCAGCGATTACTAAAGTGATAGGATTTCCATAGTAAATTTGGCTAGGTATCTCCTTTAATACATTCCAACATCTGATTTTCTTTATTTCACTGTTACTGGTCAATGTCGACCAGTAACCCGACAACTTACTTTCCATCGCAGCTATTTTCCTTCCGTTCACCATTTCACAACAATGCATTTTAACCGTCACCTACTTAAATCCCAAGAAATTTCTCACCCTCCTGTGGTTTAATTTATTCATGCTTTTCAATTTTCAGCCTTCATCAAGTTTTTAGTATCATTTAGAAGTTCAGTGATAGTACATGTACTGTAATTCCAAGATCACATTCAAAACAAACAATTCTAAAACCCTGTGGGGGCACTGATTACCCCTGTTGTGAGGGCACTTTAAGACCCATTTGTGGGTCTTTGCAATGTTATCCTATCATTGTCAATGTCCTTGAGTGAATGAGTGCAGGAAATCAGAATGGCTTCACACACAGAACTGCACGGGGTTTGATTGCAAATTTGTGAGTGTTGTTTTTACTCTGTGTTTAAATACTTTGAATAGTCTCATTATGATAGACACTATTGATACTGGATCTCCTTTCCTCTGGCTCATTTGAACTAGAAAGCAATGAATTTCAGCTATGTGCCAACTTTTAAACTTTTTGATACCCATTGTATCAAACGTCGTATAGAAGTCCAATGCACCAATTTCCATATCTCTATCAAACTTGTTAATGAAAAAAACACAAGTGTGCTAGCTAATACCATCCATTCATGGATCTATCTTGGCTGCCACTTTGGACTCCTATTTGGATGCTATGCTCTTATTTTCCATAGCTCCCTCTATAATGGACATTGTGCTTGTTGTCTGCAGTTACCAGGGCCACTTCAACAACAAAAATAGAAACATAATGTAACTTTTTGAAGTACATGAGCACGTTTCTGATATTCCAACGTGTTTTGGAAAACTTGTCAATTTCCTGCACTTCCCTCTCCTAATTCCTGAACAAGTCTTATATGTACCTTACCTGGCTCTTGAGATTTAGCTTCAAGTTTGCACAGCAGTTTGGCTATTCCACTGGAAATACAGCAGTGACATTAGAAACTAATTCTTTACTTTTCATCTTCCAGATCAGGTGCGTTGTTCACTTCCCTGATAAAATCACAGGCAAAAAGACTTTTAGGCATTTAGCAACCTTCAATTGAATCTGGTAGTTTATTCGTAAAGAAAAACATTGTTTGATTTTCAGCTAATTCTCCAAGGACGTGGGCAAGATAGGTTGTTTTCAGTTCATAAAGGTTTTTTTTGTTTTTAAGATAGTTATAAAATATATATTTTTGTTTTTAGAAAGCTTAGCGTTTAGCTTTGATCCACATTGTCAGAAGCCTAAGATCTGTTTTTCTCTCTCTTGGCTGGAGGTGACCCAAAGTCTCTGAGACCAGACAGACAAACAACGAACATTTTCCAAAGTTTTATTTATGTTCCAACAATATGATCCTCTCTGGTGTAATTAACACACGATTAGCGCATCAGTCTAATCAAGAATTTGAAATGTGACATTTGTTTCATCAGAATAACCCCTGAACATTTTGCTTTCACATTTTGGGCTTTGACAGAATTTGTCTCCGTTCATCTAACAACCTCTCAGAATTGCAATTCATTTCGGATTTGATTGCTTTGTGATGGTTGGTTAGAGATGATAATTTTAACACGTGGAATGTTAGTAACATTCCTCGTACTTGTACCAATTATGCATGATTAATTTGCTATTTTCAATGATTAGTATGCAATTTGTACTGGTCATTTTCAATAGATTCAGAAATATTATTTGCTCAATTAATTATTGTAGCAATTTGGCTTACATGGAATAGTTTGCCAAACCTTGTCTTTCCTATTTCCAATTAACCGCGATCCTTGCTTTGTCTGGTAAAAATTGCAAGGATTACTAGTATGCCCTCTGAATCAAACAGACACCAACTCCGTTAATAGGATTTTAACTCTGAAGTCATGTGCAGTCATATTTTTAGGTGGCAGATTGAAAGATCCTAGCAGAGTTTTCCATTGACAGTAGCTTTTCAAATGTACAATTAAACATTTTTATTTCCTGAATTTTACTAGCGTAAGAATAAATGGAAGAAAAGTACAGCAGTTGCTGAATGGCCTCCAAACTCAAACAAATAATCAGCATGAGTAAGAATGAGGAAACTTGATTTTCCCCAATGTGTCTTTTTCCTTCTGCCTTTCAGTGGTTAAAATAATCACATAGACAGAGTTTATTACTAGAAAAATAAATACAAGACTTATCCCTTTCTATGTATCCCGAAACATCATTCCTCCTCTCCAGAGATGCTGCCAGCATTTTGTGTCTACCTTCAATTGTAATCATGTATTGTTTTTCCGCTGACTGGTTAGCACGCAGCAAAAGCTTTTCACTGTACCTCGGCACACGTGGCAATAAACTAAACTAAACAAAACTTCAGTATAAACGGATTGATGAAGGGAAAAAGATCACGTTTAGCTCAATACCTCATGCCTTGCATCTCCTGTGCTGTTTGAGTAAACATTTCACAGAGAATAAAAGGGATTTCCAAAATTGAAAAGAATGCAATGAGTTTCACCAGTCCATGAATAATATTGCGGAAGGTTAAAAAGTGAGAGCTCTCTGAACATGAGCTGAGACTGTGGAAAGTTGATCTGTCGTTATTTTTGTCCCAAGTTCTGTCCCTTGCCTGCACTGAGTCTCCACATCTTTGTTAAATTCAGCACTGTGAATAATGCAGTTGGCCCTCTGTGTCCTGGGAGAATGGAAAGCTGAAATTGGCCAGCATATCATCGGCACTGAAGAGTAAAATTTGGATTTTTCTATGATTTCCTTCCTTGGAATTGCATGCTGATCTTTGTTCTCATTGTAATTGAGAGATCAGGGTGAAGGGCTGCGTTTCACACTACTAGTGGACAGGGTAGTTGGAAGGAAATCCAGGTAAACCAGAGCAGAGAGAACAAAAGATAAGTGTAAAACTAAAAAAAAGAAAGTTGAGAAAAGTAAAGTATGGTATTAGCGAATTGGGCAAAGGGGTAACCTAAACATTTTCTGATGGTGTAAAATAGAATTAGCTGCCATTATACACTTAAGGGCCTGTCCCACTTGGGCGTCATTTGCGCATCATTTACGCAACATGCTAAAAATTGGCTGGCGCGTCGTGACGCGCGCATGGTGAGGAATGGTGGCATTATCAGTGATGGCGGTAACGCGCGGCGCTACAGGATTTTGCAATGCTCAAAATCATCACGCACCACCTGCGTGACGTATTCCTTGTGCATGCTGACGTACTGACGGCGTACGTGTAGTGCGTGGTGACGCATGGTTACGCACGGTGACGCACGAACATTGCCTATGCTCATTTATTATGCGTCACCGTGCATCAACGTCTGTAACCATGCGCCGCCCGTATGCTGTCGGCGCTCCATTTGCACGCCGCACCACGTGACCACCCGGGTATAAAGCGCGCGTAGTTTTGAACAATTTCCACCATAGTATCTTTGATTTTCACTGGGAAAATCCTTGCCACAGAGATCGGACTAAGTACGAACGACATCGCAAATGGCTCCCAAAAGAAGCAGGGCCCTCAAGAGCACTTGGCGCGCAACTGTCGTACTGCTAGACGATTTTCACGCGACAGTCACTACCAGCCTGTTTCGTAAATGACGCACAAATGATTCCCAAGTGGGACAGGCCCTTTAGTTTACCCCTGTAAAGTTGTCAATGATGAAGAAGAGGAGGATGGCCTCTGTTTGCTGTAACTATGGTTTAAACACAATCAGTATATATGCTCTTCAGGCACCATCGCCTGACACCAGGTTCCTCTGAGAACCCTCGTCTCTCTCAGCCGCACATCCCAGGCCCCCTCTCTGCCCCAGTTGTTAATTTGTTTCTCTGGCACCAACAGACTCTCCAACAGTTTGATCTCCACCACAAATCCCATGTTCTAACCCATGGTTTATTTCACAGCAGCACAGCTGGGAGAGCTGGTGCCTCACAGCGACAGAGTTGTCGGTTCAATCCTGATTTTGGGTGCTGCTGAGTTGGCACTTTCTCCCTGTGACCATGTGGGTTTCATCCCCTTGCTCCAGTTTCCTTCCACATCCCAAAGACATGTGGGTTTGTAGGTTAATTGGCCTCTGTAAATTGCCCTTGGAGTGTAGGGAGTGGATGATTAAGTGTAATAACATAGAACGAGTGTGAACAGGTGATTGATGGTCGACGTGGATTCAGTGGGCATATGGTCATAAGTCATAAGGAATAGGAGTAGAATCGGGCTATTCGCCCCATCAAGTCTACTCCGCCATTCAATCAATGCTGATCTATCTCTCCCTCCTGCCTTCTCCCCATAACCTCTGACACCCGTACTAATCAAAAATCTATCTATCTCTGCCTTAAAAAATATCCATTGACTTGGCCTCCAGATTCACCACCCTCTGACTAAAGAAATTTCTCCTCAAAGAACGTCCTAAAAGAACATCCTTTAATTCTGAAGGTCCTGTTTCCATGCTGTATCGCTGAGACCTATCTAAACAATTAGGCTTCTGAAATCTCTGGTGGGTCTTGCGGGATTCCCATTTGTCCCAACCTTCCGTTTTATTCTCTCTCAACTCGCGTAACAGCTCGAGGGTAATTAAACCAATGAACCTCCTGTTGCATGTTTGGGATCACATGGGGAGGTATGTGGTCACAGGAAGATGTATTCAAAAAGATCTGCAGATACTGATTTACAAAATAAAAACACAACGTGCTGGTATAACTCAGTGGGTCAGGCAGCTGGTCTGGAGAACATGGACAGGTGACGTTTCATGTTAGGACCCTTCTTCAGTCACGATTGAATGGTGGAGTAGACTTGATGGGCCGAATGGCCTAATTCTGCTCCCTACAACCTGTGAAGCTCTGTGGCAGCAGGACTATCGCTGCAAACAGGGACCAACGAGTTGTATTGTAGAGTGAGGTGAGAGTGACCATCAGTCTGAAGAAGGGTCTCGACCTAAAACGTCACCCATTTCTTCTCTCCAGAGATGCTGCCTGTCCTGCTGAGACACAGCTTTTTGTGTCTATCTTCGGCTTAAATCAGCATCTGCAATTCCTTCCTACTCATGAGAGTGATTGCCCTTGACATCAAAGTGTTGTTTGATCAAGTGTGGCCATTTGGAGCCCTGATTAAAAATCAAAGTCAATGGGTATCAATACAAAAACAACCCCGTGGTTGGAATCATTCCTTGCAAACCTCATTGAATGAGCGATGACTCTGGACTTGACAGTAATGCTGGAATGAGGGATATGATGGGCCAAATGATTACTGATCGTAGTCTCTTGTCCAGAGTAGGGGAATCGAGGACCAGAGGACATAGGTTCAAGGTGAAAGGGAAAAGATTTAATAGGAATCTGAGGGGTAACTTTTTCACACAAAGGGTGGTGGGTGTATGGAACAAGGTGCCAGATGAGGTAGTTGAGGCTGGGATGCTGGAGTTTTTACGGACATTTTCAACCTCTCACTTCTGAGGTCTGAGGTTCCCACCTGCTTTAAAAGGGCATCAATTATACTGGTGCCCAAGAAGAGCAAGGTGACGCGCCTCAATGATTATCGACCAGTGGCACTAACGTTGGTGGTGATGAAGTGCTTTGAGGGATTGATTATGGCGCAAATCAACTCCTACCTCGACAAAAACCTGGACCCATTGCAGTTCGCCTACCGCCACAACAGATCAACGGTGGATGCGATCTCGCTGGCTCTCCACTCCGCTCTGGACCACTTGGACAACAAAAACTCATATGTCAGGCTGTTATTCATTGATTACAGCTCGGCATTTAATACAATCATCCCCTCCAGGCTGGTTACCAAACTCGCAGAACTGGGTCTCTGCGCATCCCTCTGCAATTGGATCCTCGACTTCCTCATTCACAGACCACAGACTGTTCGAATTGGTGGAAAGGTGTCAGCCTCGATAACAATCAGCACAGGAGCACCTCAAGGTTGCATGCTCAGCCCCCTGCTGTACTCACTCTATACTCATGACTGTGTGGCCAGCCATAGTGCGAACTCCATCATCAAGTTCGCTGACGACACCACTGTTGTGGGACATATCACTGATGGGGACGAGTCAGAGTATAGAAGAGAGATCGACCGACTGACCAAATGGTGCCAGCACAATAACCTGGCCGTCAACACCAGCAAGACCAAGGAACTGATTGTGGACTTTGGAAGAGGTAGGATGGGGACCCACAGTCCCGTTTATATCAATGGGTCGATGGTGGAAAGGGTCAAGAGCTTCAAATTCCTGGGCGTGCACATCTCTGAAGATCTCTCCTGGTCCAAGAACACTGAGGTCTGAGGTTCCCACCGAGGTGCACAGTATGCAGCATGTGCACCGAGGTGCACAGTAGAGAGCATGCTGACCGGTTGCATCGTGGCTTGGTTCGGCAACTTGAGCACCCAGGAGCGGAAAAGACTACAAAAAGTAGTAAACACTGCCCAGTATATCATCGGCTCTGACCTCCCTACCATCGAGGGGATCTATCGCAGTCGCTGCCTCAAACAGGCTGGCAGCATCATCAAGGACCCACACCATCCTGGCCACACACTCATCTCCCTGCTACCTGCAGGTAGAAGGTACAGGAGCCTGAAGACTGCAACATCCAGGTTCAGGAATAGCTGCTTCCCCACAGCCATCAGGCTATTAAACAACTCAAACAAAACTCTGAACATTAATAGCCCATTATCTGTTTATTTGCACTTTATATGTTTATTAATTCCGGTGTGTATATATTTATATAATGGTATATGGACACACTGATCTGTTCTGTATTCATGCCTACTATATTCTGTTGTGCTGAAGCAAAGCAAGAATTTCATTGTCCTATATGGGACACATGACAATAAACTCTCTTGAATCTTGAATCTTGAATGTTTAAGAAACAGTTAGACAGGTACATGGATAGGACAAGTTTGGAGGGATATGGACCAAGCGCAGGCAGGTGGGACTAGTGTAGCTGGGACATGTTGGCTGGTGTGGGCAATTTGGGCCGAATGGCCTGTTTCCATTCTATAACTCTATGATGTTTGTTTCTGCTGCAACAATATCCAGTTTTGAGCCAGAACTGGAGAGGAAAAATGACACATCCCAGCTCTGTGGATTTTGCAGAGGGAAGCAGATTGTGACTAAGGCCTGGAGCATGCAGAATGGCAAGTCTGCTGAGCACCATATGCGACGACGAGGTGGACCTGGCTTTTTGCCTGTGTTATGACTATCACTGATTCAATCATTTAATATTTTGTAATTACTCTAATTGCAAGATGCTTCCAACGAATGTCAAACAGATATACTGTATGCATGAAACCTGCGGGGCTGATAATAAGAAAAAATAGATCACCTTAAAGTCTTAGCTGACAAATGTTCCTCAATGAGGCTGGTGGTAATGAAAAGAATTACAATAAAATGAATATTGTGGTATTTTATGCTAGACATGTTTTCATCTGAGATGTAGCAATGACTGCATAATTCAAATGCGACCAAGTTGCAAATGCCAATCTGTCACACTAATGAAACGTTGGGATTGTTTAACTTTAGGCAGCAGTAAATCGCTGCATTTAATACCAGTTTTATGTGAGGCAATAATGATGATTAACCAAAAAAAGATGCTAATAGAAGTATAGTCTACTCTAAAGAGAGTAGTAGAATCTTGTTTACAATATTCAAACGATATTTCATCAACGAACGCCTGACATTTTAAAGCCATAATTCTGCACCTTTAGAAAGTATTTGTTTTTAATAAGATGGAAATCAAATGAAATGTTCAACTCTTTAACAAATTACCTGAGTTTTGACACTGAATAAAAAGAGGATGACAATTATGATCAAATTTCAACAAAATTCATCAAAGGCAGTGTGGGGGAGAGTTACCCAATTCCAGTTTTCTAGCATTGTATCAATTGGTGTTTCACAATCAGTTGGCTCATCACTATTGTTTCAAAGGGTAGGGAAAGAATCACCAACATTATAACTGCAGCTATTCTGGGATTCTCTGTGGATTGTCACCTTGTCGTGGTGGAGAAGCTTGTGTGGACCTGAGATCCTGAAAGCTATGCTCCTGGTAGGGCCACCCATGGTGGTAAGGTCAAGGGGGAGGTCTCTGACAAAGAGCAATCCAACCAAGATCTCAACGGTGGAACAGGCGGAGGACGATGGCTAACCTTCGTGGAGTGTCACAACGGCTGGGAAGGCGGATGAAAGCTGCAGCTGGAAAGGGTCTATGGCCGACTTGGACTCCATGCCACTGGATCCTGACCCAGATCTGTCAAGGACCGTGGGGTGGATGTCCGTGCACCAGTCTCACCACGTTAAACAAAGTCACGCACAGGTGTCCTCCATATAGTGAATAGCATCCTGGAGACACCCTTGGTCAGCCATGACCGAAGGGGGCCTAAGAAGAAGAAGATTCTGGGAACATGGGATGTTAAAGACAAAGGCGATGGACAACTTTGGTTCAATGCAACGGGAATCCAAGATATATTGGGACTTACTCCAACACTATAGAAAGCTGTTTAATGGTGTACCCAGAAAATACTCAAATACTCTGTGTGTACTGTGAATGGTTAAACAGAAAGTGAAAGTGAATGAATTTGTAGAAGGGTGAGGATTTAAAACCAGAATAGTTACCGTGGAAGCAACTCTTGGGGCTCATGGCCTCCTCCTTTTCTTTTTCTTTTTCTTTTTGCAGCCTCATGTTGGCACAGTTTCCATCATCACTGTGATTTTCATTTCAGGTATCCTTTTTCCTTCATTTCAACTGTGCCATTTTCCTCTCTTTACCTTCCATCCTTTTGGAAATGCAATTCTATTTCTTAAAGCATTAAAATCTTAGATTAATACGGCCAATAGGTGGATCTGCTCCTTTTGGTTCCATTGTCCCGGGCTCGATCCTGACATCTGAAACTGGCTGTGAGGAGTGTGCACATTTGCCCTGTAACCGCGTGGGTTACCCCTGGATGCTGTGGATTCCTCTTTCATCGAAAAGAAACGTATGTGTAGGTCCTCCTCCATTGCCAAATGTAACTCTCTTGAGCTCATGCCCTCTCTAGTCAACGATTGGGCTATCAGGGAACCTCCTTGACTGAGGTGACCTGTTGTCAATCACGATTTGTCCTGGCTTTTTTCTCACCGCCAGTTCCCCACCCTGCTCCACTCCCCCACTATAATCTGTTTGAAGGAGGGTCCCAACACGAAACGTTACCTATCCATTTTAAGGCAGAGATAGGTAGAGTCGTGATTAGTGCAGGTGTCAGGAGTTATGAGGAGAAGGCAGGAGAATGGGATTGGGAGGGAGAGAGAGATCAGCCATGATGAATGGTGAAGTAGAATTGATGGGCTGAATGGCCTGATTATGCTCCCTATCACTTATCATTTTTATGAACTTATCTGAGAGCTGGCATTGATTTGATAGTCTGACTAGTCACTATAAAATATTCATTATGTCCCAGAGCATATACAGTTCTAGCACCCGTTTCATCTATGAGAGAACTATTGGAGGACTGGATTAAGAGAGAAATACCCACTGGCAGTGTTAAATAAACAAAGGAAAGCTAAAAACCGTGATTCCTGTTCACATGAGAAATAGAAGCAGTGGGCCATACTGCTTCTTGTTTGCTTTATTTTCTGCTTAAATAGATACAATTCCAAAGAACACAACAGCACTTCTGTATACAAAGTCATAATGTTTTTCTCCAGCTGCCATTAACTCAGCAAGCTGGAGCAAGAAAGTTGAAGGATCCATCCCTCATTTCTCCTGTGCTATCAGGCAACTTGGTCGCATTGTCAAATTACACAGTAACAGTTACAAATGAGGATTGGCGGTTTATGGATGGCTATACAGGGCTGCCAGCACCTGAGGGACAAAGCTCAAGTGATGATAAGGGAAAGAAATTGAGAAGAGAAGCCACTACCATCCATTTTTTCATCAGTGACATAAACGTACCAAATTGAACACTGGTCTACATGATGTCAAAGCTGCTTGACATTCTGTTTCCCTCCGCAACAGTGTCTGTGTCATTCTGAATGAAGCTGTGTACTTACCGACTACTGCCAAAGTGTAGGTGGCTGTAAACCATCCGTTTGTGTTCAGTAAATACTCCATTGGAGCTGTGCAGGAAGGAAATGCAGATGCTGCAGATGCTGGTTTAAACCGAAGATAGACACAAAAAGCTGGAGTATCTCAGTGGGAGATGGGGACGCCGAGAACACAGAGGGATTACATTGAACACTTTGTAACTTTGTCGGCACCATATACCTGGCGACTCTTTGCCTACTTGGTGTATGGCATGCAAAACAAAGAACTTTGCTGTGACATGTCACATGTCATGATAAAGTATCAATCGATCTGCCCGGACTGGATTCATTCGTTTGTGATATGCTGCAGTCGCCAAACATTTTGTTTGAACATTTGTATTTGGGTTCCCTTTAATTCTGTTTGCTGTTGAACCCCTTGGTGTCCCTTGTCCCCAGCTTGCTGCCCTCACTTTCTTCCTGACTCCATCCTCCAAGCTGCCTCTGCTCACCTGGACCAACCTATTGCATGTTTGCTCTTGCTACACCCACTCATGCCTTTATCCTGCCTATCTCCCCTCCACACGTTCAGTCCAGAGGAAGGGTCTCGACCAGAAATGGGATGCTGTAGTTTGATAGTGCTATTGGAATATTGTCGGCAAGTACCTGTGTTCCTCCAACAGTTTGTTTTTGCTCCAGATTGCAGCTCTGCAGACTTTAATGTCTCCTGTGTTTTCATTGTAACCCTTAGTAATATTTTATGTGCAGTTTAGATTTTAAATGATCAGATCATGCATTCCATATCTTCGCACTTCTTCAAATATGATTCCTTTTACAACTCCATTATGGCATGAAATTACATTGCAAAAGGCAATTAGGATACTTGTTAATGTTATTTTTAATTATTTTATGATAGGGTAGGAAAACAGCTTGAATAATTTACCTGATTAGCGTGAAAATCTCATGTTGATAATGTGTTTCCCAAAACTGAAAAAAAATGCACGGTGGCGCAGCAGTAGAGTTGCTGCCTTGCAGCGCTTACAGCCCCTGAGACCCAGGTTCAATCCCAACAACGGGTGCTGTCTGCATGGAGTTTGTACGTTCTCCCCGTGACCGCGTGGGTTTTCTCCGAGATCTTCCGTTTCCTCCCACATGCCAAAGACGTACAGGTTTGTAGTTTAATTGGCTTGCTATAAATGTAAATTGTCCCTAGTGTGTATAGGATAGGGTTACTGTGCGGGGATCGCTGGTCGGTGCGGACTCGGTGGGCTGAAGGGCCTGTTTCCGCACTGTATCTCTAAACTAAACTTAAGTAAACTTAAACTAAAACGTAGTTAATTTGGGAGTTGAGTTCAAGGAAAGGTTTGGTGCACAGATGATAAGATCATAAGATATAGAAGCAGAATAAGGCTATTCGTCCCATTAAGTTTGCTCCGCCATTTGATCATGACTGATCTATTTTTCCCTCTCAGCCTCATTCTGCTGCCTTCTCTCCACATCTTCCTATATGACATTGACAATTTGGTATGAGTCTGTAATAGACCATTCAGAGGTTGCATTGGCATAATTTAGGAGTCAATCTTCCAGGGAATCTCTTCAGCAATGAATGCTCTCTGAAATAAATAGCAGACAGAGCATGCAGAAATGAAATAGCATTGATGTTCAATCATGTGTTTAATTTTGTATGGACAACAGCTTTTCAGCACAATTTGGCTCCAGATCTGAGTTGCACTTATACCTGTGTGTCATTGCATGGTTTGTTTTTGGACATTAGAATCTGTAAGTCTATCTATGGAAAGTTGGCCAAACTGCTCAATCACTTCAAGTCTCACTGACTGAAAGGGAAATATGAGTGCAAATCACTGACATTTCTCACAGATATTCAACCCTCTATAATAATCAACCTCTAATAACTAACCATAAAAAGCTTTCACAGCTCAAAAGTAATATGTCGCTAAAACGTAACACAATGGTCTATGACCACCCTAACTGGTTCAAGGTAATTGAATAATTACATTTTACATGTAAAAATACATAATGCATTAGGTCAGAGTTATTTCATCAATGGAACCCAGTGATACGATTTAAAAGTGCATTACCTTTAGCATTGAATTCCTCGATTGCTTTGTATGTGGATGGTGAGTTTGTGTCATTTCAGGTCCACATGGCCATTGTGAATCCATATCTGGCAGAATACCACTTCTGTTCAAAGCATGCAATGATTGTGTTCAGTTCGTTACTAACTTGCAATGTTTTGTGTTATTAATCATTGATGTTTATTAAAGTAACCTGGCCTTTTAGGGCATTAGGGTGTATATCTTTAGGGTGGCACAGTAGCGCAGCAGTAGAGTTGCTGCCTTACAGCGCCAGAGACCCGGGTTCGATGCTGACAATGTACAGAGTTTGCTCGTTCTTCCTGTGACCATGTGGGGTTTTTCTGGGTGCTTCGGTTTCTTCTCACAATCCAAAAATGTGCAGGTTTGTAGGTTAATTGGCTTCCGTAAAATTGTAAATTTTCCCCAGTGTGTAGAATAGTGCCAGTGGACGGGGTGATCAGTGGTCAGCGCGGTCTGAGTGGGCCGAAGGGCCTGTTTCCACGCTGTATGTCTAAAGTCTAAATTTTTCGACAGTCTTTACTTGCACTTGGATGCAAATTTTCCATAACATTTTGCACAGCAGGTTGCTGTCTGTGAAACATTGAAATAATATAGTACTCTCCACAATACATCTGTGTTTATGTAGATCAGGCAATAATTGAGAAAGCCCTAACCCAAAATATCACCTAGCCATGTTCTTCAGAGATGCAGCATGACCCACTGTTACTCCAGCACTTGGTGTCTTTTTAAAATAATCGAGTATTGATTAAACCAATAAAATTGATACGTAATTAGCAATATGGATTCTGAGCAAGGAAGCAATGCTTAAAGTAATTAATTCAATTTCAAATCAGGCTTAGATGCAAAATAAAGTTAAAGGGTTTGTTTAAAAGAGACAAATGAGGCAAATGATAAAATAAAATATTTGTTGTACCCTTAGTTGAAGGAATGTTAAATTCCAGTTTGAAGAAGGGTCTTGACCCGAAACGTCATCTGCCTATTTTCCTCCACAGATGCTGCCTGACCTTGTGAGTTCCTACGGCAGTTTTTTTTGGCTTGACCTCTAGTATCTTGGATTGGTTGGTAGTAACACCATTAAGTGTAGTTTCCTCCTCTGGAAAGACTAAATTTTGCCTGCTAAGTTTAACCCTGGATGATGCTTTAGTTACAGAGACTCAGCTTGTGCCAACAGCAACTTCCTGATTTTCACAATTGCTTGCTCCTTAGAAGCTGCTGACAGAGGAGCAGATGAAATCTGTTGAGGGCAAGGTAACACCAAAATCAGGCTGATTGAGATTATGCGATAATATAAAGTTAGTTGGATGATTGATGGTCGGTGTGGACTCAGTGGCTTTCATTTTATGTGTTGAAAGCATGGAAACAAATTGACAATCTTATTATGCAGTTTACCGATAGAATTTTACAGCTTTTGATGAATTGTTGCTGGAAGGATAACTCCAGTTTGTAAAAGAAATATTTAATGCAGTTTACAGAATGAAATCTGGAAAAACTCATGATAGAGACATCAAGGGATTTCATGGGATTTTCCAAGTACATTTTCCAATAATATAACTATTTTGAGACAAGTTACTGCTTCATTGGCCGTATCAACATATCTTGCATGCTATTTTGAGCGATTTTACTTGTAAGTACGTTGTCCTTGACGTATCGGGAGGGGTGCTAGTAATCATAATATCATAGGAAACGACAGCATAGGAGAAGGCTTTTCTGCCCATAGTGCCTGTGCTAACTAAATAGGTTGTTCCACAAGTTTGTGTGGTCTTCTTTCCTCCAAATAACAATTTTCATCTACAGTATTTACACTGGTCACAATTGTACCCTTCTCACTGCAGGTTGAAGGCAGCTCCAATTGCTTCATTAAACAAATCACATCTTTATATCTCCAACAAGAAGGATTCTGGCTTCAAGCAGCAAGCAAGTGGCTCTCCAAGATGTTCTAAGGGAAATTTGCTATTCTAATACACACCTTTTCATCTCAATTTGCTAAATATGAGAGTTGTATTTAGCAGAGCTATGGCAAATTATAACCTGACTGATATTGGTCCAACCTGTCATTGAAATAGAGCTCTGAAAAGAACACTTCATTTCATTGCTGGTGTAGCAGTCAAACTTCAAATGAACACATATCAAAGTAGAAAAGACGGGAAACACTCAAAAGGCAACACAGCATCTGCGGAAAGTTAACATTTCCGGACAACAACCATTCTGATGAAACATGATTTACGATATGATGCAAATTTATTTTAAATTGGTCTGCCACCAGTCAAAAGATACAGTTACAAGGCATTGAAAGTGTCATGTGCATTATAATAATAATGACATTTTTTAAGTGACCAGTTATTACAAAGCACATATGTAATATTGCACAATTATGGAATTAAATTATGTTTAATTTAATTGATGTTTAAACTATGTTTCTCTTTCCATAGTTTTGGCACTTTGTTGAATGCTTCCTGCATTTTATGTTATTATTTCAGATTTCCAGCGTCCACTTTAAAAAAATGTTTAAATGAAGGGATTCCTCCTGTTATATACCCTGGACTTCTCCTCGATGTTTCTTCACCATGGAGTTCTCTGCTGTACTGGAGATGATAACAACACAGTCCATTAATTTTTAACAGGAATTCAAATGAAAGGAACTGCTCTTAGATCAGTGAAATGAGATCATTTTGTTTAAAGAAGGGTCTCGACCCGAAACGCCACCCATTCCTTCTCTCCAGAGATGCTGCCTGGCCCGCTGAGTTAGTCCAGCATTTTGTGTCTATCTTCATTTTGTTAACATTTCGTTCTATTCTCCTTTTTGTTGTGACGTACCATATAGTGAACATACTGGCCACCTCTCAATCTGGACTATCCACAATAATTAAATAGAAATTGGGGAAGTATACACTGCTCAGTTCCAGAATGGCATTAGTGTATAAAGTAAAGTTGCTTTTGGAGAACAATGTTCGTGGAACACTTGACAAGTTATGTAAATATTATTATTAAATTTGCTTGCACTCAGTGAAGTACAGATAGACACAAAAGCTGGAGTAACTCAGCGGGTCAGACAACATCTCTGGAGAAAAGGAATAGGTGATGTTTTTGAACGAGACCCTTCTTCAGACTTCTTCAGTGATGTGTACGCTGGCAACTGAGTTTCTCTTACTTCAGAGCAAACTGGTCTGCGGTTTCTCCACTGAGCTGCAATGTCTCCCGAAGGTTAAATGTATGAAATATTTGTACTATGAATCTTGAGCAGAGAAGTCGATCTAATTCACTAAGATTTACCAGTCTTCCCACAACATTTGTCCATGCCTGGAAGGCACATTGCAAATGGCCACCTTTGTGCATTTCCTTCAAGGTAGCTTCAAGTTGATTGTCAATTACTTCAGAGCAGCAATCACCCCCTTTGTTGCTGATCTTGGCTTCCATTGAGGAAAATCATTGAGCAGGAAGGGTCAAAATTAATTAAATGAAAACAAATCCATCAGCATGCTGGTAGGCTACTTAAGGTGACGTTTTCTGCCAACTTCAGTCATATCTTTTAATACAAATTTGGAATTTTAAATTAAACAGGTTTAAGGCATTTACAGCCACACACTGAGAGTGACATTGGCTTCCTAAGCTCTTGTTTAATTACTATGTCAAGTCAAACGTGCCTCCTTTGAGATTTTTTGAGGTGGTTATTACCTGTTCTCGGTCAACTGGCTGTGTTTAATCCCTTCTAAGAAACAAAAGGTACAGAGATGTTTCATATCTGAAGTTTTCTTTAAAATTGTTACAGGAATGTCCTTGTGATTTCTTTCTTTTTTGTTTAATTCTCACTATTACATGCATTAATTGAATGATGCTCCAAATTGACTCATTATCCAACAGTAATCCCCGGCAGAGAGCCTTGTTATGCAATTCTGATGTCGAAAGGAATACCGTACACATTCTTCAAGGATCAGTGATTAAACTGTTTACCAGTGAATATAATTGCAAGGCAATTAACTGTTTCCCTACACTTGAATTGGCTCACGTATATAATTTGAGGATGCTAGTTTTAAAATTGGAATTTCGATGATGCTATCTCATTATTTTTCACTTGAACTGCCAGAAGATGGTGGGCCATAGATTGATAATTCTTTTGCCATTATTTTCCCACGATCTTTGCAGATGTCCTCCTATTTACCATTTTAACAATGAAAATTAATGCGATTAGGTTGCTTTCTCGTGGTTTTGCTCCAGATGGTCAGGACGTCTGAGAATGAGAAAGGCATTTGTGAACCGGCGGAGGAGGAAATTGGAATGCAGGATAATGGAGTTGGAAGTTGGAGATGGAAGGAATTTGTTCCGTTGATAATTAATAGGAACTCATTAAAGTTATACTGATAATTAGCAGCATGGTAGCATTCAGATTCTACTCATTACAGTATCCAATCATTCTGATTCATAGTGAATTACATTATAGGTAGTGGGCAGGATATTGCAGTGTTGCCCCTATATATTATAGTAATATTATTGCAGATTTTCTCTGTACAACTCATTAGAATAGTTCCAGATTGCACAAGGTTTTGTCAGGTTCTTCATGTAGGTGTAGCAAGGGGACAGAAGGAAGCTACATAACTCCTTGAATCTTTACTGCCATTTAATGAGATTGTTGTGAATCTGTCACCTTACTCCATTCATTCAATGTTCTTAATAATTCCAGTTCACCAAAATCTATGAATTTCAAAATTGAGTTTAGAAATTAATAAGCACGAGATAGAAGTCCAGTCCTTGTACATTGTGTCCCATGGTGTTTGTCGCTCCAATTGAAGGAATAGTTGTTATCTCTATCATAGACCATGGAACATAGCTAAGTATAGCACACAAACAGATCCCTCGGCCCACAATGTCTTTGCCAAACACAACGCCAAACAAAACTAATCTCATCTGCCTGCACATGATCCACATCTTGCCATTCCCTGTATATCCAGGTGTCTATCTAAAAGCCCCTTGAATACCAGTATCGTATGTGCCTCCACCACCGCCCCTATCAGGGGTACCAGGAACCCACCACTCTCTGTGTTAAAAAAAATACTTGCCTTGCACAGCTCCTGTTAACTTTACCCCTTTCACCTTAAAGATTTGCCCTTTAGTCTTTGATATTTCCACCCTGGAAAATAGGTTCTGACTGACTAGTTTATCTATGCTTCTCATAATTTTATATACCTATCATATCACTCTCTTGAAATTTTGAAAACGTTGATCAGGTTGTTGCTGCACCTCCTATATTCCAAGTTGTAAGTCCCTAGTTTATTTAATCCCTCATTCTAATTTCACTCTCGAATATAGCTATCATTTTGGAACTTTTTTTTGCTCTCTCTCCAAAACCGATAAATCATTTCTTAACTGTGGTGTCCCATGTTGCTAACAATATTTCAGGTTTGGTTTAGTTTAGAGATTCAACGTGGAAACCTGCCCTTCGGTCCACCGAGTCCGCACCGACCAGTGATCACCCCATATACCAGCACTATCCTACACACCGAGGACAATTTACGATTTACAGAAGCTAATCAACTTACAAACCTGTACATCTTTGGAATGTGGGAGGAAACTAGAGCACTCAGAGAAACCCCACACGATCACAGGGAGAATGTACAAACTCCATACAGACAGCACCGTTAGTCAGGATTGAACACGGGTCTCTGGTGTTGTAAGGCAGCAACTCTACCATTTCCCCACCGTGCTGGCCATCAAGAGAGGTTGGTCTCACTCCTTTACTGATTGCTCCTACCTTGGTACTGGTCACCAAGTTGTTGCTCATGATGCTCCCTGTTCAGTAGTGAATCCTTCCTGATCCTCAGCCCTTTGTCTTTCTTCACATAAGCTGCAACATCTGATGTTACCGGCCACACTGCCACTGCTGTTAGAAGCGTTGTATCCACTCCCCATGTACCTCATTCCCACTTCAACTTGGCTGAGCCCTCGTCCACTTCTTCCCCAAAAATCCCCATCCCTCTGCATCTGAATTCTAGTCTCCCTGTCACCTGATTATGTCACATTGGCTGCAGCCCTCATATCTTGTGTCCTGTCCCAAAACATCACTTATCCTTTCACCCACAGTTGCCGCCTGCGTTACTCCAGCATTTTTTGTTTTGCTCAAGATTCCAACATCTGCAGTTCCTCATGTCTCCAGCCCTGATATCATGTTATGTCCCCAGAAAGCTGTTTACCTTAACTTTTATCCTGTATCTGAACCCCACGCGTGGTCCACCAGACTGCTTCTCTTCCCACAATGATCCCTCCGCCATCTATCAGCCTGTCCATTGTTCTGACTGAAGTTCCTTTTATCCTTTCTCTATCCCAAGTTGGTTGCAGTGCATTCACTGCGAGCCTCCCTGCAATGTGTCTGAAATAGAGGGATGAGCAGAAGTGTAGAACCGGCTGAAATATTGGCCAGCATGGAGCGGGTGTGGTAGATTGTGGTTTCAGAAGGTGAGCTGGCAGTTTGTGGGACAGGTGAGCGTTCAGCTTGAGTTTGATCGACGAGAAAGTAAATCTGCATACATTAACTGATGTGAATGAGCAGAAGCTGGAGGAGTGAAGTAAATGAGAGACAACGGAGTTTGTAGGGAGGGGAGAGTTTGAATTACTTGTCCTACAAAATGATTTCTGCTACAAAAGGATTGTTCTCTGCTCGAGGAATATTCTCCCAAGAGGAAGAAGTGACATTGATGATGTGCCTTCATCTGTACAGCCCATGACCGCTTAAGGGAACCATGGTCGATAGAATTAAATAGAGTCTACAATATAAAGAGGGCCATGGGATTAATACAGTTAAGAAAAAATTGGAACTGTGCTCTAATTTGCCAAGGTATAAAAAATAGTAATGGTACCTCTTTGGGGAATATGCATTATGTAGTTTACAATGATTGATTTAGGCACATATGTTATAGCCTTCTTTTGACAAAATCCATAACTCAAATGAAAGGAGAAGACAGAAAAATATGCCAAATGAAGTGTCTGTGGACCAGAGGGAAAATTAATATTCCAAAGAACGACACAAAATGCTGGAGTAACTCAGTGTGTCTGGCAGCATCTCTGGAGAACACATTACACATATCTAGAGAATATTCTAAACGAGTGATAGCCCTGGATGATAGTGGGAATTTAAATTAAAGATCGGTTGTGGATGAGAAATTAGCTGGACAGAAAAAAATGGGGAATTGTGTTAGAAAGAACTGCAGAAACTGGTTTAAATCGAAGATAGACACAAAGTGCTGGAGTAAGATGAGATGCTGTTCCTCCAATTTGCGTTTATCCTCACTTTGACAATGGAGGAGGCAGCATCTCTGGAGAGAAGGAATGGGTTTTTGTATGATGGGGAATTGTTTAGGAAAGTAGGTGTTTGGGGCAAGCAAGGCTATAGAATGATGTTTTACAGTGATGACTGTTGGGACTCCTTGTGTTTCTGACTTGCAATAATGACTTGCATTCAGGGTGAATTAACATTTTCAAGGAAGTAACAATTGGTTCGTGAAAATGGTGCAAATATAATCTGTAAATAGGTCTGACAAAGATAGATTAAAGCCAATGGAGAATTAGCACAAGTCAGAAGGAAATGGATTTTGTGTATGGAATAAATGGTGAGTTGAAAGTGAATTTGGAAGAGATCTGGAATGATGATGCATTCAAGGTTCCAATGTGAGTTTATTGTCACATGTACCAATTAAGGTACAGTGAAATTCAGATTACCATACAGTCATACAAATAAAGAGCAACAAGACACCCAAATACATTTTCAGCATGAACATCCACCACAGCGAGTCCCCCACATTCCTCACTGTGATGGAAGACAAAACAATAGTTCAATCTTCCCTTCTTTGGGGCACTCGAACCTTCCATTGTCGTTTTGATCTTGGCTCCCGCAACCGGTGGTCGAACCCTCGGGATAGGGGCGATCAAGCTCCCGCATCGGGGGGGTCTCAGCTCCCCATGCAGGGCGATCGGACTCCCGAATCAGGGCTGGTCAAACCTCCTGTGGCTTGGAACTTCCCGACATCAGTCTCTACCCGAGACTGCGAGCTCCTCGATGTTGAAATCCGCAGGCGGTAGTTGCAGCGTCGATCCCAGGTAAGGGATCGCAGGCTCCGATGTTAAGTCCACGGCACTGCAGTGGGGCTCAGAGTCAGTCTCGAGCAAGGCCGCCAGCTCCACGATGTTAGGCCGCAGAGCGACCGGAGATATGATCCGGGGGAAAATCGCATCTCTGGCAAGGTAAGAGATTGAAAAAAAGTTTCCTCCGATCCACCCTCCCACACCCCAAATAAAACGAACCAGAGAACATTAACACATACAATAGTTAAAATACTAAATTAAGGTGGCATGGCAATTAACAAATAGAATATTATAATTATGTTATTTGCCATAAGAAAGTCATTTGAGATTGTGAAATTAAAACTATTCTAATCTGTTTATGCTGTAAGTAGCGTGTTCAGCTTTGGCAGCAAGCAAAAAACAAGACATATCAGCCACATACGACAAATCTGTTTCTGATCACTGAAAGTTGGGTAATGGAAGTCACTATTGTTACACTTGGTAACAGATTAGGAACACTTTTGTGCGAACAAGATTGAAGTGTGAAATATCTCAGTAACTGATGGAAGACTTACTGCTGTATTATTATTGATGAAAGATAGACTCAAAATGCGATAGTAACTCAGGGGGGCAGGCAGCATCTCTGGAGAGAAGGAATGGGTGATGATTCAGGTCGAGACCCTTCTTCAGACTGAGAGTCAGTGGAAAGGGAAACGAGACGGTGATGTAGAGACATCTAGAACAAATGAATGAAAGATATGTAAAAATTAACAATGATAAAGGAAACAGGACATTGTTGCTGTTTGCTAGATGAGAACGAGAAGCTGGTGTGATGGGTGGGGGAGGGATGGAGAGCGAGGGAATGCAGGGGTTACTTGAAGTTAGAGAAATCAATACTCATACCACTGAGCTGTAAGCTGCCCAAGCGAAATATGAGATGCTGTTCCTCCAATTTGCGTTTAGCCTCACTTTGACAATGGGCCTAGGACAGAAAGGTTAGTGTGGGAATGGGAAGGGGAATTAAAGTGTTTGGCAGCCAGGAGATCAGGTATATCCAGGCGGATTGAGCGAAGTTGTTCTGCGAAAAGATCGTCCAGTCTACGTTTGGTCTCACCGATGCATAAGAGTCCACATCTAGAACAATGGATACAGTAGATGAGGTTAGAGGTGGTGCAAGTGAACCTCTGCCTAACCTGAAAAGACTGTTGGGGACCCTGGACAGTCAAGGGAGGAGGTATAGGGACAGGTGTTGCATCTCCTGCAGTTGCAGGGTAAGGTACCTGGGGTGGGAGTGGTATGGGTGGGAAGGAATGAGTTAACCAGGGAGTTGCAGAGGGATATTGAGGAGATGCTTGTGAGGGCCTCATCTATGATGGAAGAAGGGAACCCCCATTCCCTAAAGAAAGACTTCTCAGATGTCCTGGTATGAAACTCCTCATCTTGGGGCAGATGCGGTGTAGACGGATGAATTGGGAATAGGGGATAGAGTCTACAGGAAGCAGTGTGAAGACTTTATGAAGATTCCTTACGAGATTACCCAAGATGGCGCCTGCCTGCAGCGACTTTTGCGGAGCAACAGAACAGAAAAGGTTCACCTACAACTTCTATCAACTTACCTGGATCAGGGAAACGGCAGTAATCGGTGCCGTTTCAGACAAGCTGCTTGGGCAGCTGAAAGCGCTGGCAATTTTGCGATCTCCCGCAGCTGCTGGAGCCCCGGACTTTAAATTTTCCCACGCTGGCTGTGGAACTCCCGACCTGACTGAGGATCCCAGGTACTGTACCTGGAAACCCCGGGATGACCTCCAGAGCCGACGGGCCGGATCTCCCAGGAACAATGAAGCTGGAGCTGCCGACTTTGAAAGTACCCCCATTCGTTACGGAGCTGGAGCTGCCGTCTGTGAAGGAATCCCCGTTCCAGCGCAGAAACAGCAGGTACAGTAAACTCAGCACCTGGAAACAAAGGGGAAGCCTCCATTGTGTCCGGAAACGTGGCCGACGGGCAGGACTTCAGGTCAGACTGAAGCGCAGGGGACTTCGGCCCCCTCTCCCTACTATCCTACTGGCCAACGTACAGTCCCTTGAAAATAAAGTGGAGGACTTAAGGGCAAGGCTGCTTTATCAAAGGGAGCTGAGGGAATGCTCTGTGTTCTGTTTCACAGAGACATGGCTCACCCCCAGCTCCCCAGACTCAGCGGTCCAGCCTGAAGGTTTCTCCATCCACCGTATGGACCGTACACTGGCATCTGGGAAAGGGAGAGGAGGGGGCGTCTGCCTCATGGTCAACCCTGCGTGGTGCTCAGATGTGGCAGTCCTGTCCAACTCCTGCTCTCCACACCTCGAACATCTGGCGGTGAAGTGCCGTCCCTTCTACCTTCCGAGGGAATTCACCTCCATCATCCTGACCGCGGTCTACATCCCACCCCAGGCAGACGTCCGTCTGGCACTGGAGGAGCTGCACGCCGTGGTCAACAAACACCAGACGTCTTACCCCGAGGCGTTCACCACCATAGCCGAGGACTTCAATAAGGCAAACCGAAAGAAATCACTCCCTAACTTCCACCAACATGTCTCCTGCTGCACCAGAAGACCAAACACCCTCGACCACTGGTACACCACCATCAAGAATGCCTATCGCTCTATTCCTCGCCTTCACTTCGGTAAATCCGACCATACCGCGGTGCTGCTTCTTCCTGCATACAGGCAGCAATTAAAGAGCACACCCCCAGAGGTGAGGACAGTACAGAGCTGGTCGGGGGGGGGGGGGGCAGAGGAACAACTCCAGGACTGTTTGGAGTCTGTAGACTGGGCAATGTTCAAGGACTCGGCAACGGACCTGAACGAATACGCCACAGTCGTTACAGACTTCATTAAGAAGTGTGTGGAGGACTGCATCCTCACCAAAACCTTCCGAGCGTTTCCCAATCAGAAACCTTGGATGAACTTTGAGATCCGCACTCTTCTGAAGTCCGGACACCGGGGATTCATGTCTGATGATACAGTGGCCTACAAGAAGTCCAGATACGACCTTGGTAAGGCCATCAAAAAGGGCAAAAGGGACTTCTGCTCCAAACTGGAGGAAGAGACAGATGTTCGGCAGCTGTGACAGGGCCTGAATGCAATCACCTCTTACAAGTCGAAATCAGGAGGCAGCTCGAATGTCGGCGAAACATCACTCCCTGATGAGCTCAATGAGCCCGAGCCCCCATTCGCTGTGATGGTATTTCAGTCTCAGTCACAGAGGCCGACGTCAGGAAATCCTTCAGAGGGGTGAACCCTCGAAAAGCGCCTGGACCTGATGGTATACCTGGTCGTGTTCTAAAAACCTGTGCGAACCAACTGGCTGGAGTTTTTACAGACATTTTCAACCTCTCAATTCTGAGGTCTGAGGTTCCCACCTGCTTCAAAAGGGCATCAATTATACCAGTGCCCAAGAAGAGTAAGGTGACGTGCCTCAATGACTATCGACCTGTGGCACAAACGCCTGTGGTGATGAAGTGCTTTGAGAGGTTGATCATGATGCAGATCAACTCCTACCTCGACGAAAACCTGGACCCACTGCAGTTCGCTTACCGCCACAACAGATCAATGGTGGACGCGATCTCGCTGGCCCTCCACTCCGCTCTGGACCACTTGGACAACAAAAACTCATATGTCAGGCTGTTATTAATCGATTACAGCTCGGCATTTAATACAATCATCCCCTCCAAGCTGGTTACCAAACTCACAGAACTGGGTCTCTGCGCATTTGGTAACCAGTCTGTTCGTATTGGTGGAAATGTGTCAGACTCGATAACAATCAGCACGGGAGCACCTCAAGGCTGCGTGCTCAGCCCCCTGCTGTACTCACTCTATACTCATGACTGCGTAGCCGGACATAGTGCGAACTCCATCATCAATTTCGCTAATGACACCACTGTTGTGGGACGTATCACTGATGGGGATGAGTCAGAGTATAGAAGAGAGATCGAGCAACTGTCCATACGGTGCCAGCACAATAACCTGGCCCTCAACACCAGCAAAACCAAGGAATTGATTGTGGACTTTGGAAGGAGTAGGATGGGGACCCACAGTCCCGTTTATATCAACGGGTCGATGGTTGAAAGGGTCAAGAGCTTCAAATTCCTGGGCGTGCACATCTCTGAAGATCTTTCCTGGTCCGAGAACACTGATGCCATTATTAAGAAAGCACATCAGCGCCTCTACTTCCTGAGAAGATTACGGAGAGTCGGTTTGTCAAGGAGGACTCTCTCTAACTTCTACAGGTGCACAGTAGAGAGCATGCTGACCGGTTGCATCGTGGCTTGGTTCGGCAACTTGAGCGCCTGGAGAGGAAAAGACTACAAAAAGTAGTAAACACTGCCCAGTCCATCATCAGCTCTGACCTCCCTTCCATCGAGGGGATCTATCACAGTCGCTGCCTCAAAAAGGCTGGCAGTACCATCAAGGACCCACACCATCCTGGCCACACACTCATCTCCCTACTACCTTCAGGTAGAAGGTACAGGAGCCTGAAGACTGCAACGACCAGGTTCAGGAATAGCTACTTCCCCACAGCCATCCGGCTATTAAACCTGGCTCGGACATAACACTGAACTTTAATAGCCAATACTGTTATTTGCACTTTATCAGTATATTGATTCATGTGTGTATATATTTATAGAATGCCTTGTAGTCAATGCCTACTATGTTCTGTTGTGCTGAAGCAAAGTAAGAATGTCATTGTCCTATCAGGGACACATGACAATAAACTCACTTGAACTTGAATTTGAGATTATGGAAATGAATACAATACAATACATTGTATTGTAAAGGACTGTGGTCGTGATGCTGTGGGTAATCTGGGATGGTAGGAAGTTCATTTTATTTGGCCTTGTCTTCTCTGTCTTTCTGTGTTTCTGTCCGTATTGTCCATCTTCTTTGTTTACTGTTGGGAGGAAGAATGTGAAGATTGACTGGGTTTGGAGTTATTTCTCCATTCCTAACGTTGGCTGGGATCCCAGAAACTCTTAGAGAAGTGGTATGGGGACTTTTGTGTCCGAATGGACAGGCTGAAGCTAGCTCTGGCATTAGAGCACTTTTCCTCCTGGGGCTGAAATATTGCAGACATTACGAGTGAATATCATCTCTTAGCCATCTGGAATCTGGAATCGTATCCTCATTTGTTTGAACATTAATTTTTAATTTTTCTTCTGTAATAGTTGGCTTACAATTTTGTTTACTTCAGTACTCTATCTCTCCTTTGTGATTTGTTTAGTTATTGCAAAATTACATTTGTTTTTCTAATTAACATCCTGATCGCATATTTTAGATTTATGTCCCAGCCTCTTGGAGGATATAAGCAACTTTATTGGACTTTAAAACCCCCACAATTACTGTCAATTTTAACAAGGCATGGAAGAGACATATTAACTGGAGATGGGAGAACAGTAGTGGGTTTGGAATTAAAGGGATGTGACAGGATTACTGAAGCAAGGGTTACGAACACAATGTGAGACTGTGGAGCATTCGTAGGATCGGTAGAATGTGGAGGCTCAAATAAAGACGAATACGTGAGGTGGTCTTGTATCACAAGTTAAAATGTTGGGAAAAGCACCCTTGGGAACAAGGATTCAGTAAGGAGTAAAACTGAGTTTTTAAGCTGAAGTTGGAGAAGGAGCAGTTACGTGTATTGGAATCTGGCGCTTTAGTTTAGCTTAGAGACACCACATGGAAACTGGCCCTTCGGCCCACAGAGTCCATGCCGACCGTCGATCACTCGTTTAAACTAGTTCTGTGTCATCCCGGTTTCTCATCAACTCACTACACACTAGGGGCAATTTACAGAAGCCAATTAACCTACAAACCCGCACGTCTTTGGGATGTGGGGGGGAAACCGGAGCACTTGGACAAAATCCACACAGTAACAGGGAGAACGTGCAAACTCCACACAGACAGCACCAAAGTTCAGGATCGTACCTGGGTCTCTGGCGCTGTGAGGCACCAACTCTACCAGTGTTGCCACTGTGCCACCTGTGTATCACATCTCTTGTAGTTATAATTTGATTGTATGCCTACATTGCATGAAAGTCAAAATAGAGTTGTGCTGTTTATATTATTTGTAGTGAACATAACAAAGCTCCACGAGAATTACACTCTGTGTCTTATATCAGATTGGGAATGTGCATTCAGGATCAGGGTTGCTTATATAGGTTACAGCATTATTTTCTTGCACCATCCAGGAAAGGGAAGAAGGTTTAGGATGAAACATGGATGACTGATTTGGTTATTTTCCAACAATTGAATATTTTAATTCCCTTTGTTTATTATTTAGATTATATTTTTAGAGGAGACATCATGGTAACTGACTCTTCGTTTTCTTCCTTTTTACGATGTTATGGTGCAGGATTTTATTTGTTATTCAACCCTGACTGGTTGGCCCAAACTGGAATTGGTAAACTGTCGTCATTGCAGATAGTGAGCTCTGCAATGATGTCTTATTCAGTTACTGAGTGGGATCTTGCCCACAGCAATGCAAGGAGAACGTCAAATATTGAGCACCGTGACCCGTGCAACAATCATTCGCCTGTCATGAAATAATAAACATGGGATTTAGTGTTGAGTTGTGAACCAGCTCTTTGTTCTGAAATCAAGACAATCCCAGCAGGGTGATTGCAGGAGCACTCAGACACGTTAGATATTTCACTCACATCAGGAACAAGTTTGAGGGAGGTTAGGTAAAAGTAGTGGAGGAGTGTTATTGCCAATCAGTACCACTCGAGGTATAGAGTGCCCTCCATAATGTTTGGGACAAAGACCGATCATTTATTTATTTGCCTCTGTACTCCACAATTTGAGATTTGTAATAGAACCACATGTGGTTAAAGTGCACATTGTCAGATTTTAATAAAGGCCATTTTTATACATTTTGATTTCACCATGTAGAAATTACAGCTGTGTTTATACATAGTCCCCCCATTTCAGGGCACCATAATGTTTGGGACACATGGCTTCACAGGTGTTTGTAAATGCCCAGGTGTGTTTAAAGGCCTCCTTAATGTGGGTATAAGGGAGCTCTCAGCACCTAGTCTTTCCTCCAGTCTTTCCATCACCTTTGGAAACTTTTATTGCTGTTTATCAACATGAGGACGAAAGCCATTATGAGACTGAGAAACAAGAATAAAACTGTTAGAGACATCAGCCAAACCTTAGGCTTAAAAGAGCAACCACAGTTCTGGAAAATGGTCTTGTGGACAGCTGAGACGAAGATTAACTTATATCAGAGTGATGGCAAGAGCAAAGTATGGAGAAGAGAAGGAACTGCCCAAGATTCAAAGCATACCACCTCATCTGTGAAACACAGTGGTGGAGCTGTTATGGCCTGGGCATGTATGGCTGCTGAAGGTACTGGCTCACTTATCTTCATTGATGATACAACTGCTGATGGTAGTAGCATAATGAATTCTGAAGTGTATAGACACATCCTATCTGCTCAGGTTCAAACAAATGCCTCAAAACTAATTGGCCGGCGGTTCATTCTACAGCAAGACAATGATCCCAAACATACTGCTAAAGCAATAAAGGAGTTTTTTAAAGCTAAAAAATTGTCAATTCTTGAGTGGCCGAGTCAATCACCCGATCTGAACCCAATTGAGCATGCCTTTTATATGCTGAAGAGAAAACTGAAGGGGACTAGCCCCCAAAACAAGCATAAGCTAAAGATGGCTGCAATATAGGCGTGGCAGGGCATCACCAGAGAAGACACCCAGCAACTGGTGATGTCCATGAATCGCAGACTTCAAGCAGTCATTGCATGCAAAGGATATGCAACAAAATACTAAACATGACTACTTTCATTTACATGACATTGCTGTGTCCCAAACATTATGGTGCCCTGAAATGGGGGGACTATGTATAAACACTGCTGTAATTTCTACACGGTGAAACCAAAATGTATAAAAATGGCCTTTATTAAAATCTGGCAATGTGCACTTTAACCACATGTGGTTCTATTACAAATCTCAAATTGTGGAATCCTTCATCTGCATAGGAAGTCCACAACCCCTATGTAAATTGAATCTTGGTATTCAGCTTGCTCATACAAATGAATGATGCTGAGTAGGTTATCCTGAAGTTCATGGCAAAAAATTAATCAGCGAGGAGTGCTTTACTGTTTATGCTTATGAATTTTGATTTAAGGTATTCTACAGCTTGTATGCCAAGCAGCCATATCGGTACTGAGCCTGATATTGGAAATCTTGTACGCTTCTCGTTCCAGTGGTACATTCACTTAAACTAACTGAAGAAGGGTCTCGACCCGAAACTTCACCTGTTCCTTTTCTCCAAAGATGCTGTCTGACCCGCTGAGTTACTCTCGCTTTTTGTGCCTATCTCCTGAATAAATCAATGCTTTGTTAGATGAACTAAGGATTAATTTGTCAGAGAGCATGCTGATTGTGATGCTACCAGACTATAACATCATCAGCATTGGACAGAAGATGCTTGTGATATGCAAAATAAACAGAAATACCATAAATACTCAACAGATCTGATGAAAGATCATTGACCTAAATTGTTAACTCTGTTTCACTCTTTTTGCATTTAATTTATTCCTCTGTTGTTTATTTAATATTAATTTGTTTCATTTTGAATCTTGAGCATACACAAGGAGATGGTATACACATTATGCTGGTGGATAGCAGGATTCAATAAAGCATTTGAATTGTGGTTAAATAACCTCATGAAGTTTTGCTGGATGTTGATGAGAAGAATGTATGCATTAATTATTGGAAACCTCCATATTCAGGACATGCTTGGGTTGCAACCTGCACCTTCAGCCACCTTTTCAAAAGTCAAACTACAAAATACCCAAATCCAGCAGGATTTTGGGAGAAATGAAACACCTGAATTAAAATCTTATTGAAGTTGCTTATAAACCTTGATGACATGTAATTAAAAGCAACATTACATACCTATCTTATTTTGGATGGTAGAGACCCCTCCTCTTCAGACCAGTTACTGTGGTAGTTGTATTGTTTTCCTTGATTGAATTTCTTTAATTGCTGGAATTTCCTGAGTAGTGGTTCAGGATCTGTCACATTCATGTCAGTACAAAAGTATTTTTCTTAAATTTTACACGTTTCTTGCTTTTGACTTGCCGATTTTCCACCTCGCATTATTTCAAGTTAATTTCTGTTTTACTTTGAACTGAATGACGTTTGTGACCACATTTTTAACATGCTAAACATGGCTAAAAAATAGTGACAAGGTAGATTGATTGCAGTGTATCGCAATGTGCTGTCTGGAAGACAGACGTGACAGACGTGACAAAGCGCATCTTTGGGTCAGGAGATTTATTAAGTTGTCACGCACATCATATTTCCGTTTAATTATATTGGATTTTGGCTCTCTACCTTTCAGGAATATATTAGTGGAGTGTTGAATCAAGAAGAGTGCACAGCTTTTTATATATTAATTATTATTTATTTTCTTTGTTTTCATTAGGATAATGATGTTGTATACTACAATGCAAAAGATGACCTGATGAGTGTAAGTATGATTCAAATCTATGTTTTGTTTTACATTCAGGGTTATAAACCATCAATGGTCTCACTCTTCCCTATATTTGAGACGCCATGGGTATCAATGATTCCAGAGGAAATAACTAATTATTGATTAACATTTCTGAGGAATGCGCTGATAATCCTGGAAACGATGGCAAAGGAGCTTAAATATGCAAGAGGACCAGAGTACTGGATGGTTATCTTTCATGCGACGACCTCAATAAAATAAAACGAGGACTTAATAAATTCTAACATGATGACGTTGGTGGGGAAATTGTTTCAGTCGTGTTATTAGGATGGATTCAGATAGCTGGAATAAGAGGTTGAGGAACTGCAAGTCCTCTTTTAATTGCAGCAGCTCCAGTTGTTCTTCTTTGTTTCTGCCCATATGTGGATGTCTGCATCCCTACTCATTACAATGCCTGGGGGGCTACAGTGCAGTGCAAATGAACGGCCTGCAATTAAGCTGATACGAACTAGAATTAAAATTAAAATCTGAATTTTTAACCCTATTGAGATCTGCAATATTCTGAGTTCACTACTGCTGTCTCTTGTCACATAGCATCAGAAAAAGTGTTCCCGAGAAGTTGCATTTGAAACTTGTGTCATTGACACTTCCATGTCCTTCACAAACTGTGGCCAGTGAGGGTGAAATTTAAACAGTATGTTGTACATTAAAGGAAGCTTCAGTGTGAATTTGATGCTTTCCCTTGGATCAATTATTATATCTCGCTTCCCCTATTTTTTACTCTCTGACCAATGCTAATATTATTGACATGATATTTGCCTAAGTAATGGCTATCGACAAATTGGCATCACTTAGGAGTTTAGAGATAATGCTCTTGGAAATTCCACCCCGAATTTCAATCGGTTGATTTTTTTAAGCATGTTACTAGAGTTCAGCAGTAAAGGTCCCTACCCCTTGGCAGATGACCACGACATGATATCTGGTGGTGGGCTGTCGTAGACGACGATAGCATGGTTGTGCAGTTTCTTTGAGAATTGCACAAAGACCTGTGAGTGGGAGAGCTGAAGGTGGAGAGCTGTTGCTCACGAGCAACTCCACCCTCTTGGCCGCACGAGCTGGATTCCAGTGTGCTGCTGAGCCGCCTTCGCTGCTGTTGAACCCTCCAGTGGATTTCCTCTGCCCAATCAGCCGGAACAGATTCCGCATGCTGGGCTGAGCAAGTCCCTAAACTCACCGGGGCGTTTCTGACCCGTCGGCTACCCTCACTATATGATAACCACTTTGATAATTGTGCATTTCCGTGACTTTCTTCAGTAACAGTGTTCATTATTACAGGTGTTAAAGCAAGACTACAGATTCAGGAGGTTCAAGGTTATGTGGATTTATTAGATCGTAGATCTGATGAATTTAGATTACTAGATATAGAACTTTCAAAAGATGGAACGACCTGAAGTTTTTATTTAATTTAATTCTGAAGTACTTCCCAAAAATTTTAAAATAATTTTGAAAGATTTGCATTCCTTTTATAATCTTAAAACCACTTCCTGATTTGTCTCCTCTCCAATCCTAATCTCTTGATTAGGTTTTGTTTTTTGTGGATTCCATCATGTTATTCCTGTGATGAGTTTTAGCCAACTATTATACCTTGAGAGGCATCACCTCAGCCCCAGTCCTGACTGACTGAGCCACACAGAGACTGAACCTACACCAGGTAATCAGACTCGGCAGCTGAGTTTTTTTTTGTCCTTTTAATTTATATATTGTTTAATGCCAAATGGAGGAATGCAACTCATTTGAGAAAAAAATGAAATGAATGCACATTCTCATTTCCAAAATGCAATTTGTTTTGAAGCACAAAGAACTTAGGCTAACATTAAATGTTGGCATTTGTGACTTTTCTCCACTTTTAAATGGTCGGGGGAAGAAACTTCGAATTAACTGAAAAAAGAAAAACTCTCAGGTTTTGCAGCTTTATGAAAAACAACTCTGCCGATTTAGTTGTTTTTTTGTGACTGCTTGGCTGCAAATTCAGAGTATATGTTTTTAATATCCATTTCAATGATTAACTACAAATAACGACTATTTTACCAACATGTTTGTACTTTTATCATTTCTGAAAATACTCCCTCGTATAGACTGACTTCCTTCAGCAGCCAAGTCCCATGATTTTGTTTCTATAATATGCCCACTCCTGCTGCTGAATGTGTCAGCACTTTGCTGGTTTACTGCACTCATTGGTTTGCGGCTACAGAAGCTGGGTTCTCTACTCTACGGGGGTGCTAAAGGGCAGAAAACAACGATATCCTCTCGCCCATATCCAGACTTGTTGAAAGATGCTTTTAAAACAAAACAATAACTTTCCTTCTTCCTTTTCTACCTATGGCGGACTACAGATGTAAGGTTTTAAGAAGCTGAGCGAAACCACAGTTACTCATTCCAGTTGGAAGTTGGGAAGTACTAATTTACCACAGTTTTGGACTGATTTCCAAACACCAAGCAATGGAGAGCCTCAATTGCAAAGTTGTCTTCTGTGACATGAACAATAACCGTAAATACGCCGATTTCAACAAGAAATCTAATTGTGCCATAAGAGTGAAACTGGTGATGTCAGGTCTTACACCAAACCTATAGACTGTTGCTCAGAGCCTTTGTGGTACAAGAACTGTTACTAGAAGATGTTCTATAAAGTGTTTATTTGGGTGAGGTTTGGCGTGCCGACGATGTTGAAACATTGGATGACTGTTGCTTTTCAGCCAATAACTGATTTGGTGAAGGGATTGTAGAAAAATAATTATTTTACATTATTTTTTGTTTACGTGGATTACATCTCATTTTTGCTCACTGGTTTTCCTGCAAACTCTCTTTGAAATTTATCAGGCAGGTACAATTTGATTTGAATAAAATATTTGATGTAATATGTGGAATTGCAAAGCAAGCACAATATAGGAACATGTACTATGCCTACATGTTCCACTGGACCTATTCAACTAACATCACTGAATATCCCTAATTCCTTTACCCCTCAAACCTCCATTTCAATGCTTCCAAGCTGTTAACCTTAACCATGTGTCCAATGTATTAACCGTAACCATGTGTCCAAGCTGTTAACTGTAACCGTGTCCAAGCTGTTAACCGTAACCATGTGTCCAAGCTGTTACTGGTAACCATATGTGTGTTAACCGTAACCATGTGTCCAAGCTGTTAACCGTAACCATGTACTCCACTCTCTGGATAAAGAATGTTGCTCTACCTTTGACTGAAAACCTCCAGCTTTGCTTTCTCCACATGGAGACATGGAGATTCAACTTTGTTTTGGGCTGTAGAGGAATGTTTTCCTTATTCACACAATGAGAAATGCCTTGTGCATGTAAGTATTGCAGATCCTGGCTCTTCAAAAGCAGCTTCAAAAGAAGATAACATTTTGAATGTTCTTTTCCCAGCATGATAGGAAGTTTGGGAATTGGTGGTTTCACAAAGATTTTCGCCTCGGAGTCAATAGACGATAGACAATAGACAATATGGGAAGGAGTAGGCCATTTGGCCCTTCGAGCCAGCACCTCCATTCAATGTGATCATGGCGGATCATCCCCAATCAGTCCCTCGTTCCTGCCTTCTCCCATAACCCCTGACTGCTATCTTGAAGAGCCTTATCTAGCTCTCTCTTGAAAGTATCCAGAAGTATCATGGGTGGAAAATGACCTTTAGTACCATACTTTTCCAGTGATCAATGGGACAATGTACTGTAAGTGTTCTCTGGGGTCTATGATCTCTATAGTTACTGCCATTCCCCAACATTTAACCCGCTCCGATGGACGGCAAGTAGCAAAGCTTTTAGAGCTGTAAAGGAGCTGTCCCACTTGGGTGACCTAATTGGCGAGTTTAGAAGAGTTTGAAAAAATGACATATTGAAGACCTCCTTCGACTACGTAGAAGATCTCCTTCGACTATGTTGAAGACTAGCTTCGTCTAGCTACGACTAGCTACGACTAACTTCAGGAAAATTGGACACCGAATAGTGGAGAGTGAAGACAACCTCCTTCGACCTCCATTCGACTATGATGAAGACTATCTACGATACCCTCAACTACCTTCGACTACCCTTGATTACCTACGACTAACATACCGACCTACTACGACTAAACCTACGAGTAAAAAAAAAGATTGATTTTTTTCCATGGCAATCTTTTTTTACTCGCGGGCATTTTTTTAACATATTGAAAAAAACGCCGTGACCTAGCTGAGGCCTCGAGTACGCGGAGACCACTCTCGAGCATGAAGGAGAGTTACGAAGACCTCCTACAACCTCGTGGTGACCATGCTGCAAGTATAAGTTGAGGGCAAACTCGCCAGAACTCGCTGATTAGGTTGCCCAAGTGGGACAGGCCCTTAACCTCACAGCGCCAGAGACCCGGATTCGATCCTGACCTCAGGTGCAGTCTGTGTGGGGTTTGCACATTCTCCCCGAGACTTACATGTGTTTTATCAGGGTGCTCCTGTTTCCTCCCACATCCCACAAAAACGTGCAGGTTTGTAGCGTATTTGGCCTCTGTAAATTACTCTGAGAGTGTAGGGAGTGGATGAGAAAGTGAGATAACATGGAGCAAGTGTAATCGGGTTGTCAATGGTCAACATGGACTCGGTGGGCCGAACGGCTTGTTTCTTTGCTGTATCTCTAAACTGAACTAAAATAAACTAAACCTCACCCAAATAAACAATTTAATAAAAGCCTTTAGGACCATTCACATAGATTCACAAGGCTCCTGTTTAATGTAAACTGGAACAGGGCCTTATTGCCAAGATGAGGCCTGCTCCTAGTTTTAAGATCCCGGATTACCGAACAGTGCATAGCTGTGCACTCAGAACCCTTTGTCGAGGCAAAGCCCACTTGTGGATGGCCATGATCATGTGTACATTCTTTACACACATTGAAGTGCCAATAGCTCCTTTTAGCAGGAACATTATACAGTAAATAAAAATGTCACGCTGCTTGAGACAACTTTTAACTTTCGGTAATTTCAAATACTTCTGTTATTTTGCCACGTTATGATACCTTTTCAAATCTGTTCATTCATTCCTCATAGCTATAAACTTTGTAAATCTTCATTCATCATCTCCAGCAGCTCTATTTTCTTAGCACTAAAATAGTGGTCTAGCCAAGATTTTATATAGGTTTCAATATGACTTCCCCACTTTTGAACTATATTCCCTTCAAATAAAGCTTACTGCTTGCTTTGTATTTTAATACCCTCATAAACTCAGTTAGTTCTTGGTGATTTGTGTATTTGTACTTCCACGTTACTTTGCTAGTCTAGCATTTTTCCAAATAATATGTGACCTTATTTTTCTCAATAAAATATAAACTTCACATCTATCTGTGCTGTAATCTCTTATGCCAATTTTATGCCCATTTTACAATGCCGCTTTGTATTTTGATGCCTTCTCAATCATTTGATAAAGGCCTTCATGGTAGTTTGATCCAGAAGATTAAGATGCAAATGATCCATGGTGACTTCGCCATTTGGATTCAGAACTGGCTTACTCATAAAAGACAGCAGTTTGTGATGGTGTGGTGTTATCCTGGTTAGTGTCTGTGACAATTGGAGTTTTGCAGGGACCTGTGCTGGCACCTCTGTTGTTTATTTAGTAAAATTGTTGGAGTTGCATCCCTTTCTGAGAGGAAGGCTGTCAGAGTTATATGGCAGGATATAGATCAGCTTCACAAATGTGTGGAGAAATGGCTCCTGGAGTTTGATCTGACCAAGTGTGAGATGTTGCACTTTGAGAGAATTTAAAGGAAATGTGCGGGGCAAGTGTTTTTTGCACAGATAAGTAGTAGATGCCTGGAACATGCTGCCAGAATGGTGGAAGCAGATGTGATAATAGCATTTCAGAGGCTTTTCAATAAGTACATGGATATGCAGGACATGGAGAGATTAGTTTAACCTGGCATCATGTACGGCTTGGACATCGTGGGCCAAGGACCTGTCCCTGTGCTGTATGGTTCCATGTTCCAGTGGTGGTTATTCTCAATTTCCTTTTCCTCTTTTCTCTAATTTGTTTGCATATTTCTTCTTCTACCTGTCTTGCTTTTATATTGTGGTCTGTGAACACTCCTCATTAATGTGATACTTCTTTCATTATCGATTATCTTTGTATATGGATTCTACTTTTGTCATGCTCGTGCGTGCATTATCTTTCCCACGGCCATGACCCTATTTTACTGCTAACTTTGCCTATTCCACATTCCCCCTTTTTTTCCTACATTGGCTAAATACCGTTTACCCGTTTATATTTAACTCTGCCTCCTGATTTTCCTGTGGTCATATCACAATAACCAGAACGTTGACAGGTTTCCTGCTTGGTATCATCGGCTTCAACTGTCCTATTTAATGAATCATATTACATGTACTGCCCTTAAAGAGTGACTCATTTTATTAGCTGTTCATCCCACATAGCTTTGAAGTCTTGTTCCGTGACCCTACTTAGTACCTGATAATTTGTTCTGCCCTATTTTAGCATAGACTTTGCTGTTCTAATTTTTATTAGGCTTCATTTTGGATTCCTCTCGTGGATTAATTGTTTAAACCTTCCCATTTATTATTTTTGCTGGTAAAGCCTCCCATTATAACTAATTAATTCCCCCGCAATTAATTTTACAGTAATTACTCATAAATCTGCAGTGACACTGTCAGCACACAAACTGTGGGTATTTGTACATCTTTAACTTTGTAAAATGGCCAGATTCTTCACAAGAGTGGTCATCAAATGGAATTTGATTGAATGTGAGGTTTTTTTTCAATGGTGATTCAATCCCACTTTGAATCCATTCCCCTTAAATTCATGATCTACTTTGAAGACTGCCAGTCTAAGAGAATATAATTCAACAACTAACTGCCAAATTGTAATAGATGAAAAATTGAATCTTGGGATCATTTCATGTGGGACGTTCCATTCCTTTTCTGATTGCATTTCAGTTCACTCTGGAGATGGATCTATTTCTTTTGAATGTAATTGCATTTAGAGGACAAGAGGACATTTTGTGCAACTGGGCTCCTCTAGAATGCTTTCTCCTGCCTTAAATCAGTTCAGGCGTAATTATATGGCTTATATTTTACTGAATTCCCACAGTGGTTCAGCTGTCATTTCAGATTCTGCTGTAGATTGAGATCAATTCCCAGAAACATAATGCGAATGATTCATTTTGTATCAATTTTACTGTGGGGGATCTGGGTAGAGAATTGGGAAAATAAATGCTATGAAAGATCTGATCCATTCTCTTTCCAGCTTTGCTAGTTGATATTTATGGTGTGGTTACTGGTGAGCAGCTTTTTCCATGAGGTGCAGTATCAGCATTGATTATTTTTCTGAAGCTAATGAGACTTCTCATGCGATTGAATAACCAAAAATATATACCATCACTCTGAATACAACTGCCTGACTTCTGTGAAATAACAGAGCCTGTATCAACTGAATTTGCTATTCCGCTCCTCTTACCTGTCTATAGCAGTTGATATTGACCATGATGATGGTCAGTTTCATCATTGGCGTTAGAGAAGGTCCAGAGGAGGTTTATGGGAATGATCCCGGGGATGATTAGGTTAACGTATGAGGAACATTTGATGGCTCTGGTCCTTTACTCAATGGTGTTTAGAAGGATGAGGGGGGGGGGGTCTCATTGAAACCTACAGAGTAATGAAAGGCCTAGATAGAGTGGATGTGCAAAGGATGTTTCCAGTAACGGGAGAGTGTACAACCAGTGGGCACAGAGGATGTGCCTTTAGAATGGGGATGAGTAGGAATTTCTTTAGCCTGAGGGTGTTGTATCTGAATAATTCATTACCACAGATGGTGGTGGAAGCCAAGTCATTGGGTATTTTTAAAGCAGAGATTGATAGGTTCTTGTTTGCTAAGGTGTCAAAGGTTGTGGGGGAGGGGGATGAGAGGGAAAAATAGATCAGCCACAATCAAATGGCAGAACAGGCTTGATGGGCTGAATGGCCTAATTCTGCCCCTATGTACATGAACTATTGTGATTTTTTCTCATCTATTCCTTCTTTCCTTCACTTTCCACCTTTGGGGATCCCTTCATAAACCTCTAACTATGTGATCAATTCTCTCTTGTTTAGTTCATTTGTGCTTGGAGTATACCTACTTGTTTGTCACCTCTCCTGTGCAGTTATTTTCTTCAATTGATACACCTCTGTCTCCTTCCCCTTTCCTTCCTAAATGACTGTACGTCTAGGTTTAAAAGCAAATGAGCCTTGCCATTAACCAGCTGTCTGCAGTTTACTTTCTCACTTTAGGGAGGATTTGGAGATAATTCCAGTGCTAAAGATGCAAATAGCAGTGTAAAGTCTGTCTAGAATTAACAAACCGTAGCACACTGTGATTTCCGAAGAAAATTAAAGTGACATTGATGGCGTGGCCTTGTTAGAGATCAACGCATCGAGAGATCTAGAAGCGTTCAACTGATATTCAAAAGGGAATCTCCAGCAAAAAAACCCATTTGATGCATTGCTAGGTGAGAGAGCCAGGATGTAGAAGGTTCTCAGAGTTCACAGTAATGGCTTCCATCCTATAAAAATACACAGGATAAAAACGCGTTAAGAACTTTCAGAAAATTGGAAAATTATGACTATCAGATAAGGTTGAAAAGGTTGGTAGTTCTCTTTTAAATAGAAAATAATATTCGAAAGACTGTCATCATATTTTATTACTCAGTTGATGGGTGAGGCAAGGTGATGTGTAGAAAAAAATTCCACTTATGATCAAAACCCAAATATACTTCACATCTGACTGTAGAGCTTTGGACACAAAATTCTGATACTGCAATGAAGAGGCTGTGCTTAATGCTGGACAGGTTCGCTGTCTGACAAACCATTAAACTGGGGCTCCACCTGCTCTCTCATGCGGACATGAAAGAACTGTGAAGAAAGGCAATTAAATACCTCGTGTTGCTCCTCAATGAGGATGAGTAAAATAGGTTGCCCAGCTAGTATCTCATTGCTGCAGTGTGCAAATGCATGTTGTCCATCTCTCTTTGGCAGAATGGGGAGGGCTCTCTTGTTATACAGTGATGCACCCGTCCCTTTGAAGCAAATCACAATGAAGGTGGAGCTGAGACCAAGATCAGGGCGTGCATAGATCTTATTGATGGCAGAGGAGGCGCAAGGAGCCACACATTTCCCACTTTTGTACGTCCTCAATACTTTGTCAGTGACCATTCTGCTCAGTGAGTCACAGAACAATTTTGTAGTCATAGAGTGATACAGTGTGGAAACAGGCCCTTCGGCCCACTTGCCTGCGCTTGGTCCATATCTCTTCAAACCTGTCCTATCCATGTACCTGTCTAACTGTTTCTTAAATGCTGGGATAATCCCAGCCTCAACTACCTCCTCTGACAGCTTGTTCCATACACCTACCACCCTTTGTGTGAAAAAGTTACCCCTTGGATTCCTACTAAATCTTTTCCCCTTTGCCATGAACCTATGTCCTCTGGTCCTCGATTCCCCTACTCTGGGCAAAAGATTCTGTGCATCTACCTGATCTACTCCTCTCATGATCTTATATACCTCTATAAGATCTCCCCTTATCCTCCTGCGCTCCATGGAATAGAGACCCGGCCTATTCAGCCTCTCCCTATATCTCACACTCGCTAGTCCTGGTAACTCATTTCTGAACTCTTTCAAGCTTGACAATATCTTTCCTATAACATGGTGCCCTGAACTGAACACTATATTTTAAATGTGGTCTCACCAACGTCTTATACAACTGCAACATGATCTCCCAACTTCTATACTCAATATTCTAACTGATGGCCAAAGTGCCAAAAGCCTTTTAGACCACCTTATCTACCTGCAACTCGACCTTCAAGGAACCATGGACCTGTATTCCGAGATCCCTCTGTTCTACAACACTCCCAGAGGCCTACCATTTACTGTGTATGTCCTGCCCTTGTTCGACGACCCAAAATGCAACACCTCACACTTCTCTGCATTAAATTCCATCAACCATTCCTGGCCAACCTACCTGGCCAATCGATCCAGATCCTGCTACAATCATTCACAATCATCTTCACTATCTGCAAAACCACTAACTTTTGTATCATCAGCAAATTTGCTGATCTTGCCCTGTATCTTATTCAAACCATTGATGAAGATGACAAAAACGGGCCCAGCACCAAACCCTGAGGCACACCACTAGTCGCAAGTATCCAGTCTGAGAAGCAACCTTCCACCATCACCCTCTGCTTCCTTCCATGGAGCCAATTTGCTATCCATTCAGCTATCCCTCCTTGGATCCCATGCGATCTAACCTTCCAGAGCAGCCTACCATGTGGTACCTGGTTGAATGCCTTACTGAAGTCCATGTACACAACATCTACAGCTCTGCCTTCATCAACCTTTTTGGTCACGTCTTCAAAATAATCAATCAGATTTGTGAGACACGACCTCCCACGTACAAAACCATGCTGAGTATCCCTAATCAGCCCTTGCCCATCCAAATGCCTGTATATCCTATCCCTCAGAATACTCTCCAGTAACTTTCCAATTACAGATGTTAAGCTCACCGGCCTATAGTTCCCAGCATTTTCCCTTCAGCCCTTCTTGAAAATAGGCACAACATTTGCTACCCTCCAGTCTTCCGGCATCTCTCCTGTATTTAAGGATGACTTGTAAATTTCAACCAGCAAATTCCTCACTAGTTTCCCACAATGTCTTCGGATATATCAGATCAGGCCCTAGAGATTTGCCTACCTTCAAACACGACAGTACCTTCAGTACTTCTTCGACAGTAACCCTGACTGCTCACAAGACACTTCCTGTGACTGCTCCAATTTCCTCCGTCCTACTGTCTTTCTCCTCGGTAAATACAGAGAAATACTCATTTAGGACCTCGCCCATCTCCTGTGGCTTCACACGCAGGTGACCGCTTTGATTCCTGAGAGGTCCCACTCTCTCTCTCTAGTTACCTATTGCCCCTTATATAGTTATAAAACCTTTTGGGATTGTCCTTAATGCCACCCGCCAGAGCTATCTCCTGGCCCCTTTTTGCCCTTCAGATTTCCTTTTTTAGTTTACTCCCTAGCTCCCGAAACTCCTCCAGGGATGCACTTGATCCCAGCTGTCTATACCTGTCCCATGTATCCTTCTTGTTTTTGACTAACGTCTCAATTTCCCTCGTCAGCCAAGCTTCCTTATGTTTGCCTGCTTTGCACTTCATTCTAACGGAGACGTACACATCCTGAGCTTTCTTCAGTACACTTTGAAAAACATCCCCTTTCACCTCCAATGACCTGCTCCAGTCAACTTGAGCGAGACCTTCTCTCATACCCTCAAAGTTGGCCTTACCCCAGTTAAGCATTTTAACACATGAACCCTCTCTGTCCCTATCCATAACTATCTTAAACCTAATCGAACTGTGGTCACTGGTCCCAACACACTTCATTAACTTGCCCTTCCCAATTTCCCAATACTAGATCAAGCGTTGCCCTCTCACGTGTGGGGGCCTCTACATACTGCTTAAGAAAACTCTCCTGAACACTTTTGAGGAATTGCACCAAATCTGAACCCTTCACTCTATGATTTTCCCAGTCTATATTGGGAAAGTTAAAATCCCCTACTACAACAACCTTATTTGACCTGCAGCTGTCTGCAATCTCCCGGCACATTTGTTCTTCTAATTCCCGTTGACTATTCGGGGGTCTGTAGTACACCCCCAATAAAGTGACCATCCCTTTCTTGTTCCTCAGCTCCACCCATATAGCCTCACTAGACGAACCGTCCGTAATGTCACCTCTGAACACAGCTGTGACATTCTCATTAACCAACAATGCAACCCCCCTCCTCTTTTCCCCTCACCCATGTCTCTCCTGAAGCTCCTGTACCCAAGAACATTGAGCTGCCAGCCCTGCCCCTACCTTAACCAGGTTTTGGTACTGGCATTAATTTATTATCGTCACCGAGATACCGTGAAGAGCTTTGTTTGTTTGCTCTCTATGCAAATTATAGTACAATCAATAATTTAGTACAATCAAACCACACACAAGTACAACGGGTAGTGTAGAAATACTAGAGTGTAGAACATAGTGTGACAGTGTTATGGCATTACAGTTACAGAGAAAAAATGTAGGTTGGAAAATCCATGAGGTAGGTTGGAAGATCGGGAGCACATCTTGTTTATGGAGGACCATTCAGTAGTCTGATAACAGCAGCGAAGAAGCTGTACATGAATCTGGTGGTACGTCCCTCCAAACGTTTTGTATCTTATGCCTAATGGGAGAAGAGGGAATGACAGAGGAGAAAATGGTCTTGATTATGTTGGCTGCTTTCCCAAGACACGGTGCAGAGGCTGGTCTGCATGATGGACTGGACAAAATGCGCAACTGCAATTTATTGCTTTGCAACTGGGAAAATAAAAGTACAATCATGTTCGTAGATTTGAAAAATTTTAGCTGGTTCTAAAATTTTCTCTTTGTGTTTTTAACATTTCTAAAAAAAAAAATAACCACCTTGTATTTTTATATGTCATCATTGTCCAATTACTGGAAAACTAGTTTTCATGTGTAAATGAACCTTTTATAGCAAGATGGTTCAGGCATTAATTACATGATAAAGTAATCTCATTTCAGCTGTGATGTCCTTGTAATCCGAGATCATGCTCAAAGTGCAGGATTGTGTGAAACACTCAGAGCTGCAAAATATTCATTCTTTGATTATTCTTCTCCCCCAAAAGTCTGATAGAAATGAAAGCCGTCCAAGGATCAAACCTGACTTTCAATTCAACCAAGACTTCCGTCGTCGTGTGGACTTCAACAACACCGCTGTCCACATCCCCACGGACATCTACGAGGGCTGTGAGTATTCTCCACTCTTTGTGTGATGTATCCGTTTCATTGGAAAATGTATCAAACTCTCAACGATACATGACTGCTGTCATTAAGCACTCTCAGTTTAAAATGGCAGACTTAATGTATTAAAGAGACCCTCCGAAACAGACTAGCAAATTTCTACGTATTCTTATTATTCAAATATAAATATTTTTTCACATGGATTTTAAAGGACAACTGAGAAATTGTTAAAGGGGACACCCCTGCCAGAGGAATTTTAATATTTGGGTACATTATCTGTTGGGTTATTTAAGGAGGCAGAGTAGAGATTTATACTGGAGTGATAAACAATTGCACTGCCTCTGTGTTCACTGGCATCTGAGAGGAATGGAGATGATCTTCAAAATACTTTACTGCTGTAAGCCTGTTACTTTTTTATTGACCAGTCCACTATTTCTATGTTAATTTTATGAGTCCCTATTTTGCTGTTACAAGCAAACAATGTGGCCCATGGTGGTGTGAATAAGGCTGCCTCCATCCATAACTGGGCCACTATGACCAAGGGGATCCATTATACTCTGCAATCAGTACCATTATCAAAAGCACCAATGCCATATAGGGAGTTTGTGTGAAGGTTGTGTAATAGCTTTTTTATGTCCCGTTTTCAGTATTTAATGCAGGTAAGTCAGTTTTCATCTTAAATTGTGTGGTAAGATGATGACTTCTTCGAGTGACTGCTTTCACTTTCATTAGGAGCTGATGCTTTTAACGCAAGCCGTACAGGTTGTTCACGAGGTTTTGCAACTGGAATCTGATTTATTGTTTATTGATGTATAGACCAGATTTATTCCCATCCGATACACAGGTTGGCCTTCTGACAAATAAGTAACATTTGGCGAATGTCCTATTAGGCTGAACAGTCGTCATGTTTCCTTCTCAGTGCAGTGTGGAATAGGCAGTGGTTGCATTACATTTTAATCTAAAAAAGGTATCCAAGTACTGCATCAACGGTTGCATAGTCTTTCTAAACACCAGAGCACATTCCAGATATCAGTCTTGTCTCACTCAGCTTGAAAGTTGCATTGACCTGACATTTGATTATAAAATGTGACATGTATGCTGCTTGCTGTAATGGGAACTGCTACTCATACCCAGAGGATGATTTGAATTCTTACCTAAAATATTTGAATTAAGGTGTGTTTTGCTCTGCAATTAAACCGTCATAAGGTCAGAAGTAACAGGAGTAGAATTAGGCCATTCGGCCCTTCAAGTCTACTCCGCCATTCAATCATGGCTGATCTATTGCTCCCTCCTAACCCCATTCTCCTGCCTTCACCCCATAACCTTTGACACTATCAACAAGAACATTCAGTACAACCATGCTGAAAGAAATTCTAATAATGCTTTGTTACTCTGTTCCAGTGTCGGCAACTAAATCATTGACCCAAAGGAAAACTACCAATATTATTTACAGATCACTGGCATGGGGCTATTGAGCCTTTCCAACTGGTGTTCAACAATTGGTACAATGCTTACACTTATGTTGCAGCATCATTTGGCTCCATCTTTACAAAAAGCAACAGTGGGTGGGTGGGACCTCCAGTGCTATGCTCACCGTCTGTTTTTTTTTTTAACAAATTCCTACCTCAAGTGAATAAAAGCTGAACCAATCTTCAGCCAATCTAAGAATTCTTGCCTGCCCCTAATTCATTGTAAATCATTACTCATCATGTATTTGAATGGGGTTGGATCCCATCATCATCTAACATCTTTCTTCTAACAAGGCAGTCCTCTGGGATTGAGGATGACCTGCTCCCACCCTGGGTTTGCGGTTTTGGAGGTAGCTGATGAGGCCAGTATGGGAGCCAGAGGCGGAAGAATTTAAATTCAAATAATTAAATAACACCTAGTGAATAAATACCTGGTGATCGTGTAGATAATTATTTGTTGATTAAACTCACATGATGCACTGATGTCCTTTGAGCATGTAAATCTCTCATCCCTAACTGAGTGGCACAGTGGTGCAACGGTAGAGTTGCTGTGACACAGCGCCAGAAACCCGGGTTCGATCCTGACTACGGATGCTGCCTGTACAGAGTTTGTGCGTTCTCCCTGTGACCGCGTGGGTTTTTTCCGGGTGCTCCACTTTCCTCCCAGAGTTCAAAGACGTGCAGGTTTGTAGGTTAATTGGCTTCTGTAAGTTGTCCCTAGTGTGTAGGATAGAACTAGCGTGCGTGGACTCAGTGGGCGGAAGGGCCTGTTTCCACACTGTATCTCCAAACTAAATTAAATTATAAAGTAATTATGCCAGTGACTGTGGGCCTACTAATGTGGTTAAATGTCATTGTTGGATGATGTTCAAGTTCAAGTTCACATTTATTGTCACATGCACCAATTGGTACAGTGAGATTTGAGTTACCATACAGTTATACGAATAAAAAGAACACAATACACGATAGAATTTGACATGAACATCCCCCACAGCGGAATCAACGTTTCCCACTGTGAGGGAAGGCAATAAAATTTAGATTAGATTAGATTAGATTCCTTTATTGTCATTCAGACCTTTCGGTCAGAACAAAATTTCGTTACCTGCAGTCATACATATAATAAATAACAAAACACACAGTAAACACAAATTAACATCCACCACAGTGAGTTCACCAGGCACCTCCTCACTGTGATGGCGGCAAAAGTCTTAAAGTCTCTGTCTCTTCCCTCTTTGTTCTCCCTCTGCGCTGAGGCGATCCAGGCTTCTGACATTGTGACCCCGCTGGGTGATGGTAAGTCAGTCCCGCGGCTGAATCCGTGCTCCGTCCGCGATGGGCCGGTTCAAACTCCGCGGCCCGGGGTGGTCGAAGCTGCCGCCCTCCAGTCCAGCGGACGCAGCTGTAGTTGCGGGAGCTCCAGAAAACGCAGGTCACCCACCTGTGACCTGCGAGCTCCCTACGATGTCGTCCACCGGGCCCGCGGCCGAGCCTCCGGACTCAGGTCGCCACCAGCGTCCTCGGTCACCACCGCCGGAATGCCACCGCAGCCCCGAAGGTGGCCAGCCTCCCGCTGGTAAGTCCTGGCTCTGCCTCCGGAGCCTCGAGGTCGGTCGGTCGCAGTTGGAGTTGGAGGCCGGCAGCTTCGCCATTTTGGCCTCAGCGCAGACGGAGGCAGAGAAGGGGGATACGACAAGAAAAAGTCGCATTCCCCCAAAGGAAGAGACAAAAATCATGTTTCACTCCCCCCCCCCCCCACACGTACACAACCCAATAAACTAAAATTTAACTAAACAGGACAAAAGAAAACAACAACAAAAGTAAAAACAGACGGACTGCAGGCGAGCCGCAGCTGTGCAACAGTGCCGCCACTTCCGGAAATTCAGTAATCTTCCTCTTGTTCACCCATGGTCGGGGCCTTTGAGCCCTCCGCAGTCGCTGCTATGGCGGCCCGATGTTCAGGCCCTCTCGCCGGGATGATCGGAGCTCCGGCGTCGGAACGGAACAACACACTCAGCGGCTTGGACTTTCCGAATCGGCCGCTTCTTACCAGAGACCGCGGCTTCCGAAGTCCACAGGCCGAGCTGGGCGGAGCTCCAACACTGGCGACCCTCGGCAAAATTCCCAGGACTCTGCGATGTTAAAGTCAGCGCCGCCCATGGCTAGATGCTCCGCAAACTACAGCTCCACAATGTTAAAGCAGCAGGCCCAACACTCCGGAGCTCCGACACGGTGATCCCCAGTAAGGCATCGTCCCACTCCGCAATGGAATTCAGTGCTGCGCCGCTGCTGAAGCTCTGGCCGGTCTCCAGTAGGAAAGGCCGCACCAATCCAGTTGGTGGGGGGGGGGGGGGGCGAAGATGCGGCTCGGATAAAAGACGCATCTCGACCAGGTAAGTAACTGGGAAATGGTTTCCCCCTTCCCCCCCACCTCCCACACATAAAAACGACTAAGAAACCTTTAAAACATACTTAGTGACATACTAAAAATAACAAAAAAGGGTGAAAGGACGAACAACTGCAGGCGAGGCTGCCACACTCGATGGCGCCCCCCCGATGGATTTCACGTCAGAATGAGAATTTGACGAACATGAACCAAACTGTGACATCTTCAGTATATTCAGAAACGGATATGAAATGTTATACATTTCCATTGGACCACTGGAAGGCATCACAGTCAAAAGTTATTTCCAGTACATGCTGATGATGTGCTGATCATAAGGTTTTGTCCATGTTCGTTCTGTTGTTGCTGTAAAATACCTTGCTTGAATTGAAAGCACTTGTCAACCTGGTAGTGAGAAGGTACAATTTTATCTTATGCTTTATATTTCGGAGACATTTGATTTTGGTTGTTAGCACTCAGTGGGCATGAGATGTGGTTGCTGATATTGACCAGCGACTGAGCTATTCGTTAATTGCACTGTGTTTTATAATCTGAGCTGTCAGTTATTGAGGGTGGAGTGTGGGGATTCTGGGCAATTGAAGTTGATGTGTCTGTCCCTTTCTTGGTCATTTCATAAACTGTTTAATATTAGCATTGACTCCACTTTGACCTTCGATGTTAATTACATGTGACTGATTTTTCACCATTTCCTCCCACGCTCCATAGATGTACAGGATTGTAGGCTAATTGGCATGGTAAAATTTTAAATTGTCCCTTGTGTGTGTAGGATAATGTTAGTGTAGGGGGATCGCTGGTCGGCACGCCGAAAGGCCTGTTTCCGAGTTGTATCACCAAACTACACGAAACTAAACTAAACTGGAATAATCTAAACTAAAATTAACTAAACTAAACCATTTGTGTTATTCTATCTGAATCAATTTCAGTTTTGCCACTTGCGGGTGTGTCTCTGTGATATTAGATATCTGAGAGATAGATTCTTGATTAGTACACATGTCAGAGGTTATGGGGAGAAGGCAGGAGAATGGGGTTAGGGGGGAGATAGATCAGTCATGATTAAATGGCGGAGTAGACTTGATGGGCCAAATGGCCTAATTCTGCTCCTATCTCTTATGATCTCATGATGTCTCACAGCGTGAATGCTCTCTCATTCGGGGCCACCAAGGTTTTCTCCTTCTCTGTGTACAACTTGTGCTTTTTTAAATTTCCTTTTCCATTACATTGTTAGTCTTGTGTCTTCAGCTATGTCTCAGACGGCCTGCTCGCAGCCCATTTTCATGGGCATCTTACATGTGATTTTCAGTAAATTAAAAAATATATATCATTTTGATAACTTCTATATTTCCTCCCTGAAACAATTAGTAGTAGTTCAATAAAAATATCTGATAGCATGTTGCAGATATTTTATTCACTAAGACGTTGTTGTCTGCTAATTTCTGCCACGGGAAAGCCTTGTTGGATCAAGTGATGAGTGATTTGCCATGGGATACCCAGCCTTAACTTGCTGCTGTGGCTGATCCATTTAACTTTCCTATTAGTGCTGATCGTAGAGTATTGATGCTGGTAACTCAGCAATGGTAATGAATACCTTTGGCAGTCAAGGGTTGTTAGACTCTCTTGTTGGGCATGATCATTGCCTATGACCTGTAGTATACAGATATTTTTTTTATTACTTAGCGATTCAATGTGTGTGGCTGAATATTGTCCAGGTTCTGAAATGTACAAGCATGGACTACCTTATTGGTTGAAGAATTAACTGTGGAATTGAGCATTGTGCAATTGCCAGCAAATCCTCCCACTTCTAACCCTATGATGGAGGTTAAACAGTGATTAAAGCAGGTAGTTTGAGCCATAGATATGGTGTTGAAGAATTTCTGTAACATGTGTGCTTCCCAGTTTTCCTGTCTGAAAATTGACTTCTTAATATTTATTTTCAGTTGTCAATATTCACTCTATTAACAATCTTCCCTTGAGGCGATGCAATGCAGAGTGAACCTGAGGGGATAATCTTGATTTAAATATATCTTGACATCAGCTCATTGTCTCCTCACATTCTCATACAATGTTCCCAACATATTTAATTCAACATAGTCCAGAACACAGCTTCATTTTTTTTACTGTTTTTGAAACCTTATTATAAGTAAATTGGCTACTAGTTTAACCTCTAAATAACATAGGCTACACTTCAGCAAGTAATCAATTGGGAGTGAAGTGTTCATTGGTATGAAACCGCTAAATAAATAAAATGTGTTATTTTAAAAAAAAATTAATCCCGTCGTTCATGGCAATGTTTTCAGACTGCTTGCATTTTCCAGATGCTTCAGAATAGACGTGGAATCCAGTTCACTAAGAGCAAGTTAATTGTATTAATTTAATTGTATTGCATCTCCAGATGTTGATCATCTGTTGTCTTTGCCCAGTGAGATCATTACCTTTGTTTTCCTACCATATCCTGTGAAAAATTCTAGAAAATGAAAGGAAGGATCTAAAAACAACATAGCAATTTGTTTGATTATCAGAATGCTTTTATATGAAAGACCCAGAGCTATTGTGCACCTGCTTAAAAGTGTTTGATAAGCTTCACAAAGTGTGGAGGCCGTGTCCATTAACTCTTATCTCCAATATGTCTTTATTACATTTTTACCATTCTCCATCTGTACTGACATGTCCAAATTTGGCTTGTCTGCACAAGTGCAAAGGACATTAGCAATGAGGAACATTAATCTGGCAATGTATCTGCCTTTGCACAACATCGATCTGGTGTACAAGCTAAACAATAGACAATAGTTGCAGGAGTAGGCTATTCGGCCCTTCAATGTGATCATGGCTGATCATCCCCAATCAATACCCCGTTCCTGCCTTCTCCCCATATCCCCTGACTCCGCTATCTTTAACAGCCCTATCTAGCTCTCTCTTGAAAGTATCCAGAGAATCGGCCTCCACCGCTCTCTGCGGCAGAGAATTCCACAGACTCACAACTCTCTGTGTGATAAAGTGTTTCCTCATCTCCGTTCTAAATGGCTTACCTCTTATTCTTAAACTGTGGCCCCTGGTTCTGGACTCCCCCAACATCGGGAACATGTTTCCTGCCTCTAGCGTGTTCAAACCCTTTATAATCTTACTAGACTAAGTGGGACCCGTTGGGAGGGCTGGTCCCCCAATGCAATATTCCACCTTTCCACCAATTCCAATATTGGTGGCCAGTTGGGGGGGGGGGGGGGCTTTCTGGAGCGCTAGTATGGGTGTTGTGGGCTGAAGGGACTGGTTTCCAGAGGGCTAGTATGGACAATGTGGGCCGAATGTTTTCTTGGGCTGGCGACTCAGTCACTCAAGCCTGTTGTGCTGCCTGCTCACTCACTCATGGCTGGTGGGCTGGCAGTTGACTCACGGCTATTCCTTGAAATTCCATTTCAAGCAGGGTGCAAGGCCACCAAATTCAAGTGCAGTTTCATACCATTTCAAGCAGGGTGCAAGGCCACTAAAGACAGCGAGTCGTGACCTCTCCCTCCTCCATCTTGCAGAGACTGAGCCACGCCCACACTTCTGGGTTTTATAGTCCCTCCCCCCCTCCCACCAGAAGGGGCGTTGTGAATCTCAACATTTTTAAAACACTAATAACTCTTTTATTTTTCATCGATGGGAAAAATCTTCAGCACCTGATGAGCGGAGGGGAACTGAGTAAGATGGCCAAAAATCACATCCGTACATGGTAGCGTTTTTTCTAAAATCAATATAAAGCACAAACAGGAAGTAGTCAAGATTAGACTTTTAATTATATAGAAGGCAAGGCAACTTTAATTAGGCAAGGCAACTTTAATTAGGCAAGGCAACTTTAATTAGGCAACATAGCTTTCGCATTTCCAAACCAAAGGCAACACAGTTTCAGCATTTTCAAACCAAAGGCAACACAGCTTTAGCATTTCCAAACCAAAGGTAACACAGCTTTAGCATTTGCAAACCAAAGGCCACACAGCTTTAGCATTTCCAAACCAAAGGCAACACAGCTTTAGCATTTAAGAAGGAACTGCAGATGCTGGAAAATCGAAGGTAGGCAAAAGTGCTGGAGAAACTCAGCGGGTGCTGCAGCATCTATGGAGCGAAGGAAATAGGCAACGTTGCCTATTTCCTTCGCTCCATAGATGCTGCTGCACCCGCTGAGTTTCTCCAGCACTTTTGTCTACCACAACTTTAGCATTTCCAAACTAAAGGCAACACAGCTTTAGCATTTCCAAACTATATTTTCAAACCACATTAAGGGCACTGACAGGTCAGTAAAACCACTCACAGTTTAGTAGACATATGTTCAGTGTTATTCACAGCTCAGACTGAGAGACGTGACCCTCTCGCTTCCCCCATCTTGCAGGGACTGACTGAGGCACTCAACACTTCCGGGTTTTATAGTCCCTCCGGAAGGGGCGTGGTCTTCAGGAGAGAGAATCTCAACATTTTTTAAACACTAATAACTCTTTTATTCTTTATCGATGGGAAAAATCCTCTTGTCCTGCGCAGCGGAGTGGGACTCGGAGTAAGATGGCCAAAAATCACAGCCGTAAGTGGCAGCATTTTTTCTAAAATCAATATACAGTACAACAGGAAGTGGTCAAGAACAGACTTTTAGTAATATAGATATGTTTCAATAAGATCCCCTCACTTCCTTCTAAATTCCAGAGTATACAAGCCCAGCCGCTCCATTCTCTCAGTATATGACAGTCCCGCCATCCCAGGAATTAACCTTGTAAACCTACGCTGCATTCCCTCAATAGCAAGAATGTCCTTCCTCAAATTAGGGGACCAAAACTGCACACAATACTCCAGGTGTGGTCTCACTAGGGCCCTGTACAACTGCAGAAGGACCTCTTTGCTCCTGTACTCAACTCCACTTGTTATGAAGGCCAGCATGCCATTCGCTTTCTTTACTGCCTGCTGTACTTGCATGCTTACTTTCATTGACTGATGAACAAGGACCCCTAGATCCCATTGTACTTCCCATTTTCCCAACTTGATACCATTTAGATAATAATCTGCCTTCATGTTTTTGCTACCAAAGTGGATAACCTCACATTTATCCACATTAAACTTTAAAAATAGATTGGATGGGTATATGGACGGGAAAGGAATGGAGGGTTATGGTCTGAGTGCAGGTAGATGGGACTAGGGGGAAGTAAAACAAAAAAACAAAAAACAAAAAAAAGAAGAAAAAAAAAAGTGTTCAGCACGGACTTGAAGGGCCGAGATGGCCTGTTTCTGTGCTGTTATGGTTATATATGGTTATATGGTTATAAACTGCATCTGCTGTATATTGTAAATTGCTGCGGTGCCAGCACTGAGCCTTGCGGTACTCCACTAGTCACTGCCTGCCATTCTGAAAGGGACCCGTTAATCCCTACTCTTTGTTTCCTGTCTGCCAACCAATTTTCTATCATGTCAGCACTCTACACCCAATCCCATGTGCCCTAATTTTGCCCACTAATCTCCTTTGCGGGACCTTATCAAACGCTTTCTGAAAGTCTAGGTACACTACATCCACTGGCTCTCTCTTGTCCATTTTCTTAGTTACTTCCTCAAAAAATCCCAGAAGATTAGTCAAGCATGAAACATTTGCATGGTATGATCAAAATGTTAAACATATATTTAATATCAATGTGTTGGGGGGCAATGAGAAATAATTAGGACAATCATATTCTCATTGGACTTCCGGTGGCGCCATGTTAGATTAAAAGACGTGCACCTAGCTGCGCTCTCAAAAAATTTCGCGATTTTTCGTGTAAAAACAGGTCCATAAGTCGGGATTAGATTAAAAACCTTACCGGAGCTTCTGGTCGCCGGGTTGATGACGTCGTCAGTAAGCGCGATGTTTTAAACGGTGGCTTAAAGACTTTTAAATGAGAAAACTCTCTCCAGCCAAGAGCCCTCAGAGAACAGTGAAAAAGCTGCTGAAAAACCAGAAGAAGCCTGAAGGAGAAGTTACCTCTGAAGTTTTTGAAGTGGCTGCAGAAATGGATACAAGATCTAAGACAGAGCTGGGTAAGGACAAAGAATTTGATGATTTGAAGAAATCAGTGAAAGATATGAAAGATGAAATTTTGGATGAAAATAAAACTCTGATGGGAAAAATGAAGGAAAAAATCGAAAAGATGTTGTAGGATTCGAATGCTGGTAATCAGAAGGCTATTGATGCTGGTAATCAGAAGGTGATTGATTCACTTGACACTATAAATAAACAAATTGATGATGTGAAAGATGGACTATCGGGGAAAATGGATAAGATGGAAAATATTACTACGGACAGGTTCACGGCTGTGCTTGAAACAGTAGCTGCAAGTATGCTCACAATTACAGAATTGGAGAAAAATATGGCTCGAGTGGTTGAAGACATGGTGAAAATGAGGCAAGGACATGAGCAAACTTCAGTACAGATGATGAATCAATTGGGGAAAGTCTCAGACAAATGCCTGGACCTGGAAGCTCGCTCTAGAAGCCAGAATTTGAGAATTCTTGGAGTCTCAGAGGGAACCGAGGGAAAGGACGTTCGTGAGTTTGCCATGGACTTACTTAAACATCTGCTTAATCTTTCCAAAGAACCGAAAATTGAAGTGGCTCATCGTGTTCCAAGATTTCAACCGAGATCTCAAGCTGGAAAAGCCCACCCACGACATATTATTGTGAAATTTCGGGACATTTTAGAACTGGAAGATGTGATGAGCAAAATCAAATACGGAGTGCAGCTATGGATGGACAATGACATTATCAAAATATTCAGGGACTATCGGTATGAAATTGTGCAAAAGAGAAATCAATTTGGAAAGGTTAAAGAGCTTTTAAGAGGGAAACAAGGTGTCAGATACGGTGTTTTTTATCCAGCCAAAATGCGTATTTCTTTTAATGGTTCTGAAAGGTCATTTGTAAAACCTGAGGATGCGTATAAATATGCCCAGAGCATCGTTGAAAAGTAGAAATTAATAGTATGAATTAATTCTTTTTTTTTAAACTAGAATTCCACAGATAATGGAGGTTAGGCAGATTAGAACCATCCCAAGCAGTGTTTTGTTTACGATGGCTAGACTGTTATCTATGGAATTTCGAATCAAGGACACTCTCTGTTCCAAACGAGTAAACAGCTGAACTGAAGAGAATGGAATATACCAGAAGCATTAATTGTTTAATAGACTACGATATTAAATCCAATTGTAAGAATTGATCCTATTAACAACCTAACAATTTAACAAGTTATCTATGTTAGATTAGAATAGTTACGGACGCTAATAAAAATAAAAAATAACGAACTAACAAAACTAATATGAATTTTTACTAAATTCAAACCTTATCTATAACTGGGAGGAGGGGATGAGAAACGAGCACCTGGCTTAGGTCCAGGGGCGCGTCTCGTTAACCCCTTCAACCAACAGTTGACTATTATTGAAGTAAAAGAGATATGCCAACAAAACTTAGAAATTCAAAGGTTCCCCCTATACCCAAAGACCTGGGATATGGACGCACCACACGATTTAAAGGTACTATAATTATTCAAAATGCAAGATGCTAAACAAAAGAACCTAGGAGGAGTCTCATTCTGTAGTTGGAATATAAGAGGTATTAACGAACCTATTAAAAGGGGTAAGATACTAGCTCAGCTGAAACTGTACAACTCTGACATTATCTTCTTACAAGAAACTCATCTAAAATCTCATGATCAAGCTAGGTTGAGGGCGAAATGGATAGGTCAAACATACCATTCTTCATATACTTCGAAATCTAGAGGTACGTCAATCATTATTAGAAAAGGTATACCATTCAAAGCAAAGAATACCATAACAGACATTGAAGGGAGATACTTAATAGTTAATAATACTAATATAGCAGATGTTTGGAGAATTGCTAATCCAACTGGCAGGGAATACTCGTTTTATTCAATGGTACACAAAACATACTCCCGTATAGATTATTTCCTGGTGGACACAAAATTAATCCCTCATACTTTCAACCCAACATACCATACAAATTCGATTTCAGACCATTCACCACTAACATTCTTTTTAAAACTGCACCTTTAAAGCTAAAAAACCCCACAAACAGTGACTTCATGACCAGAGATCTGATTTAAGTCAAGTCAAGTCAAGTGAGTTTATTGTCATGTGTCCCTGGTAGGACAATGAAATTCTTGCTTTGCTTGAGCACAACAGAACATAGTAGGCATTTACTACTAGGCATTCTATAAATATATACACAATGGTCAATATACTGATAAAGTGCAAATAACAGTATTGGCTAGTAAAGTTCAGTGTTATGTCCGAGCCAGGTTTAATAGCCTGATGGCTGTGGGGAAGTAGCTGTTCCTGAACCTGGTCGTTGCAGTCTTCAGGCTCCTGTACCTTCTACCTGAAGGTAGTAGGGAGATGAGTGTGTGGCCAGGATGGTGTGGGTCCTTGATGATGCTGCCAGCCTTTTTGAGGCAGCGACTGTGGTAGATCCCCTCGATGGAAGGGAGGTCAGAGCCGATGATGGACTGGGCAGTGTTTAATACTTTTTGTGGTCTTTAGGGCACTCAAGTTGCCGAACCAAGCCACGATGCAACCGGTCAGCATGCTCTCTACTGTGCACCTGTAGAAGTTAGAGAGAGTCCTCCTTGACAAACCGACTCTCCGTAATCTTCTCAGGAAGTAGAGGCGCTGATGTGCTTTCTTAATAATGGCATCATTGTTCTCGGACCAGGAAAGATCTTCAGAGATGTGCACGCCCAGGAATTTGAAGCTCTTGACCCTTTCAACCATCGACCCGTTGATATAAACGGGACTGTGGGTCCCCATCCTACTCCTTCCAAAGTCCACAATCAGTTCCTTGGTTTTGCTGGTGTTGAGGGCCAGGTTGTTGTGCTGGCACCATATGGACAGTTGCTTGATCTCTCTTCTATACTCTGACTCATCCCCATCAGTGATACGTCCCACAACAGTGGTGTCATCAGCGAACTTGATGATGGAGTTCGCACTATGTCTGGCTACGCAGTCATGAGTATAGAGTGAGTACAGCAGGGGACTGAGCACGCAGCCTTGAGGTGCTCCCGTGCTAATTGTTATAGAGTCTGACACATTTCCACCAATACGAACAGACTGTGGTCTGAGAGTGAGGAAGTCGAGGATCCAATTGCAGAGGGATGCGCAGAGACCCAGTTCTGCGAGTTTGGTAACCAGCTTGGAGGGGATGGTTGTGTTAAATGCCGAGCTGTAATCGATGAATAACAGCCTGACATGAGTTTTTGTTGTCCAAGTGGTCCAGAGCGGAATGGAGGGCCAGCGAGATCGCATCCACCGTTGATCTGTTGTGGTGGTAAGCAAACTGCAGTGGGTCCAGGTTTTTGTCGAGGTAGGAGTTGATCTGCGTCATGATCAACCTCTCAAAGCACTTCATCACCACAGGCGTTAGTGCCACAGGTCGATAGTCATTGAGGCACGTTACCTTAATCTTCTTGGGCACTGGTATAATTGATGCCCTTTTGAAGCAGGTGGGGACCTCAGACCTCAGAAGTGAGAGGTTGAAAATGTCTGTAAAAACTCCAGCCAGTTGGTCCGCACAGGTTTTTAGAACGCGACCAGGTATACCATCAGGTCCAGGCGCTTTTCGAGGGTTCGCCCCTCTGAAGGATTTCCTGACGTCGGCCTCTGTGACTGAGACTGAAATACCATCACAGCGAATGGGGGCTCGGCAAGGCACATCGGTGTTCTCCCTATCAAAGCGTGCGTAAAACGCATTGAGCTCATCAGGGAGTGATGTTTCTCCAACATTCGAGCTGCCTCCTGATTTCGCCTTGTAAGAGGTGTTTGCATTCAGGCCCTGCCACAGCCGCCGAACATCAGTCTCTTCCTCCAGTTTGGAGCAGAAGTCCCTTTTGGCCTTTTTGATGGCCTTACCAAGGTCGTATCTGGACTCCTTGTTGGCCACTGTATCATCAGACATGAATGCCCGGTGTCTGGACTTCAGAAGAGTGCGGATCTCAAAGTTCATCCAAGGTTTCTGATTGCGAAACGCTTGGAAGGTTTTTGTGGGGATGCAGTCCTCCACACACTTCTTAATGAAGTCTGTAACGACTGTGGCGTATTCGTTCAGGTCCGTTGCCGAGTCCTTGAACATTGCCCAGTCTACAGACTCCAAACAGTCCTGGAGTTGTTCCTCTGCCCCCCCGACCAGCTCTGTACTGTCCTCACCTCTGGGGGTGTGCTCTTTAATTGCTGCCTGTAGGCAGGAAGAAGCAGCACCGCGGTATGGTCGGATTTACCGAAGTGAGGGCGAGGGATAGAGCGATAGGCATTCGTGATGGTGGTGTAGCAGTGGTCGAGGGTGTTTGATCCTCTGGTGCAGCAGGAGACATGTTGGTGGAAGTTAGGGAGTGATTTCTTTAGGTTTGCCTTATTGAAGTCCCCGGCTATGGTGGTAAACGCCTCGGGGTAAGACGTCTGGTGTTTGTTGACCACGGCGTGAAGCTCCCCCAGTGCCAGACGGACATCTCCCTGGGGTGGGATGTAGACCGCGGTCAGGATGATGGAGGTGAATTCCCTCGGAAGGTAGAAGGGACGACACTTCACCGCCAGATGTTTGAGGTGTGGAGAGCAGGAGTTGGACAGGACTGCCACGTCTGAGCACCACGCAGAGTTGACCATGAGGCAGACGCCCCCTCCTCTCCCTTTCCCAGATGCCAGTGTACGGTCCATACGATGGATGGAGAACCCTTCAGGCTGGACCGCTGAATCTGGGGAGCTGGGGGTGAGCCATGTCTCTGTGAAACAGAACACAGAGCATTCCCTCAGCTCCCTTTGATAAAGCAGTCTTGCCCTTAAGTCCTCCACTTTATTTTCAAGGGACTGTACGTTGGCCAGTAGGATAGTAGGGAGAGGGCGTCGAAGTCCCCTGCGCTTCAGTCTGACCTGAGGTCCTGCCCGCCGGCCACGTTTCCGGACACAATGGAGGCTTCCCCTTTGTTTCCAGGTACTGAGTTTACTATACCTGCTGTTTCTGCGGACCTGCGCTGGAACGGGGATTCCTTCACAGACGGCAGCTCCAGCTCCGAAACGAACGGGGGTACCTTCAAAGTCGGCAGCTCCAACTCCGTTGTTCCTGGGAGATCCGGCCCGTTGGCTCTGGAGATCATACCGGGGTTTCCAGGTACAGTACCTGGGATCCTCAGTCGGGTCGGGAGTTCTGCAGCCAGCGTGGGAAAGTTTAAAGTCCAGGGCTCCAGCAGCTGCGGGAGATCGCGAAATTGCCAGCGCTTTCAGCTGCCCAAGCAGCTTGTCTGAAACGGCACCGATTACTGCCGTTTCCCTGATGCAGGTGAGTTGATAGAAGTTGTAGGTGAACCTTTTCTGTTCTGTTGCTCCGCAAAAGTCGCCACAGGCAGGCGCCATCTTGGTTACTTAACTGGAAGGAATGTCTAAGAATAAACCGTTTTGGAGATTTAATTCTCACATCCTAAAAGATCCACAAGCGAGTATATATTTAAAAGAACAAATGGATGCCTTTTTTGAAATAAATGACACTCTAGATATATCGCTTACTGTATTATGGGAATCTTTTAAAGCATACATTAGAGGTATTATAATTTCATATCAAGCTTTTCAAAATAAAAAGAATAAGAATGAACAAAGACAGTTAGAGGAACTTATTAGACAAATGGATATAGATAATGCTAAAGATCCATCAATAGATAAACATAATAAAATAATAATTTTGAAATTTAAATTAAATAAACTATTATCAGCCAAACCTATAAGACTTTTTCAAATTACAAAACAAGAGTACTTTGAATTTGGGGATAAACCGCATAAACGTTTGGCTCGCCAGCTAAAAAAATGAGAAAAAGAACATACGATCCCAAAGATTAAATCAAATAGAGGGGAATTATTAAGCATACCGAAGGATATTAATAAAAGATTTGCGCAATTTTATGAGAATTTGTATACATCTAAAACGACAACTGACTCCAATAAAATTACAGAGTTTTTGGATAATTGTAATCTTCCAAAGTTAGAGTTGAAGGAACAAGAGGAATTGGGAGCACAAATCTCAATTAAGGAATTAGAAGATACAATACTCATTAAAGAATGGAAAAACACCAGGTCCTGATGGATTTACTAATGAATTTTATAAAAGCTTCTACGACAAAATTATACCACGATTACAAAAAATGTACCAATATGCTTTTAAAAAACAAATATGACCTGATACACTAGCTGAATCAATGATCACACTAATACTTAGAAAAGACAAAGATATAGAAGAACCGGGTTCATATAGAGCTATAGCATTGTTAAACACAGATCAAAAAATATTAGCGAAAACACTAGCTAGAAGATTAAGTAAATATATTAGTAAACTAATAAACCCAGATCAGACGGGGTTTATCCCTAAAAGATATTCATCTAATAATATGAGACGTCTACTCAATATAATGCATTCACATAAATCTGAAGAACAAGAATTATCAATAATTTCGTTGGACGCTGAAAAAGCATTTGACCAAGTAGAATGGAATTATATGGATAAAGTATTACAAAAATTCCAACTGGGAGAGAATTTTATTTTATGGATTAAACTATTATATAATAAACCTACAGCTAGAATATTAACTAATAACATATTATCCTCGAAATTTCAACTATCAAGGGGAAATAGACAAGGATGCTCATTATCACCACAGTTGTTTGCTCTCATAATTGAACCGTTAGCAGAAAAAATTAGAACACATCCAGATATCCATGGGTATAATACTAAATATTCAAATAATAAAATATCTTTATACGTGGATGATATATTATTGTACATTACAAAACCCCAAATTACTATACCAAATATATTAAACTTAATTGAGGATTTTGGATCTTTTTCTGGATATAGAATAAATTGGAATAAAAGTGAAATTATGTCAATAAAACCGAAAGACTCAACACATCTTTTAAAATTCCCTTTTAAAATAGCTACAGAAAAATTTAAATACTTGGGAATCGAAATCACTAGAACATATCAAGGCATGTTTAAAGCAAATTTTGATCCTTTACTAAATAAATTAAATACACGAATTAAATTTTGGAAAACGCTCCCGATGTCTTTAATAGGCCGAATAAATGCAATAAAAATGATCTTCTTACCACAAATTTTATACCTATTTCAATCGATTCCTATATACCTACCAAAGAAGTTTAAAAAAAACCTGGATTCAGACATTACTAATTTTATATGGGACTATAAATCACATAGAATACAAAGAACACACTTGAACAAAGCTAAAGTATTAGGGGGCTTAGCACTCCCTAACTTCATGTATTACTATTGGTCAGTAAATATTAAAAATATGATTCAACTGAAGGACAACTCTGCCCAGCAAGTGGACTGGATTGTAATGGAGAGAGAGGACTGCTTCTCTGGAAACATTGGAGCGATCCTTCTCTCACCAATGAAACTGAATAACATAAATTATAACAAAAACCCAATTATACATAGCACAATCAGAACTTGGAAACAAATAAAACAAAATTTAAAATTAAGAAATTTATCGCTTTTATCTCCCATAATTAATAACCCTTCATTTAATCCCTCTATTACAGACAAATCTTTCATACAATGGGATAGACTAGGAATTAAAACATTCGGTGACTTGTACGAAACTGGAAAATTACTATCATTCCAACAATTACAAATAAAATATAAACTCGGAAATAATCAATATTTTAAATATTTTCAAATATGTGACTATTTGAAAAAATATACAAAAGATCATCATAATAGCCCAACAGATGTATTGGATGAAGCAATGCAGATAAAAGCTGAATCAGCAAACTTAATATCATATTTGTATAATATTATCTTAAATGTAGAAATACCATCTACGGAAGGTATTAGAAGAGACTGGGAACAAGAATTAGCTATTAAAATCCCAAAGGAAAGGTGGAATGAACATTTATTGAACGTGCATAAATGTTTGATTAATGTAAGACACACTTTAATACAATTTAAAATTTTACATAGATTATATTATTCTAAAACTAAAATCAATAAAATTTTCCCAAATGTATCATCAATTTGTGATAAATGTCAATCTCAAGAAGCTAGTATAGCGCACTCATTTGTTTTCTGTACAAAAATTCAAAAATTTTGGATTGAAATTTTTGAAATCTTTACAAAATTATTTAAAATTAAACTGATACCCAAAGCAGAATGGATTATCTTCGGAACAACGGAAGATAGTCCTGAACTAAATGTGTTCCAAAATAAATTAATAGACTATGGGTTAATAACTGGAAAAATTCTGGAAAAACGCTCCAATACCAACTATAAACATGTGGATTTCAAATATGTTCGAAACATTACACCTAGAAGCGATAAGACTCCTCCTGGCAGGTAAACCAGATCACTTCCACCTGACGTGGTCTGCATTTATAGAATTATTACAAGTATAGGGTGCAAAAGTATAAAAAATTTAAAAAACTAATGTCAGGTAAGGGGGGATGAAAGCTGGAGAGTTGGTATGTCCCATTTGCGTGATGCTTACAAAAAAGTATTTGTTTTTCTCTTTTCCCCCTTTCTCTTTTTTCTTCTTTTTTAGGGTCTATTTCTTAACTCTTTTTGTTTTTAATTTCTTTCTTATAGGGTCTTGTTTTTTGTTTTTGTTTTTTGTTGTCACATTTTTTACACTTTCACTTTTTTCCTTCAATTTCTTCTTTCTCTCAATCTTATCCTTTCCCTTTATTAGTGTAAAAAATAAACGGAGTACATTAATTGTAATAAGATATATGTGATGAGTACTAGTGTAATTGGTTGTAATGTAATGTACTTCTAATAAATAAAAATAAAAAAATAATATATATATATATATATATATATATATACAATGAGAATATATATATATATATATATATATATATATATATATATATATATATTCTCATTGTATCATGACAAAATGACTATTTCCAGCTCCGTTTAATAAAGGCACCCGCATCTTGCATGGTGGTGAGGCCATCATAGCTAACATTCCGTCCCCTTTAATCTCTCGTTTTCACACCTCACCATTCCATATCTCTGTGACTCCCTCTCCCCTGACTCTCAGTCTGAAGAAGGATCTCGACCCGAAACGTCACCCATTCCTTCTCTCCGGAGATGTTGACTGTCCCGCTGAGTTACTCCAGCTTTTGTTTCTATCTTCTATATCAAACATTGTGCTGGCTGGAATATTCAATGTCCATTTCACGTGATCTCTGTAATGAATTTTCTAATTTTCTTGCTTATTGGGCACCAGAGGCTTCCTTGGCAGTTAAAACATTTAATAATACTCAAAGGATTTGGGTTAATCAATTTTTTATTTTGAATTGCAAGGCCTCATGGGTCAGTCATATGTAGATGAACAACGACTGTTGCCTCCGGCAATGGCAGTAATGTAGTTTCATTAAAACTTTATACAGAATAATCCTGACCTAGCAGTAAAGTGATACTATGGTTGCAGTTATCTAAACAGAAAATATTGTATTTAATCTAATTAAAGGAAAATAGTGAGAGAGTTATAGATAATAGGTACAGATTGTAAAACAGTTCAGTTTAGTCTATTGTCACTTGTACGGGGGTACAACAAAAAGCTTTTGTTGCATGCTATCCAGTCAGCAGAAAAACTAAAAAGCCCTGCATGTGATGAAGTATTCAAGCTGGCTATTTATGAATAGAGAAAAAAAATCTTAGTTTCCTAAACAAAGAACTACAATCGGCAACCATAACTTCTGTGGAACCTAGTTAAATTTATAATCTAGACGTTGAGATTAAAATTGTGTTTAACAAATTGTTCCTGCTGCGATTTTTTTCATGTGGTTTGAGTGTTTATCCAATAATGCCACTCAAATTTCTGCTGATTGTTGTCCCATGACATTTTCCTGACCTTCAAAATTAACTTTGCTCCTTGAGGGCAATTGTTCCCTCATTAGTTTCTTTCTACTTAAAGTCATCTCATATCCCATTAACAATGTTTCCATTCAATAGCGGTACATTTTGATTCCAAGCAGATATCATGAACTTCTGCAAGATAATTGAATGGATGTAAGGAATGATAGTTGCCAAATATTAATGTTGTTTCACAATCAATAGTACTTGGGCTTTGTCAATGTACAAGGTTGTCATTTTAGTGGTTTTGATGATTACTTGTTTGGCAGCAATGAACCTGGAATTTTTTACTTGGATGCTTTGCTGAGAATTACAATAAGAATTATATTTAAAGATTTAACATTGCACCATCTTGTTGCTATGACAGTAAAAAATCTGGAAATAGGAGAACGTAGTTTAGAGGTAGTTTAGATCCTTGGGCCTGTGCCAGCAATCAGTGCGATAATGGCTGATTTGTGACCTGACACCATATCCATTACTTTTTCCAAAACCTTTAATAAGTTTGGTCAATATAAATCTGTCAATCTCAGATTTGAAATTAACAATTGGCCTAAAATCAATTCTTGTTGGAGTAAAACATTTGAAATATTCACTAGCAACAGTATTATACTGGGGCTTGGAATAGACCAGTCAGGCAAAGTAACAGGCCTTTCAGCCCACAATGTCTGTGCCAAACATGGTACTAAAATAAACTAATCTCATCTGCTTGCACATGATCCAAATCCCTCAATCTCCTGCATAACCATGAGCCTGCCTAAAACATATTTTTTAAACATAATTTTTACTCATTTCACTTCTGTAAAATCATCCCATTACAGTAAGCATGTGGCGGCTTTGAAGAAGGTGCAGAAAAAGTTCTAGGTATTAGCTATAAGGAGAGATTGGACAAACTTTGATTATTTTGTCTATAGCGTCAGAGGTTGAGGGTAGGCCTGAGAGAAGTTTATCAAAGTATGAGAAGCATAGTTGGGGTAGACAGCCAGAAGCTTTTAACCAGGGTGGGAAAGTCACATACTGGAGGGTATTGGTATCAGGTCACAGGGGGAATGTTTAAAGGAGATATGTGGGGCTCTTTTTTTAACACAGAGAATGATGGGTGCCAGGATCGCACTGCCAGGGGTGGTGGTAGCGGCATATACGGCAGTGGTGTTTAAGAGGCTTTTGGAAAGACAGGTGAATATGCAGGGAATGGAGAGATATGGAGCAGGTGCACAGAAGGGATTAGTTTAAGTAGTCATTATGTTCAGCACGTCTCAACTTGGGGTGGGAGGCCTGTTTCCATGCTGTACTGTTCTATGCTCCAGGTTCAAATCAAGCCAGGTCCCTCTGGAATCCCTTTTATTTTCGCTCCATTTAACAAAATACTCCACATATCCATTTTTATTCCTACCAAAGTGGATGTTTTTCATAGGAGATCATGTCCTCACCAAATCACTTAATCTACATCCTCTGGAGCCTGGCTGACTCCTACCCGAAGCTTACTCCAGTCTGGATACATGACACTTAGTCCACTTAAATCATTGATGCAGATTGTGAACAGTCAGGATGCCAGAACTAGTTCCCGGTGGGACCCTACCAGTTATACTGTTTACACCCAAAAAATATCCATCTATTCTTACTCTGTTTTCAGTATGTTAACCTATCCTCAATCCATGGCAGATTGTTCCACATTGGATGAGATTTCTGGGGACCTGCTAAATATCTGATATATTTCAGATCTGATATTTATCTAAGCATTTTAAGATTTAACCTTTTGCTTACTTTTGCTGTCAATATCTAATAACTCAGCTGCAAAGTAAATCTGCTTTCAGGGGAAAAAAAGGAAATTGAATCAATTTGTGATAGTAGTATATTTTATGAATGTGTTTCTTATGATTTTATTTTCAAAGATAAATTATTTCATGCTAAGATAATTTTGTTCAGAGGTGATTATGTGGATCAGAAAACTGCAAACCTTAGGCAAATCTGTTGCTGCTAACACCAACATTTTACCAAAGGGAAACGGCTGATTTCTGTTCCATTGTAATAGCTTCCCATTGATCCTACAAGATGTTATCTTGTAAAGTTGCCTGCTTGGAGATCCCTTATTAAAGGTTCAAAACACACTGGAAATAAAGTAACCATTCACTGTAAATTACTAAATGGAGTAATTATAAGCCCTAGCCTGTGCAACCAAAGATATCAACCCACATGAGGAACTGTGCATATCACACTATTCTTGTAAAATATATAATGTGTTTTGTTCGTGATAGTCTGCTAAAATTGACATTAAGCCCCAACAACAATGATTTGAAGCAGTAGACAAATGCTTTTAGTGCAAAATTGCTGCTTTTTATATGAGCAAAATATCGTGTAAGGTCGAAATTTGAAATAAAAACAGAACATGATGGAATTATTGAACACTAGACCAAGTGGAACCCTTTGGGCCCCTTCCCCCGACAAAATTATCCACCACTCACCCGTTCCCCCAATACAACCCATTCCCTTAATGCAATATTCCACCACTCACCCATAGTCCCCAACTGCACAGGTGCGGCTCATTTCCCTTCATTCCCCAATGCGCCCCCCCCCCTCCTCATCACCCTCCCTTTTCTCTCCCCTCCTCCTCTTCTCCTCCACTCCCTCCCTCACCTCTCCTTCCCTCTCCCTGCCCCTACCCTCAGTCACTCCCTCCCTCCCTCCATACCCCCCTCCCCTCCCTACCCCCCTCCTCTATCTTCCTGCTCCCCCACTCCTCACCTCTCCCCTATCTCACTCCCCCACTGAACACAATGTTTAAATAACATTTCTCCTCCTCCCCTTCCCCACTCCCTCCCTCACCTCTCCCACCCTCTCCTTTCCCCTACCCTAAGTCGGCGTTCCCCGGGGCCTATCAATCGGCCCCATGTGGGAGGGGGTGGGGCGGCGTCGACGCTCCCCGGAGACAATCAATCGACCCCACGTTGGGGGGGCGGCATCAGCGCTCCCCGGAGCAATCAATTGTCCCCACAAAAAGAAAATTCTGGAATTTGTTTTGTAAATGAAACCCAAGAATTTGATTAAAACTGATTTTTTTTTTAAATCTCCCTCCCTCCCTCCCTCCCTCCCTCCATAACCCCTCACCCCACCTTACCCCCCTTGAGGTGAAAGCTGCTGATCCCATTATGATGTCATTGTGGGCTGGAACACTGCTCACAGGCAGTTTATGTAAATGAGATCCCATTGTGATCTCATAGCTGTAACTGCCACTTCAAGGTCAAGTGATTCTTTCTCAAACTGGATTTTGTAAAGTTGATCATGTGAATAACTTGTAAAATATAACATCAATCTGAACGAAACTTTGATACACCACACCACAAGACAATGGTAAGGTGGTTCAAAAATTGTATGGTTATCGTATCCCATTTTGGCATAAATCAGGGCATGAATCACACGCAGACAGACTCGCTAACAAACAAAATGAGTTTTAGTAATATATAGATGTGTCGAATACATTGTCGACAACCCTGTGGCACAGCTGCTAGAGTCACTGCCTCACAGCAGCAGCGGCCAGGGTTCGATTCTGACCTTAGGTGTTGGCTATGTGAGGTTTGCACATTCACACTGTAACCACGTGGGTTTCATCTGGGTGCTCATCCGAAATGCATGCAAATTTGTAGGTAAATTGCCCATTAGTGTGTAGGGATTTCATAAGAAAGTGGGATAACATAGAATGAGTGTGAACAGGTGAGGCTCTATAAGATGCTGTTCAGGCCGCATTTGGTATATGTGAGCAATTTTGGGCATCATATCTGAGGAAAGATGTACTTCAGGGTCCAGAGGAGGTTTACGAGAATGATTCCAGGAATGAGTAGGTTGATATATGATGAGCGTTTGACAGCACTGGGCCTGTACTCACTGGGGTTTAGCAGAATGAGAGGGAACTTCATTGAATCATACAGAATAATGAAAGGCTTGGATAGAGTGGATGTGGAAAGGATGTTTCCAATGTCAGTGGATGATGAATCTGTGGAATTCTTTGCCACAGAAGGCTATGAAGGCCAAGTCAGTGGATATATTTAAGGCAGAGATAGATAGATTCTTGATTAGTACGGGTGTCAGAGGTTATGGGGAGAAAGCAGGAGAATGGAGTTTGGGGGAAGAGATAGATTAGCCATGATTGAATGGTGGAATAGACTTGATGGGCCAATTGGCCTAATTCTGTTCCTATCACCTATGATCTTATGATAAACCATTAAAAAATATTACAATTCATATCATGAAAATCAACATAATTTTAATCATGGAATAGATGGGATTACACAGTCCATTGCTAAAATCTTAGTCGACATTCGGTGAACAGGACAATATTTGTGACAGCGTGTACAGCAGCAATACTCCATAAAAAGTTAAACTTCTGTATTTCTTCAGTAATGCTTTCTTCTCCCAAGCCACGGGCAATGGATTCACTGGAGGAATAGGGTGTGACTGACATCAATTTCTGGGTTTCCACATTTAACTGCATGTCCATGATTATTAGGTTGCTATAGTTTTCATTTAATCATGATGTCCATATTAATGAGGAATAGTACATTAAATAGGATAAAGATGGTGGAAGAAAGAGTAATGGATTAACACAAAATGCTGGAAAGGTTAGAGGAGGGATGAGGATGGTTTCACTCAGAGGATAGTTAGGTCTAGAACGTGCTATCTGTAAAAATAATAGAGGCACATTGAACAAGTATTTGGATGTGTAGAAAGAGCCATGACTTACAGTGCTGTGGATCGAGTGCTTGAAGGTGGGATTAGACTATGAACATTTTCTTTGACCTGGCATTGATGTGAATCGCTGAAGCTTCTAAGTAATATATTTTCACTGATTCTGAGTTGTTGTAAATTTTTGCCTGGTTAAGATATAAAACCCTGATGGATTTGCTGTCATTCCAGCTGCAAACTGCAGTACATAATTCTTTCGAGGCACGATGTGCTCAAGGTGTCAGCGTTCTGACCTAGCACATGGTGATCACTGAGATTGCAGCCAGTCTCCAAAGGTTGAGACTGAGGGTGGGTCTTTCAGGCGATCTTGGGATTGCATGCAATTGCCGTTTTCCCCTTCACATAATTTAATTAGCTAATGGCGATGGTCAGATGTGGTGTGAAAATTATTGAGTCATAAATTGCTGTGGCAGATCATTTACTGGGGTCTCCTGTTTTCAGTTTCCTTGGGGGTTTTTTGCACGACGATTTACTGAAGGGGAGAGCTGATAACCGTGCAAGGTGGGAACTTAGTGACAAGGCAAGCAGCAGTGCTTCTCTTTAAACAAATGGATTCAAAGACGAGGAAATAAATAGCCCAGGGATTGAAAAGATATGGGTGAATTCAACACAAACCAAATGAATGAAAGAAAAATAGTGTGAAAGAATGATTGGATTAAGAGGCACAAAGGAAAGTCATTTAAAAAAAATAATTTCTAGCTTTTAGAAAAGAAATGTACAATTAGATCTAATCTCATTCCACATACAAAAGTTTCACCATGCATGGCATCACATATTTCTCTGGTGAGGCAGACAGTACAGTTGTGTTTTACAGATAGTGCTTGAAGGTGGGTTTAGATCGTTAGATTTCATAGTCTAATCTCACCTTCAAGCACTTGGAAACCAACAGAAGTAACAAGCGCTATCTTGAACAATATTTTTTATATTTCCATGCTTAACGTATTCACCTAACTATCTGTGAGGATGGTTTTGCCTTTGTACACAAAAACTAATGTTCGCACGGTAAACTCCACCTTAACCTGAAGACTTCAAGTAAAAAATCTGAGCTGCTGCCTCTCTTTGGGGTTCATTTCAATCAGTTTGTAATACTTGCCCAAACATATTTCAGTAAATTCTGGGGGAAAAGAGAAGATGGGTCCAGGTTTTCTGTCAGGAAAGTTGGGAGAACGGATACAGAGTTTCTGAAATCCATTCTCCTTAAAGATTGAATTAACATATAACTTTGATCGTGTTTGCAAAATTACCCCATCATGTAATAATTTTCCCATCATGTAGTCATTTATTTGAGAAATATGATTTTACCAATTATTTGAAAAAAAAAAGATGTATGAGGTGTGATTTGCAGTAGGAACTGATGGTGAGGCTATCTGTGGTTACTATTTATAATTGAGAGGACCCAACAACAATTTCAAAAGGAGGCACGTGAGCAATTAAATATAGAATTGCAGCCATTCAGTCTGTACTTACTATATTTTAAAAAAATCTCCCAAATGTTATCTTTTGTTGGGCAAGATGGAAGTGGCGGACTAAATCATAATTACTTTTCAACAACTTCTGTAGCTCAAAAGAGATCCTCATTTTGTGAGTGTGAATTTTCATCCTTCTGAAATATTGCAGCGTTTTCAAATTAAATATATGAACTTATGAAATATATATTTTAAAAGTTTGATATTTCAACCTCTGTCCTGATCGGGTATATTCTGCATTATTTCTTATACTCTCTAAATCCTTATTGTTGAACAATTGCTTTTCTCATTTCCCTCTTTGCTGTCTGAAATATTTATTTAATTTGATTGCCTGCCCAGCATGTCCGATGTCACGTTCATCATCAAGAAAGGGTTACCCCATGCTAGAGCCATAGTTGGATTTATGTGGAAAACTACTTTCGTGCATTTGTGACTTCCATTGTCATTTGCGAGATGGCGAGAACGAACTAACTCAGCACAATTAATCAGTGTTTCCAATTCTTTCACTTACTGGGTGTGGTCTAGGCAGGAATTTGAGATGTGAAAGTTGCAGACAGGCTATGCGTAGCAGCATTGTTTTATCCTTTTTTCTTGGCACCCTAGCAATTCAATGCACACCAGTGCAGGAATGGGAAGACGTACTGCTTTCTGTTTACAATTTCTTGGCACATACTTGCCTGCACAAATGTCCAAAGAGTGAAATGTGACCTCAGCCACTCAGAGAATGGAAATCAATTAGGTCACGAGCTTCATCCAAGGAATAGAGAGGCCGCGGTGGCAGACGACTCCCAGGAGGAACAGAGAAGCTGGGCGGAGGAACCTTGCGAATCGACAGAGCCTGCAGTCGAGACCTGGGTCAACAGAGACTTCGGGCGACGCAGCCTGGGGATTGGCTATTCGTGGATAAAGATCTGCCAAGTGGAATATAATGTGGGAAAATATGAATTTGCCATTTTGTCAGGAAAAAAATAAGGAAGTATATTTATATTTCTTGCTAGGGGAATTGAATGTAAAAGTTGGGAGATAATGCTTCATTTATGTAAGGCATTGACTGCAGCTGAAGTATTATGTACAATATTGGTCTCATTGTTTAAGGAAGGATATAAATATGTTGGATGAAGTTCGGAGAACATTTACTAGACTGGTCATTTGCTTGGGTGAGTTGCCTTTTGAGGAAAAAAAAGGGCAGACTTGTATGCACTAACATTTAGAAGAGTAAAAGGTGACTTGAACTAAAGGTGTCTTGATGAGGTGTATGTTTCCTCTGGTGGGAATATCTAGAACTAGTGATCACAGTTTAAAACTAAAGATTTGCACATTTAAGGTAGAGTAGGGATGAATTTGTTTTCTCCAAATGGGTTTTGAAACTCTCTTCCTCAAAAGTTGGTGAAAATAGTATCTTCAAATATTTTTAAGGCAATGGCAGGTAGATTCTTGATAAATGAATGGGGGAGGGCTGCAGGAGTTCGGCAGAAATGTGCAGTTGACATCATTTTCAGATCAGCCATGAACTTGTTCAGAGACAGAGAGGGGGGTTATAACTTTAGAGTGAAACTAAACTTGAAACAGCATTATGCTCAGACCAATTTAAAAAGTATGTGTATTTCTATTTGTGGGGTGGTTTTGTGGAATGGTCTTGATGAAACGATTAAACAAAGAATGAATATAATGCAATTTAAAAAAATGTACAAAAGATATATCTTTGAAAAGTACAGTAATGAGGAAGGAGAATGTAAATCTCACAGATGTTAATGGTGCTTGTTCTTTTTGTTCTTTTCTTTTTTTGTTCGTTTTTCTTAATAGCTTGATTGGAGTAGTTTTAATTGAATTGTCTGTTTAGTTTATTTTATTGAATTTTGCATTTGTTAATGGTGAAAAATGGGGGTAGGACTTGACAAGCATAGGCTTCTTCCTATCCCTTTTCGAACGAGTCTAATGTGTATTATGTTGAAATTGGCTTTTGATTTTTTAATTTATGTATGTACATATATGTTATGTATATGTGTATGTGTGTATATGTGTATATGTATGTATGTATATATGTACATGTATATGTATGTATGTGTGTATGTATTTATGTATATATATACATGTATATATATAATTTTCCTTTATTTATTATTCATTTTCATCTTTTCTTTAATCGTTCGTTCGAAATAAAAGATATCAAATTAAAAGATATCAAAAATTGTTCACCAGCTGAGCAGCCTCCAGCTCTTTTCCCAAGGTGGAAATGTCCAACACTAGAGGGCATAGCTCTTTGGTGAGAGGGCAAATGGAGATGTGTGTGGCAAGTTTTTTTACACAGGGGCTGGAACACACTGCCTGGTGTAGGTGGAGGCAGATACAATAGTGGTGTTTAAGAGAGTTTTAGAAAGAAACATAGAAAATAGGTGCAGGAGTCGGCCATTCGGGCCAGCACCGCCATTCAATATGATCATGGCTGATCATTCAAAATCAGTATCCCGTTTCTGCTTTTTCCCCATATCCCTTGATTCCTTTCGCCCTCAGAGCAAATCTAACTCTCTATTAGATAGGCGTATGGAAGTGCAGGGAAGATAGGGATATGGATGATGTACCAGCAGGTGAGATCAGTTTAACTAGGCATCATGTTTGGCACAAGCATTGTGGGCTGAAGGGGTCATTCCGGTCCTGTACTATTGCATGTTCTACGTTCAAGCCCAGTCTCACCGGAGTGCAGCTGATTATTTTCAATGTTCCACCTCATATTTTATGCAGAAGAAAATTATTTCACCTGACTTCTTCCTTCAGCTTGCTATTTAAAAAAAAACATGCTCTTGGCTAAGCCAAATGCCAGCTGTCATCCAATCAACTCATGTGACAGCTCGGCAGTGTTTAACAAGAAAAATCATTTTTTTCCTGGAGATTGGACAATGTCACACTGAACTAATTGGATCAGTTTGTAGGTACAACTGGAGTCTGACAAAAGCAATCAGCAGGAGTGCTCAGTGCCTTTCCAGCCAACACTCATATTGTTGAATGCATGTGAACTGGGGAAATGTCTTAAGATTGTTCATTGGTTCTGAGAGTCAAGGCTGCAGATATATTTGGTTATTAAAACTTAACTTATATGCTTATAAAGTTACAGGGATATTTGTAAACCAGCTTCTGCCTTTCCTTGTTTCCAGATAAGATTTGTTTCCTGTTAGTTTATTGTGATACAGAATCTGAAGTCTGAAGAAGGGTCTCGACCCGAAACGTCACCCATTCCCTCTCTCCAGCCTGTCTGTCCCACTGAGTTACTGCAGCATTTTGTGCTACCTCCCAAAAATATTCAGACTAGTCACACTTCATATCATAAGATCATTAGTGATAGGAGTAGAATTTGAGCATTTGGCCGATCAAGTCTACTCCACCATTCAATCATGGCTAATCTATCTCTCACTCCTAACCCCATTCGCCTGCCTTCTCCCCATAACCTCTGACCCCTTTACTAATCAAGAATCAATCTATCTCTGCCTTAAATATATCCACTGACTTTGCCTCCATAGCCTTCTGTGGCAAAGAATTCCACAGATTCACCACCATATGAATGTATATGAATGTGAATGTAGAATGTAGATCGGTTACTGAAACATATCTTTAAATATCAAAATACTTTTCTGGATACAATCTCATTGTTTCTTTAGACTTTACTTTAGACTTTAGAGGTACAGCGTGAAACAGGCCCATCGAGTCCGCGCCGACTGGCGATCACCCCGTACACTAGCACTATCCTATACACTAGTGACAATTTACAATTTACAGAAGTCTATTCATCTGCAAACCTGTGCATCTTTGGAGTGTGGGAAGAAACTGGAGCAACCGGAGAAAACCCTCGTGGTCACAGGGAGAGCTTATAAACTCCGTAGTCAGGATCGAACCGGCGTCTCTGTCGCTGTAGGGCAGCAACTCTATCGCTGTGACACTGCTTCCCAGTGTGTTTCCTATGTGGATGCTTAATTTTTAAAGACTGATTCAGCCTGTTTTGTAAAAGAAACCACGTAACAAACAAATTGACTATGCAACTGATTGTCCATAGACAGCTTGAGGTTTGCAGGTCGGAGATTGCACTGAGAATGTTGTGGGTGGTGAGTAGATTACAACTTAAGCTGCAATAGTTGGGCAAAAGTCTAAAGAAAAGGCAATTGGCGATGTTTTATTCAGAATTATAGAAATTGAATATTAATGTTGCAGGAGTGGGGTTCAGGCCAGGATCATACTGTGAGGCTTGTGGCAAGGGGCATTACTGTCATCCACTCTGAGGATAAGCCTTGACTTTGGACGTGTTCCACACTTTGAACAACGGATACAGTAGATGAGGAATGGAGGAGGTGCAAGTGAACCTCTGCCTAACCTGAAAGGACTGTTGGGGTCCCTGGACAGAGTCGAGGGAGGAGTTATAGGGACAGGTGTTACATCCCCCGCGGTTGCAGGGGAAGGTACCTGGGGAAGGTGCGGTTTGGGTGGGAAGGGATGAGTTGACCAGGAAGTTGCAGAGGGAACGGTCTCTGCTGAAGGTGGAAAGGTTGCGGCTATATCTCTATCTCACCGTTTATATCTCTTGTTTCCCTTCCCCCTCAGTCTGTAGAAAGGTCTCGACCCAAAAGGTCATCTATTCCTTCTACCCAGAGATGCTGCTGGGTTACTCCAGCTTTTTGTATCTATCTTCGGTTTAAATTAACATTTGCAGTTCCTTCCTACCATTTACTAGATGTCACGTTACCTGGCATTTCCATCAGGCAAAACTGTATCAACACTGTACTAACCTGTACTAAAATAACAAGAGAAAATGACAGTAAGTGTTCAGCTGCATTCATTTCCCACGTTTTTCATGTCGATCACTTTAAATGTTCCAAATGAATGTTAAAAAATATCCTCTAACAAAATAATCATTAAAACAAAGTACGAGTTTGGTTAAATAACTTGTCCCGCTTCACCTGCTTCCACGTGTGGTGTGCTGACTTGGTTGCAGTTGGGTTTCATGATCTAGGCTCTGTTCTTCTCTCTCTGGTGAGTTTATGAAGAGTACATTACAGGCTAAAAATATTAAAAAATAGAAAATAGGTGCAGGAGTAGGCCATTCGGCCCTTCGAACCAGCACCGCCATTCAATATGATCATGGCTGATCATCCTAAATCAGTACCCCGTTCCTGCTTTCTCCCCTTGATTCCGTTAGCCCTAAGAGCTAATTCTAAGATGGAATGGAAGATAAGATATGGGATGGAAGCTCAGACACAGGTTTGCGAGGCAGCAATGCTTTGCTCTCTGGAGAGCCAGATTGGTCGTCAGGAAATACCTTTGATTGCAGAAATTCAGAGAATAGGCTCTGATCAATGAAAAGATACTGAGATTATTGTCAGCAAAATATTTTCCCACCATCCTCCATGTAAAACATGTATTCATTAGAGATGCATATAATAGTTTCTCATTTTTTAATATTATTTTCATTGGTATTTTCAACAATAAACAACATTTAACGGAGGCAACGTTTAATGGGGCAAGGTTTTTTGTACAGAGGTTTGTGAGTGCCTAGAACATGCTGCCAGAGTTGGTGGTTGAGGCAGATGCAATAGCGGCATTTAAGAGACTTTTGGATAGACATATGGATATTCAAGGAATGGAAGGATATAGATTATGTGCAGGTAGATAAGAGATGGTCTCGACATCATGTTCGGCACTGACATTGCGGGCCGAAGAGCCTGTTCTTCTGCTGCACTGTTCTATGATATTGAAAAGAAAAACACAGATAGCAGTCATTATTTATGAATGCTGGAGAAAGCTAAATTAACCTTGGAGAAGTTACAGTGAGTTATTTATGTGCGGATATACTAGAAGTTGATAAAAAGCATGAAAATATCACAAGCAGATTTATGGGCCTGTCCCACTGTACGAGTTCACCCAAGAGCTCTCCCGAGTTTTAAAAAAATCAAACTCGTGGTAACACGTAGAATGTACGTAGCTCGAGACGTCTCTTAGCGGCTCGTAATGCTAACGCTAACGCTAAGGTACTCGGGAAACGCGGTGAGCTCGGGAAGACTCATGAAGATTTTTCAACATGTTGAAAAATGTCCACGAGAGCCCCGAGTACCTACGAGCGGCCATTACCGTAATTCTCCGAGTTCGAATCAGGGGAAACTCGGGAGAACTCTTGAATTACTCGTACAGTGGGACAGGCCCATTAGTGCCACTGAAGCATCAAAGATTTGAATGCATTTCATAGGATGTTATTTTTCATCACCTCTCTGTGAAAATCCTGCTGCAGATGAACGAATGACAATGTATGGATTCACTTGGTAAATTATATTCCCTTTACCCTTGGTGATACTCCTGCACGTTACACAATCCGGAATCTGACTCACACTTAGGCGTCATCAGTTGCAGAAGTTCTCCAGAAAAAAATACAAAGGATTGCTTGTGATGAAATCTCACAATACAATTATCAAAAGGACAATGACTACAAGTTGTGTGAATGAAAGTTGTTTATCTTTTCATAGAGTCATAGAGTGATACAGTGTGGAAACAGGCACTTCGGCCCAACTTGCCAACGTGTCTCAGCTACACTAGTCCCACCTGCCAGCATTTGGTCCATATCCTTCCAAACCTGTCCTATCCATGTATGTATTGAACTTCTGATGGTGAGGAACTATCCAAGTCCCATTTACATGTAGCTGTCAGAACGCTGTAGGGAGAGGAGTTTGTACCGTGAATCTGTAAAGCATGTGTACTAATGTTGAGTTAAGCCGCCAGTGTGCTTACTATTATGTTTCCTACATGCAATTTATATTGTGCCTGCCCAACCTACCTATAAGATGGATGGACTCTCTAAATATGTTGATTGCCTTGTGGCTTTTTAAATGCGCACAACGTCAATAGAATCTCACGCGTTCAGAATTAAAGATTAAACTTTCGTTTGTGTCTCGTATCGATCTGCGTTGATTGTAGCTACGTGTATTCTTCGACTTCTGTGTTTTTGAAACAAATACAAAATCTTTCTTTGTTTTAATACAAACAAAATACAAATTTAAGTAGACGTCATGTTCTATTATCTTGGTTTGATGAACTTAATATTGGCCCTGGACAGCTGCAACTCAGCCGTGACTGCAGAGGAAATGATTGGGTTTATTATGATTCTTCCTTCCCTGAGGTAGCACATGGGACATTTTTATGGACATTTCACTGCAAGACACCTTAAGCAAAGGGGTTCTTATAAATCATATGACATATATCCTCTTCATGCATGAGCAATGAATTTTATTATTGTTGTAAAGTATAATATCTTGTTAAACAAATTATGTTATTTTCTATAGCATCGGAAGCGATTTGGATTGAGAGATTTATGAACAAGTAATTAATCCTAATATTCCACGGGAAATTTTTTGAAATGTTTGTTTGGGTAATCCATACTAATTTGCCAGAAGGTAGCAGCATCAAATGGTTGTTAGTCCTCTTTTCCATTATTTATTAGTACGTGAAATACAATGGCAGACTCGTTTATCATAAGCTCAATTGCAGAAGCTACATAAATATATTCATAAACAACTGCTATTGTTGGTGCTACCATGGCAACAGCCTTAATAAAACTGCCAGCTTGTGTCTCTTGTGGAAATCTGATTATTTGCACAGATAATAATGCTGTGCTTGCCTACACCATTGTGCATATTTTTGGTGCGTTTGGTGAGCTCACCCTGATGGATGGAGCACTGCAGCACAAGGGAGAAAATTGATGCAGTTTCAAATTACCAAGAGAAATACATTAACAGAATAACTTGGAATAAATTAATTGATGAAATGCAGAATAGAAATGAGATTTTACTCACAGTCATAAATTTATTGCCTCGGGAGATTTAAACTAAATATCCGGTGCGTGGTGGCATCCCTAGACATTGACTATTGACCACGATCTTGGTTCCACCATGTCAAGCTTCACGAAATGTGAGATGATTTTCAATTTTTAATTGATAAATGACCTCATTTGAATTAAAATTAAAATTCACTTTCTTCCCCAGATGTTTGCAGCTTGGCTTCATTTAATTCTGTTTCAATTCCCTATTTTGGAGTTAATAAAAACTTTTGTTCTGAAGAAGGAACCTCACCCACTTCAGCTTTACGTGGAACTGGGCTCCTAAACTGTTATCAGATGTTTGATCATTGAAATCATTTAAGGAGGTTGCATCCTCCAAATTGACAAAGCCTTGATTTTTAAGGTTAAAGAATGTGGGAAGGTGAATTTAATCATCTTTCCTCTCTTGTGCTTCTGGGGTCAGGAGAGCAGTAGTGTTTCCCCTAATTCAAGTGGGGCAACATGAACGGCCAGCAGCCCTCTTCCACACAGCTCCTCACAACTCCACATTCTTCTGGATACTGATCTAATGATCTCGTCCCTTGCTTTCTCTAGCCAGTCTAGCCTTTCTCTAGACTGCTCCTAGCCTTTGACATTAATCCACCTCCACGAATATCCCCAATCTTTCAAACTATGTTTTCCCCACCCCTCACCTTCTCACCATTGCATGCCATATCCACCTGGAACATTGCAAGACATATCCATTTTTTGGGCTCTTCTGCAGTTTTGTCCCCACAGTCGGACAGTGGCCCAGGATTTATGCTCATTACACACAATTGATGGTCTCTTGCTCACGAAAGTGCCTTTCCCAGGAGCAGGTCTTCTGGTGTGAGCTTCTTCATCTAGGTCAGCTCGAAGCAAGCAGCAAAGTGCTGAGAAGGGCCGTTTAAGACCTTTCAAATTGTACATAGCAAACCACAGCCACAGAGATATGTTGGCTGCCGCTAATCCTGACCCTGTCTGAGGAAGACATTTTAAAAAATCAATAAAACACTGAGTTACTTAAATCTAAACATAGTCTTTTTTTAAAATTAAAAAGATGAAAACACAGGAGTATACTTAAATTGACTCATTTAAGAGAAGCGAATTAGCTCCTGCTTGTCCATCTCTGCAGCTATTCTATTAGAAACAGAAATATAGAAAATAGGTGCAGGATTAGGCCATTCGGCCTTTCGAGCCAGCACCGCCATTCAATATGATCATGGCTGATCATCCAAAATCAATAACCAGTAACTGCATTTTCCCCATATCCCTTGATTACATTAGCCCTAAGGGCTAAATCTAACTCCTGAAAACGTCCAATAAATTGGCCTAAAATGCCCTCTGTGGCAGAGAGATTCATCCATTCATGAATGATCTGTTTTCTTTAACCAGACGCAGAGAAGATTTTCCAGTGTTTTTGCTGTGAATTCTGCTCAACTTTGCTCTCCACCGCATAAAATGTCGGAGTGCAACCAGGAAGCTCCACCAGGAGCCACCTGTACACAAAGATGACCTCCTCTGGTTTTGTGTGGGAATTCCAGGTTTCCAGGCAATTGCTGAGCTCACAAACAACCTCTTGCTCAGCATCAACAAGACCAAGGAACTAACTGTTGACCAGGCAGGGGGAAATTGGGAGACATTATGCCAGTTTTCATTGGTGGGTAAGTGGTGAAGAAAGTAGCAGCTTCAAATTCCTAGGTGCTCACATCTCAGATGACCTGTCCTAGGCCCAGCACCCAGATGTCATCATGAAGAATAAGGGGTAGGTCATTTAGGACTGAGATGAAGAAAAGCTTTTTCACCCAGAGAGTTGTGCATCTGTGGAATTCTCTGCCACAGAAGGCAGTGGAGGCCAATTCACTGGATGTTTTCAAGAGAAAGTTAGAAATAGCTTTTAGGGCAAAAGGAAATAGGGGTTATGGGGGAGAAAGCAGGAACGGGCTACTGATTTTGGATGATCAGCTATGATCACATTGAATGACGGTGCTGACTCGAAGGGCTGAATGACCTACTCCTGCACCTATTTTCTATGTTTCTATGTTTCTATGAAGAGCTAGTGCCTCCTATTTCTTAGTTTAAAGAGATTGGCATGTCACCGAATACTCTCGCAAATGTCTCCAGATGCACTGTGGAAAGTATCCTGACCGGCCTGGTATGGCAATGCGCAGGAATGCAAGATGCTGGGCCTCATTGAAACGTACCAAATAATGAAAGGCTTGGATAGCGTGGCTGTGGAGAGGGTGTTTCCACTAGTGGGAGAGTCTAAGACTAGAGGTCAAAGCCTCAGAATTAAAGGACGTTCTTTTAGGAAGGAGATGGGAAGGAATGTCTTTAGTCAGAGGGTGATAAATCTGTGGAATTCTTTGCCCAGAAGGCTGTGGAGGCCAAGTCAATGGATATTTTAAGGCAGAGATAGATAGATTCTCCCATTACTTATGACCTTATGGGGAGAGTGATGGACAGCATCATAGGCACTTAGACTTAGACAACCGCACAAAAACATACATTGAACATAAAATTTTGCATAAAATTCTGAGATGGTAGAAAAATGCAGGATACTAAAATTATTTTTCTTAAGTCTTACAGAGCAACAAGAAAATTTCCCACAGAGATTTTAATTCTCTGTTTTTTTGTGTCGATTCCATGTAAGACAGCAAAAAAGAGCTGCATGAGTGACTTAACGTAAAATGACTGGACGAAGCCTCAGTGTAAAAATCACCAAAATTGACGATTCTTAACCTTGGAACTCTTGTCGTTTTGGAGCAGTTTGCAATTTTAGGCATTTTTAAGCATTCAATCAGTTCAATGTTTCTGGTCCTATGTGATTATCCCTAACATAGTCTAATGATGTCTGTTACCTTTTGAAGTGGCTTGGAATGTCCCTGCAGTTTGGATGTCACGTGGTGATTTTGTAGTTGGATCAGTCAGGTTATTAATACAGGAGTTGGGACGTCATGTTACAGCTGCACAAGGCATCGGGATGGCTTCATTTGGAGTGGGTGCACAGTTCTGGTTGCCCTGCTATAGGAAGGATATCATTAAAATGGACATTTTCCAAAATAATTTACAAGGATGTTACTGGGTCTGGATGGTTTATGTTCTTTGGAGAGGTTGGATAGACTGTGTCTTTTTTCCCTGGAGCATTGGAGGCTGAGAGGTGACTTTATAGAGGTACTTCATCTGGGTGCTCCCACACTTCAAAGGTTAATTGGCTTTGGCAAAATTTGTAAATTGTCCCTAGTTTGTAGGATACTGCTAGTGTATGGCAATATCGCTGGTCGCCGTTGGCTTGGCAGCCAAAGGGCACTGTAGCTCTAAAGTCTGATGTCTAAATTATCCAGGATACTAACTGTCTGAAGTGTTCAGTAAGGATCTGCTGTGTAAGTGTGGAAACTGTAAAAGGCAGGTGTATAAGACTGCACCGCAGGATAAATGTTCCAATCTGCAAGGTTATTCTTAAAATGGATTCTAAAATTAAATTTGCTCCTGGGTTTTTATTGCCAATGGAATACATCTTTATTAAATTTTAGATTTTATACCACTTCCTTTGGCTTCAATTGATAATCTTGTTTGCAGAGAGATGTTGTGCCAGATTAGATGAGCCTTTTAATTCGTATGTTTCACTTGTATCCCTGCTGCCAGGTCTTTGACAAGGATGACATATTACGAGAGTGGATAGTGATCTCACTTGGATGAACTAATTGATTTACTAATCTACTCCAGGTCAAACATCCAGCTGAAAGATGAATGACAGATGATCTTTGTATGGAAGGAAGCAGCACTTTCAGTAATAGATTAATATAATAATAACCTTCAAGCAAGGTTGATTGAAATTTTGCATTTTGACTGGCCATTAGAGAACAAGGCGTGTGCAAAAGGATCTAGATGTGGACGTTTGGACGGCAGTCCAACTGCATTGCTGGCTGGTCCTCTTTCAAATGATGTCATTACCGATGTGCCATCTGGGCTCTGAGATGCATATTCATATTCCCAGGGCACTGTTTTAGAGAAAAGCAGGATAGTTGTCTCTGATGTCCCTTTCTTCATGATCTTCCCCAAGTCACTTTGTGATTATTACGTTGTTTTTGTTTGTGCATTTGGCCCTTTGGGTTTCCTGAGTTAGATGCTAGAAGCTAGATGCAGGAAAAATGTTCCCAATGTTGGGCGAGTCCAGAACCAGGGGCCACAGTCTTAGAATAAAGGGAAGGTCATTTAAGACTGAGTTGAGAAAAAACTTTTTCACCCAGAGAGGTGTGAATTTATGGAATTCCCTGCCACAGAGGGCAGTGGAGGCCAAGTCACTGGATGGATTTAAGAGTGAGTTAGATAGAGCTCTAGGGTCTAGTGGAGTCAAGGGATATGGGGCGAAGGCAGGCACGGGTTATTGATAGGGGATGATCAGCCATGATCACAATGAATGGCGGTGCTGGCTAAAAGGGCCGAATGGCCTCCTCCTGCTCCTATTTTCTATGTTTCTATGTTTCTATGAGTTATAAGAGAGACTTCGGAAAATGCTTCATTATTTCAAAAGTGCGTTGAGATGTTGCAAAAGGCACTATGTAAATTCAAGTCATCTGTATTTTCTTTGGTGTGCATCTGTATACATAGAAAATAGCGTTTATATCTTCTATTGAAACTATTTCCTCTGGACTGTATCATATTAAATGGATTTGCATATACCAGTAATGTAGTAGTTGGGATGTCAGTCTGGGCAATGAATTGGGAACAGTTGTTAAAGCATTGAAAATTTGTTTCAATTACATTGATATCCAAGGTCTAACAATTTGCTCGATATGGAATTGCTGATAGAAATAAAACCCATCCTAATTAGTAGCAGCTGGTAGATGAAGAGAAGGGGAGATTTGGAAAATGATTATGAATTTATTTTGCAAGAACCATAAATTGGATTTGAATTTTCAAAATTCCAGCTGTCCCTCATACATCACTGTCAGATGATAATTTGAACTTTACAACTGAGATTGAGGGCATATTGGGGAACAGAAGGAAATCTTCAAGCTTGGCGTTTAACAGAGACCCTTTGAAAAGTCATAAGCTGAATTTGCCTTCTAAAGGGAATCCCACTCCATCCAGTATTAGTGATTGCATGACTTCCACCATCCTGCCTGACGACCTACCAGTTGGCTGAGCATTACTGTCTCATGTGTAACATTGACCTTTGTGTAAGTGGCATCTAATGCCCACTGTTGTTGTTTGACACCACCCTCCATGTGGTATCCTTGTGCCCATCTATTGAGAAACATAGAAGTGTTGGTAACATTTCATGGCTACAGGCCTTTGTTCCAATCTGCAAATGGCCCTCCAAGCCTTTTCAAGAAGGGTCTTAACCTATCCAAAATGTTGATTGGAAAAAATATTTTTAGTTTGAAATATCCATATAAGTTTTTATTGACAGTTCTATATGAATGCAGCCTGGAGCTTTTTACTGGCCCTTTTAAGTCTCTTTTCAATGTAAAGCATACATTTTTCGCATCTTCTTGTTAAAGGATGTTACTATTATGTAAGGAAACAAGAAGTTTAAAAAAAAAGCTGGGATAATGTTCTCTGGAAAGAATGTAATGAAATGAAGGGATTTGTTTTAATTCTAGATTCTTCACATACATTTATGCTATGTATGTCCAGTTTTAGTTCTATTATTTTCACATGCTATCCTTCATCATACACTCCTAAGGTTTGACTCTAGTTCGTGATTTGGATCCGTATCTACAGAATTGTCGCAGGTTTGGCTGCTGCTCTGGCCTCCAACCTCGTGACACTAGGACTGTATATGTCCTTCACTGCAGTTCCAAAGAGCTTCCCTACAAACAGGATTCCTTCACCAGCGTGCATTTATCCAGTGCGTGCTCACTCTTCGTGCCTGTCGATTTCTGAATCCACTTTATTTACATTTTGATTTTGCTGGAAATCTTTGGCTGCTTTTCAGTTCTATGAGGTAGAAAGGTCAAATTAAAATCAATTCTGCCAGACTTCATTAGTTATATTCCCAGTGGAGAAGAAAGCTTCATCACGAGGCGTCTGTGGGTTTTGTTTCAGAAGCTAATGACGTGGCGTGTGTAGTTTAGTCTTTCCCAGTGTGGCAGAGGTTTTATGGGTCTTTGACGTCTCAAGCTAATTCATTGATTAATGGCTGAGAATACCGAGAGATAAAAACGTGAGAATTCTGCATTTTCTACGATTGTCTCCATTTTGTATGCTTCAAGTTGAAATTTGTATTGTAAAATGTTTGTTTTTTCCCTGGCATGGTGATGCATAACCTTTATCCACGAGTTTTAGTCTGAGAACCACAGACCTTCATCATGTTTCAATCCCGTCTCCTTGGAGTGCATTCTGATAGGTTACTATCTCACAGTCTCCGATGAGATAATCAGATTTGAATTTTTTTTTTCCCCAGCACAATTGATATCTTTCACTTCGCTCAACTCTGCAAATGTCAGATCCCCTGTGTTGGTCAGTTCAGCCAGAGTGTTATTGATGATTCTGTACTGGGCCATTATAGTGTACAGATTACAAAATAACCTAGTTCTGTATTCTTGCCACGTCTACTTCTAAAAGCAAATGAGTGCCGCTGCCTGCCTTTCATTGTTATTCATCAGACAACATTGAGCCACTTTTATTTGGCAATATTAAATTGGCAGTGCCTGACTTGTCTATGCGACTCTGCAATTTACTCTGATTTCTGTAATACAGCAAGTCAGCAAAGAACATCTCCTTTCCAATCATCTCCTGTGCAATGGGATTAGGTACAAGCATTTTATAAATATAAAGGAAGCAAGCTTCTGAAATGAAATCTATCCTCATGTAATCGCCACTGCTGGAATCATCAAAGATGAAGTGCAGACCCCTTTTCTATTTGCACCCTTCATACATTTCAGGTCACTTTCAAAATGCTGAGCACTGTTTAGTCAAATTGGTTCGGGCAGTCGAGAGGAGCCTGAAGCAAAGCAGTAAGTAAATTACTGCAATAAAATGGATGTGTTCTTTGGCAATAAATCCATTAAAGACAACGTGTGTATCAGATTATAATGAAAAAGCAATATGCTTTTGAGAGAGAAGGGCTGGAGTATTTAGCATTGCTGAATCCAGATTGACTGGGTGCTCTGCGCATCAGCCTGCCCATGGTAAATGGCCGCAACATCTCTCTCTGAAGCCCAATCCATTATTATGCAGGGTAAGAGGACTACCTTAATGCCCCAGACATTTTGAGCTGAAGATTTTGCCCTATTTTCTCCACATCTCTTAAGCATCATCAGCATTAAGGCTTTGTTGGGGTTCTTCCTCTGCATTGGTGTTCTCCGCGCCTGTATTACACGGTCGTCACACACGCAGCTCCTGAACAATGAGCTGAATGTAACCATCCAGAGGTCTCCACTCGGCTGCCCTCCCCACTTCTCTTTCCTCCTAAACCCCACATGTCCACTCATGCATCTGCAGTTACTAACTCGTATGCGGTTGTGAACGTCTCTGAAAGTAAACATGCAGGTACAGCAGGCAGTGAAGAAAGCTAATGGCATGTTGGCCATCATAACAAGAGTATTTGAGTATAGGAGTAAATAGGTCCTACTGCAATTGTACAGGGCCCTGGTGAGACCACATCTGGAGTATTGTGTGTAGTTTTGGTCTCCTAATTTGAGGAAGGACATCCTTGCTATTAAGGCAGTGCAGCGTAGGTTCACAAGGTTAATCCCTGGGATGACGGGACTGTCATATCAGGAAAGATTGGAAAGACTGGGCTTGTATTCACTGGAATTTAGAAGGATGAGGATGGATCTTATGAAAATGTATAAAATGATAAAAGGACTGGACGAGCTAGATGCAGGAAAAATGTTCCCAATGTTGGGAGAGTCCAGAAACAGGGGCCACAGTCTAAGAATATAGGGGAGGCCATTTAAAACTGAGATGAGAAAAAAAAAATCACCCAGAGAGTTGTGAATTTGTGGAATTCTCTGCCGCAGAAGGCAGTGGAGGCCAATTCACGGGATACATTTCAGAGAGTTAGAGAGAGTCAGAGAGTCTAGCAGAATCAAGGGATATGGGGAGAAGGCAGGCACGGGCTACTGATTGTGGATGATCAGCCATGATCACAATGAATGGTGGTGCTGGCTCGAAGGGCCAAATGGCCTCCTCCTGCACCTATTGTCTATGTTTCTATGTTTTGTATGAAGACCTAAAAGGCCTGTCTCACGAGTCTGCGGTCATTGGCGGCGAAACGGGAAGAATCTACCGCTCCTGGGCCGCCATAGACCGCGCACTCGGTCAAACGCACAATTCCGGGGCCGTGCGGCGTTGTTCCCAACACCGCACGGTGCTAAAATAAAACCAACACTGTTCAAAAATATGTCCCTACCGCACAGCCTCCGCCAGTGAGGCACGAGTGCAGCACGGCCGCCGCCACAGCCGCCGCCAGTGTGGCTCGAGCGCCGTGCGTCAAATTTGCACCGCCACAGCCTCCGCCAGTGAGGCACGTGTGCGGCACGGCCGCCGGCACAGCCACCACTAAAGCTCCGCGATCAGGACGGCCGCCGCCACAGCCGCCGCTGGTGAGTCACGTGCGGCGGGCCGACGTCATCGCAGTCAGCCCGCCCTTTTTTTTACTTACCGCAAGCACGTGGGACCAGCCGTATTTAAATCACTCGGCCCCCGCGCAGCATCCGTGCGGCGCTCCCGTGGCATAGGCTCGGCGCTCTCGCCGTTGCCGTGCGGTCCACTCTACAGGCGAAGCCGCGCTTCACCGCCGATGACCGCAACACCGTAAGACAGAGCCTTAACTTCGCAGCAACCTGTTAAATTCACCTGTGACCACTTTCCCTTTCATCGTCCTCTGAGGAGAAGCCAATCGAATGTTGGAAGTTCGGAATGTAAACCAGTGGAAGTGAAATTCCTTTTGCCTCATCCTGCTCATCGATGTGAGATTCTGAGCCAAGAACGGACCCCGAGGCATTGATTAAGATGTGGCAAAGTAATGTGTACAGCTAGTCTTCACCACTGAGTCCTTTGTATCGACTTTCTTTGGAGCTGTAGTTAATTGAACAACTTAGCTCATTTATAAGAAAACTCCAGGGTAGAACAGAATTAAACCCAGCAACTGAGGAAGCTGTTGTTTGGGTCCATAGATATCCATGTGCCACATGAACAAATAAACACATTCCATTCACTCTGCTACCATGTTGCTAATGCACACTATAAGTTGGCAGGAGCAATTGAACAAATGAATGACCACTTTCACTGAGTAAATCTGATAGTTTCTGAGAGAAATTAAACCGGTTAATCATTAGATTTGCGATATTACATCTGTGAATTTGTGATAAATACAGGGAGAAAAACATGTAGACAGACATTCATTCATCCATCTGGGATTTGGAATACCATCTCCATTGTTGGATTTGTTTGAGGTTTTAATAAAATTATATTTACGTCTTGTGGAGCTATTTGAAATCGATTTGCCAAATTCAACCATATTCATCAAACTGAAAGCACCCATTCAGAGCTTGACTCCGGCAAGGTTCCTTTATTAGTCAATGTTGGTTAAGCATGTCCTCTTTATTAAAGGAAATCAATACTGTATTTGACTGGCAAGACATCCGACACAAATATCCTTTCTTTCATTCTAAACCTGAGATTGGTTTCTGTTAAATGGAATTTATCTTGGGAGTTGGAAAAGCAGCCAGCTCATTATGCAGCACATTTGAAATGTTGTTGAGGGACATGGATTGTGATATCTGCATTAGAGTTTCTTGGCATCAAAGGCGAGAGCTTCATTTTGTTCAATTGGTTAAACGCTCTTAGCCTATCCATGAGGCCAGAGACACTCGAAGGAATTACAGTCATCAAACAAGGCATATTGTAAATCAGAGCTTTAGTCAGTCCCAGCTCTAATTCAGCTTCCTTGTGAAGATTACAGGGTATCGTTTGCTTTAATTTAATTTATATTTGCTTATAACACACTCATTGTGATCCTGGCGGAGCACGCTTTTTATCTCAAGCTAGCTTGTTGTAACCTGATATATTTTTCTCCACCGGCAGCTTCCGCACAAATGTCTTGTGGATTATTTTGTGAGCAAGAGCTGAAAATGTGTTGAAGATCTGGCAGCATCAGCAGACATGGAATGAAAATTAACATTTCAGCTCGGTGACTTTACCTTAGTGCTGGCAGATATTTCAAGGAGCAACCTTGTTTAAGAAAGCAGAATCAGGAGTGTGTTAGGGGATGAGGGGGAGGGTGGGGGTGTATGTTGCACAGGGATGGAGAGCAGGAGTAATTATACAATCAAAGGAATGAGGAGCATGGAAAACAGTGGGTGGTGATGGGGCACCCATTGAAGGAAAGATAGGGAGGTGTAAAAGATTCTGCAGTAAGTAGAGAAGGAGAGTATGGAAAATCTGAGAGAATACGAAATAATTCCATAGTCCAGAAATGTGGAGAAAGCCAAACAAACAAGGAACTACAAATGTAATCGTGGCACGGTGGCACAGTGGTAGAGTTGCTGCTTTACAAAGCTTTCAGCATCTGCAGTAATATGTAATTGTATGGTCCATACTTCTGTCCATGAATAGTTACCATCAGCAGACAAAGTCAACATCTATTGAATATATTGGTTTGTATTTTTGAAATTGGATCACATCAGCATTCCAGTCATCACTCTTTCTTGTACTTCTGGCTGGGTTATTTAATTTAGAATATAATTTTTAAAAATAACTGAAACCGCTAAACTTCCATTTGCTCTTCTCAAGTTAAATGAGGCAACCAAGTCTAGGATTCTTTGTTGTTGACCACACATGTGCACTAAAAAACTGGTTGCAATGCTAAACACTCCGAATAATGATATTAAGTCCAGGCAGGATTTCCCAGGCATTGCCATTGTACTGTATAAAGGGAGAGGGAGAGAGAGAGAGTTATACTTACACATGCAACACACCCTTTATTACAAAAGGCCATGGAAAGTTATTGCCAAGGCTAATGCTTTAGCATTTTAATCTGGGCATTATGCTATTGGGAATATGTGATTCGCTTAAAGCACCTTGACCTGCTAACACAGGAAGGCAAAGCTCTTCTTTGCATGGTTAATTCTCTATTATGCGCTACCTATTATGAGTCAGCGAGAATTTAGATTGTAACACTATTTGGATGTTATTTTTTGCATTTTTATTTGGCTTTATATATATTGGGTGTCACAGGTGACATTGCTACAAGGTTGTGCTTCAATTTGTACAAATATGAGCACACCTTAAATCTGTGGCTACTTTTTGTTTACTTTGGGTGATGTGAGTATCACCAAGCAAGAGAGGGTATGTCCATGCACATTCATGTGCGAATCCTCGAGGGGCAGTAACTTGCATGTTTAAAAAAATTGTCTGCAAAAAAGGGTGGCACAAAGGTAGAGTTGCTGCCTTCCAATGCCAGAGACCCGGGTTTGATCCTGACTACGGGTGCTGTCTGTGCAGACTTTGCACATTCTCCATGTGACCGCATGGAGTTTCTCCGGGTACTCCGGTTTTCTCCCACACTCCAAAGACGTACAGGTTTGTAGGTTAATTGGCTTCTGTAAATTGTCCCCAGTATGTAGGATAGAACTAGTGAATGGGTTTGGCCGGTGGTCGGCGTGGAATCGGTGGGCCGAAGGGCCTGTTTCCACGCTGTATCTCTAAAGGTTAAAATAAAGTCGGTTTAAAAAGTGATTAAGTTAGCCTTCGAAGCTCAAGCATTAGATATCATCTGTATAATCCAGTTGTTACAGCATATGTCGATGTTAATGCAGAGAATAAACTAGTTATCATGAAATCCTGGCAAATTACAGTCCACCATGTCCACGCTGTCTAAGCTATTCTGCTTAATCCCGCACTCCAGCTGTTTTGCTATAATCTTGTTGGCTGTAGCGTTTCAAATGCAGACAGGGTTTGTGCATCCACCACCACTCATTCTAACCCCCAGCTGGTCTACAGATAAAAACATCTCATTAAATCCCAGTAAACCCCTCCACCAATTACTTCAAGTGTATGACTCCCATTTATTGGCCTGTTTCCATCCAGTTACTCGATGATCAGAATTGGTGTTTCCCATGAAATAGATGTGCGGTGTAATTTTATAAAACTGCAGTTAAATCTCTCTTTGGTCTATGCTGTTCTGAACAAACCCCAACCACAAGCATCATTGCTCCCACCTCCAAACTAAAGTCTTCTGATATTGTCCTCAATAAGTCTTCTCTGAAATCTCTGTAAAATGACATATATCTGTCATGTTAGGTAGTTCGTTGCACCTATTTCCAAAACATTTTAGGTACACAAAAGTGCTGGAGAAACTCAGCAGGTGCAGCAGCATCTATGGAGCGAAGGAAATAGGCAACTTTTCGGGCCGAAACCCTTCTTCAGACTGATGTAGGGGGAGGGGTGTGGGGAGAAGAAAGGAGAAAGGAAGAGGAGGAGCCCCAGGGCCGAGGGACAGCTGAGAAGGGGAGGAGACAGCAAGGGCTACCGGAAATTGGAGAAGTCAATGTTCATACCACTAGGGTGCAGACTGCCCAAGCGGAATATGAGGTGCTGCTCTTCCAATTTCCGGTGGTGCTCACTCTGGCCATGGAGGAGGCCCAGGACAGAAAGGTCGGATTCAGAATGGGAGGGGGAGTTGAAGTGCTGAGCCACAGGGAGATCAGGTTGGTTAATGCGGACCGAGCGGAGGTGTTCGGCGAAACGATCGCCAAGCCTACGCTTGGTCTCACCGATGTAGATCAGCTGACATCTAGAGCAGCGGATGCAATAGATGAGGTTGGAGGCGATGCAGGTGAACCTCTGTCGCACCTGGAATGACTGCTTGGGTCCTTGAATGGAGTCGAGGGGGGAGGTAAAGCGACAAGTGTAGCATCTCTTGCGGTTGCAAGGGAAAGTGCCCGGGGAGGGGGTGGTGCGGGAAGGAAGGGAAGAATTGACCTCCACTCCAAAACATTTAAAATATTTTATTTACACTCACAGCATAGCCTCACGGCTGCATCTTATTCTACAGTGTGATCTGAGGACTGATAAAGTTAGCGTGTATTGACCATCCTTAAATTTCCACGAGAAAAATCTGGTAAGCAGCTTTCATGCATGACTGCATTGGAAAATCCCCAATAGGGAGGAAGTTTACAGTATCTTGACTGGGCAACATTGAAGAAATAGCTATGTTTTTCCAAGTCATGAGAGTGTATTACTTAGTTTAGTTTAGAGATACAGCGGGGAAATAGGCCCTTCGACCCACTGAGTTCGTGCTGGTCAGCGATTCCCGTACACTCGCACTATCCTACAGATCAGGGACAATTTACATTTACTGAAGCCAAATTTACCAACAAACCTGTATGTCTTTGGATTGTGGGAGGAAACCAGAGCACCTGGGGAAAACCCACGTGATCACGGGGAGAACATACAAACTCCATACAGACAGCACCGGTAGTCAGGATCGCTGGTGCTGTAAGGCCTACTTTGAGGGGAGTAAGTACATACTTACAGTCTATGACCTACTTTGGGAGACAGTGGCAAATATATCTCGTCAAGTACTGACAGTACATCTTTTGGATGGTGCAGACAGCAGGAATGGTGTGCTCTTGGGAGAAGGAGTGTGTATGTTTAACATGGTGACTGGGGTACCACGCAAACAGGCTGTTTTTTTAAATTTTAGATCTTGCTGGAGTGATATTCATTCAGACAGTTAGTGAGTATACCATCACACTTGTGTTTCATACCTCAGTAATTAGAAAAAAAAAGTATTCCTGATGGCTTAATAACCCTACCAATTTCTGTCATTTTCATGGACGTGTGAACAAGTACTCCAGGGTTCCACCATGTTTCTAAGATATGGAATTAATTTATTTTGTCACTTTTCTCTCAACCTGATCTATGTATTGAAAGCTTACTGCACTTTTCAGCATTCTTTCTCAATATTGTTCCAACAGGCAAATTGTTAATACATGGCGCAGAAAGCAAAGGGCCCAATAATGAGTCCTAGAGATCTCAGTTAAAGTGGGATTCCTATTGACCATTAACCTGTTCTTGCTACCAATGAAACAGTTTTGGATCCAAATGGCCACAATCCTTTCTTATGCTATCAAATCCAAAGATTCAACTCAACAGCAGCCCAGGATGGGATTTAAACACCTTTAACTGTAATGGTCCATTAGTTCATGGCCCCAGAAGAGCAAGGATTTTCACAACTTGGTGACTGAACATGACCTTAATAAGTGCACCAAACTAAATGTAAGGAGAAAACGGAATAAAGAATCTGTTGAGTCAGTGTGTGTTTCTTGGATGCCATTTTAAACATTTATTTGTTATTATTGTTATATTTTCAAATTCTTTGTCTTAAATATTAGTTGCTTGGATTCTCTTACCATAAAAGCAGCGCATTTTTTTCTAATGCAGCTTTTAATGCTCCTCTGATGTGTTGAATCTTATAAAGCAGCAATTATTCAAAGATTATTTGCCCACATTTAGAGGTTGACCACGATAAAAATCACCATTGTCAGATCTGGGCAGATCCATGAAAGGTGAAACTTTATGCTATCTTTGGGTCTACATATAACATTATAAACCTATACTATTCCAAGAAATGCAGAGACAATGACAAAAAATGCAAGAAATTGTGCAGTATTTCAATCAATTTCATGCCATGTTTCCATGTTTCCATTTCATTTACCATTTCTAGATGTTTGTATGATTGGTATAACTGCTACTGATGTGCTCATTGAGACAAGGGGTGTACCCATTTGAGAGTGAGTTGAGTACTGCAATCTTACAATGCAGAATAAGGAGATTTAAAATATAGAGTTAATCTACAGAATAGTGTAATGTCCATAGAATTAGCTAAAGAGGATGCAACTGCTGTGAGTCAGTTGTAAGAGAGCGCTGTGAGAGAAGATGTAATTTGAATTAAAGTTGAAAAATCAGTGCTGTAATGATCTATACTCCAGTGCACTTGATAAATCCACAATGTGAATGGTATGTGCCATGCACTGTAATGTTACTGGTAACCTAGTTTAGTCATTTTCAAAATCTTGAAAACAAGAACCATATTAGAAGTGACAAATGCTGCTTCACTTTTTAAAACAAATTGGAAAGGATACTCTCAAGTGGGTCATTTTAGCCTCACAAAGGTGTTAAACAAAACACAAGAGGGTGCAATAAAATATTTAATAGAAGTACCTAATAAAGTAATATAAATGTTCAGAACCTGTTTGATAAATGAAAAATAATGCTCCTAACATTCCTTTTCTCACAGCATCCATTTTCTGTGCTCTTTCACTGTTAAAGTCCAGAGGCAATTTGCTAACTTGGAAAGGTCTGTCTTTGTCTCAGAAACAATTAGTGCAGAGCTTAAGTTTCAGTGTTTAACTGAGCAGGGTTGGTTGGGCATTATTAGATTGTGCCTGTTTTGTGAAAGCAGTATGCTTCTTATACGCAGTGATTTATTTTCTGGTCTCTGCTTTTATGCTTTCTGTTGATTGTTGACATGCGCTAAGTCCATCTTAGTGCAGGCAATGTCTCCATTGTGGAAGATGCTGCTTTTGGCTATTTCACAAAGTAGCTCTGGCTAAGGGGGAATGGGAATACATTGTGACTGATTCTTCATCTTGCTCCTGATCCAGAATGGCAAGCCTAATGAAGTGGAAGCATCTCAGTTTCTATATCTAGGTCAAGTATAGAATGTTTCTGATATTCTTTAGCATTGTGTAGTTTTGCTAATGTTTCATGCAATAATAAACAGATGCAAGGAGTTACATGGACATTAACGTTTTGCAAGGAGCGTATTTGGTTTTACTATAGAGTGAGGCACGTTTTAATTGTAAGAAAGACACAAACAATCTCCCAGAAATACTAGACCGAGGATCTGGTGGGAGGGAGGAACTGAAGGGAATCCACATTAGTCAGGAAATGGTGTTAGCTAAACTGTTGGGACTGAAGGCAGATAAATCCCCAGGGCCAGATGGTTTGCATCCCAGCTTACTCGAGGTGGCTTGAGAAATCGTGGATGCATTGGTGATCATTTTCCAATATTCTCTCAACTCTGGATCAGTTCCTGTGGCCTGGAGGGTAGCCAATGTAACCCCACTTTTTAAGAAAGGAGAGAGAGAGAAAACGGGGAATTATAATAATCATAATAATAATAATAATAATCATCATTTTATTTACTGGCACCTTTCTAAAACCCAAGGACACCTTACAATGCATAGAATCACAAAAAAATACAAAACACATAATCGGAATAAATTAAATATAAAAACACCACAGTACACAAATCAAGGACAGAATTCAATTTCAAGAGCACCAAAAGAAAATAAGAAACACAATTATAGACCAGTTAGCCTTACATTGGTAGTGGGGAAAATGCTTGAGTTGATTGTTAAAGATGTTATAGCAGCGCATTTGGAAAGCAGTGACAGGATCGGTCAAAGTCAGCATGGATATATAAAGGGGAAATCATGCTTGATTAATCTTCTGGAATTTTTTAAGGATGTAACAAGTAGAATGGATAAGGGAGAGCCAGTGGATGTGGTGTATCTGGACTTTCAAAAAGCCTTTGACAAGGATCCACACAAGAGATTGGTGTGCAAAATTAGAGCACATGGTATTGGGGGGAGGGTATTGACATGGATAGAGAACTGGTTGGCAGACAGGAAGCAATGAGTAGGAATGAATGGGTCCTTTTCAGAATGGCAGGCAGTGACTAGTGGGGTGCCACAAGGCTCGGTGCTGGGACTCCAGTTATTTACAATATATATTAACCAGGGAATTAAATATGACATCTCCAAGTTTGCAGATGACACAAAGCAGGGTGACAGTGTGTGCTATGATGAGGATGCTATGAGGCTGCAGGGTGACTTGGATAGGTTGGGTGAGTGGGCAGGTGCATGGCAGATGCAGTATAATGTGGATAAATGTGAGGTTATCCATTTTGGTGGCAAGAACAGGAAGGCAGATTATTATCTGAATGGTGTCTGATAAGGAAAAGGGGAGGTGCAATGAGACCTGGGTGTGCTTGTACATCAGTCACTGAAAGTAATCATGCAGGTACACCAGGCAGTGAAGAAAGCTGATGGCTATAATTGTCCTCTATAAATTGTTCCTAGTGAGCAGGAGTGGATGGGAAAGTGGGATAGCATAGAACTAGTGTGAACAGGTGATCGATGGACAGCATGGACTTGGTGGGCCGAAGGGACTGTTACCATACACTATCTTACATCAAACAATCAATGATGTTCAAGAGATGCAAGTGGACAGTGGGGGAAAGCCATTTTCTATTCTGGATTCCAGCTAAAGTTAAAAGGGAAAGAGTAGGGAACAGAATTAAATGTTAGAATGACCTTTGATAGGATGTAATCATTCTGTGATTCTAAAGAAAAGAACACTTTTTCTAACAGTATTAAGTGACATGATTTAAGTTTGTCCTGTTAGAGAAATCAAATTAATAAACAAATCTTCTGGGCATCGACAAGATGCAAAATAACATAAATTCAAAAAATATCGAGTAAGTGAAGGCATACTTAATCACTGTACAAGTAACTGCTGCTGTAACCAAAGACTGAGGATGAATTTTGACTTCAATCAGCACTACCTTCTGTTGGATCTTCCTTTCAGAGGTCATGGCTTTTTGTTGAATATCCCGCCATGAGCTGCTAATAAAGCATCTATCATTCCCTGCATCCGTTCCAGTAACATGTCCAGAGCTGTAATCTTCACAATGCTCAGCAGAGAACAGGACGCCCCTGAATAAATTACAGCTTCACAAATTGGGATGCGTTTGATATTTGTCTCTGCAAACACCAGTTGAATAATTACACAGTGCTGCAAGCATTTCCTGCACTGCTAATTGTTGAGGCCAGGCCATAGCTTGAACTGTTACAAATCATGTTGTGTGCTTGTTTTGAAAAGCAACACGGTTCCTACTTTCACAGTAAAATGTTAACATCTCATTCAGCAGAAAAAGTCAGACATCCTGAAATTAAAAACTACAAAATGCTGGAGTCATTCAGTGGATCAGCAATGTTCGTGGAAAGAGCAACAGAGATAATGTTTGAGTTTAAAGATCCTTGAACAGAATTGTGAAAGAGGAAACTAGTTAGTTTTAAGCTGGAGAGAGGATGTGGGGATGATGAGCAGGGTAAAGGGAGTATCTTTGAACAGGTGTGCCAGGATTGCCATGGTGGGAAGTTGTTAATGCAAGTCCTCTGGTTCGTGGACTATGAGAAAGGGAGAAGACGAATGAAGGATGATGGAAACATTGTGAACTGCAGGTCGGAGCTGGAGAGAGAAAAGGTTCTGTGAAAATCCCAGCATTGAAGAAACAGTTAGACAGGTACATGGATAGGTCAGGTTTGGAGAGATATGGACCAAACGCAGGCAGGTGGGACAAGTGTAGCTGGGACATGTTGGCCGGTGTGGGCAAGTTGGGCTGAAGGGCCTGTTTGCACACTGTATCACTCCATGCCTTTTTGACTTTATGGATAACCTACAGTAAACTGACCAACAGATTTATCAACAGCACAGACCTGAAACATTTCTCTTTTCACAGAGACTACCTGATCCACCAAGTGTTTTCTGCACTTTCTGTCTTTAGTTCAGATTTCCAGCAGCTGTGGTTTCTTTTTGATATTGATGCCTGAAGTTCTAGCTTGGGAAAAGCTTGGAATTTCTGCCCTTTTATTTGTGGAGAGAAATTAACAGTGACAGAAGTTTGCTTTTTTATCCATGGGTATTATTCAAAGTTAAACATTTCATAATTGTGAATTCTCTGGGAGATTAGAACCTACCTTTTAAAATCTATTTGAGACACAAGGAACTGCAGATGCTGGAATCTTGAGTAGAATACCGAGTGCTGGAGTAACTCAACAGTTTATGCAGCATCTCCGAGGATATGGATAGTGAGTGTTTCAGATTGGGAAGGGTCGCAACCTAAACTGTCGCCTATCCATTTCCTCTAGCCATGCTGCCTGATCTTGGCGAGTTACTCCAACACTACGGACTTGGAAATTTAGTGTTGTGTTTACACTGTGAGAGTGTTGAATAAATGAATCAAAGCACCTCCTCCCATCTACCCCCTCCATCCAACCCAACAGATTGCTTCTCCTCTTGCATCTGAAGGCCCTGTGGTGGGTCACCGTGCGACGTTTAATGCCTCTTTGTTTGAATTTTGGAGAGGGTAATGACTTGGAGTAGATCAACACAAGAGTTCACAATTTACCATGAATTTGAATTCAATGATTGAATAATGGAGTAGACTTGATGGGCTGAATGGCCTAATTCCACTCCTATTCATGACCTAATAAAAGAGCTAATTCATGTGATGGAGATAAATGAACAAGAAAGCTTTGAGTTTGCCATAAATCTGACCTATTTCAACTATTTGAACTATTTCAGTTATGGCCATTAAGGAATGAGACCCAGTGCGCTGGTAGGACTTTGTATCTGACCAAAGAGGTTTAGGTTTATTATTGTCACATGTGCTGAGGTAGAGTGAAAAGCTTTGTTTTGCATGCTATCCGATCAGATAGATCAAACTCAAGTACAATAGATGGAGCAAAGGGGAAGATACAGAGTGCAGAAATCAGTACTGTGTGAATATCAATTAGATATCCAGGAGTAAAATCCAGTAAACAGGTGTGATTAGGCAACTGCATGAGCCATGCAAGCAGACTATAGATTAAATAGTTAACCACAGGACCCATGAATGGCTGGGAGCCTCACCAAAGCTAAGTTTGCCCTCCAAGGGATCTCTCTCCATGTCTACATCGTTCTTAAGGCTGTCCTCTTTTTTTGCTGGTTGGGTTCATCTGTTACATGAATGCCTTGGTTCCTGACTCCTCAAAGCTATTAAAGTGAAAAGTTATGTAACACGGAAAGAAGCTCTTTGGCCTAACATGCCCATGCCAACCAAGATGATCATCAAAGCTATGCCCATCTCCAGTTCACCCATATCCCTCTGAACCTTTCCTGGCCATGGACTGATCCAAATGTATTTACAATGTTGTTATTGTACCTGCCTCAACCACCTCCTGTCGAAGCTTGTTCCACATACTCACCATTCTGTGTACAAGGAAAAACTGCCCCTCAGGTTCCTATAAATTCTTCCACCGCTCATCTTAAATCTATGCCCTCTGGTTCTAGATTCCGTAACCATGGGGGAATGGACTGTGTGCATTCATCTTATCTGTGCTGCAGGTCTATTTTTATCATACTATACAAGCAGCTGAAGGCAAAATAGTGCTATGAAATATATCCAATAATTATTAATGAATAATCATTGGAAATATCCCTCAGCAGAATATTCCCCTCAGCTGCATTCATTTCCCAGAGGACATCAATCTCATCTGCAGGTACAGTGTGATTATAAATAGGCCTGCAGCATGTTAGCAGGCTGTCTGTACTAACCTCGCCGCACACAACTTCTCCAACTGCCAACAGCAGCACAGATTATATTTTGGAGCTGACATTCACGAGGAATGAGAGTCTGAAGAAGGGGTCTGATCCAAAATGTTCTTTGTCTGTATCCCTCCATGGATGCTGCCTAACCAACAAATTTCTCCAGCAGATTTTTTTTTAACTGAAGATCCCACCACCTGCGGTCACTTGTGTCTCAGACGAGGATGATTCAATGGTTCAATGTATATTTATTGTCACATATGCAATTAAACATTACACAGTGAAATTCATTTTGCATTTAATAATGGCGGTGCTATTTTATCGAGTTCAAAGTCCGATTCCCACGTGTTCGTTCTACTGGAGCGGCTCCCAATCCCCCTCCATCGCCCACGACCGGCACTATGCACGAACCGTCATCTCTCTCTCTTCTCCTCGTCAGCCATCTTGTGTCCCGGGGTCAACCTCCTGCAGCCTACCTAAAGGCGCTGGAGGCATTACCCCTGTTCATCCTCCTACCGGCTCTTGCCCTCCACACCTGATGTATCCAGGGACTCCATTCCACATCCGACGAGCTTTCTGGCAGGCTCCGCGTCCGAAGAGACTCGAAGCGAGTTCAGCCGCCCGGCTAGAAGTTTTTATATTATTTTAAATAGGCCTGCTAACATGCTGCAGGCCTATTTATAATCACACTGTACCCTCAGCAGAATATTCCCCTCAGCTGCATTCATTTCCTAAAGGACTTCAATCCTTATCTCATTATTGGAGGAACAACAAACATCACTATTTCTGTAGATGTGTATTGGTTTGAATCCTCCACTGGAAAATGATTGTTCTGAAGATAGCAGTGTTGTTTAACAATGAAATATCTTGAACCTTAAACTGCTGACCTGCCTAGAGAGTTTAAATGTTTCTCTCCAATGATTACGACCCTAGTGAAGTTTTCTGACATTATACAATATGGGAGAAGAAACTGGCGGAAGATACAAAGCATTTCAAGCCAGTATTTGTTGTTCAGTGCAAAAATAACTTGTAACGTGAACGAAAATCTTACATTCATTTCAAGCTTTTGCAAAAGAAACACAATCGTTGACCTATACAATCACTGAGTTAGTAATGATCATAAATAGGAACATGACTAGACCTTTAACAGGACGGATTATTTTATAATTTAGTAAGCGTATATGGAAAAAACCACAAAACAATCATCTTCTGATTGATAGCAATTAAAATGATCAGAAAGGAAGACCATTAGCCTTTTGTCACAAGAGGATGTTATGCTCCGATGTTTTTTAAATACAACCTGCATTCAGTATTTCTCATTAATATTCTGAGCTGGTCAGCTACTTTTGTTCAAGTCCCATGCTAGGTGCAGAGCAACTCAAGTAAGATTACAAAGATTAAACTGATCCTGTCTATCTGCGAAAATCTCATTAAATTTTCATTTAGATTGTTATTTGAATTGATCTATTATTTAGCTAAACCTATCAAAACTATTTTTCTGCTTTGTATTCAGAACATGTTATAATTTGTGCATATTGTTTGCACAAAAATCTGCAAATTTTATTTTAAGTTCAATTTCTAAAAGATGTGAAAATTAAATGAGTTTTTAGATTGTAAAGGACTTGATCATCTGAATAATTTGGTATGATAATATCTCGAGTCGAGATAAAGGAACGGCTGGATTACAATGCACTGATTAATGAGATTTCTTCAAATCCGATCCCTTTCGTTCCCTAATTCCTGTCTTATTTTACATTTTCAAGCCAGTTAAACAGATTTTCACTGAAATTGTGCTGCACAGCTTATCGGTTTAACAATGTGATCCAGCAAATGATGAAGGATTCATTTTTAGTTAAACTAAACCAACGGCGAAATAATTTACACTTACGAGGGAAGAAAAATCAAAGCCTTTTTGATTTCTTTTTTAGATGTTTATCAATTTCTTTCCTGTGTGATATGTATAATATTAGCTGTTTTAACAAGTCAACTTTCTTGTCATACACATGAGAACGGTGAGGTATAGGTACAATGAAATACTTGCTTACAGCAGCTTCACCAGCATATAAGCTCAGACAACACACATCACTTAAATTATAAATAAATTATACATAAATTACCTATAATTGTCGATAATATACAATAGACAATAGACAATAGGTGCAGGAGTAGGCCATTCGAGCCAGCACCGCCATTCAATGTGATCATGGCTGATCATCCACAATCAGTACCCCGCTCCTGCCTTCTCCCCATATCTCCTCTCCGCTATCTTTAAGAGCCCTATCTAGTTCTCTCTTGAAAGTACCCAGAGAACCGGCTTCCACCACCCTCTGAAAGGCAGTTAAATAAATAAAAACTGCAAAAAACAAGACAAAAGTGCACAACACAACTAAAAGAAAGTCTGTGGAGAGCAAGAGGCGCTCCATAGCATTCCATTACCGAGCTAGGATTGGGATTGTGCGGATCAATTCAACAACCTGATAGTTGTAGGAAAGAAGCTGCTCCTGAACCTGGTCGTGTTTTAAATGGCGATGAGGGAAATTTCATATCTCATGGGGTGGATTTTCACTCTTGGGTCACTATATCCAATGAATTGCCATTGTGTTATGCAAACAAACAACTCACTGTTTACCAGAACCTCATCAAGTTCTCCTGTTTGAAAACGCACAAACTCTTTGGGTTCAATGTGCTGTATTGCCAACAAAGTAGTTTAAATCCTGAAGAAAGCCAACGAAGATTGCAAAAGTGCCTTGTGAAAGATCCAGCACAGAATTCTCATGTAGGTAATGATCATCCCTTGGCAGCATCTCCACAAATCAGGGCAAGTGTATAAATAGTAATTAAGCACACCACCTGTACGTGACTATGGTGATCAGGAATAGACTATGGAATGTATAACAATCCGATGTACAACCTTTAAGAGTGGATGAAGTACCGCAACTAAACACTGCCAACTCAGATGTGATTATTATTATTTAATGTCACAATTACAGCAGATGCTATCTCAAAAGAGAGAGAGTGAGAGAAGGCGAGCTTATTCAGCATAAAGTAACAGGCCTTTAGACTGTAGAGGCATATCAGTTTGATACTCCTTTGAACTTAGAGCAAATAGTGGGATATGGATCAAGTGCAGGCCGAAGGGATTACTTTAATTTGGCAATATGTTCATCACAGACATCATGAGCAGATGGACCTAATTTCTGTTTGATCATTCTATGAGTTATTTAGCTTTATATACTTTGTTGCAATCCCTGCCCTACCAATGGCCCACAACTTGCTGTAGCATTGGGGTACTCTGTACAGAAGTTGTCGAGGACAGTGAATTGTGTGAAGGATAGCAACAGGTACCAAATATTGCCCTGTCCCTTCTGCCTCGTGTCCTCCCTCTCCTCCAGGACAGTCTGCTGTGCAGCCTCTCAGTTACTGCCCTGGAGATGAATCCTTGAAGATTTACCAATATTTGCTGTGTCCAGCTTGGCAAAACACATGGCAAAGGTGTTGGATATCTGCAGCTCCCATTGGGAAATATGCAGGTACTGATTGAACACATCCTTCTTTCAGGAAATCTTGTGCATTGTTTCAAGTCTCTTATTATCCAATTGCAGGCTTTCTGTGAGGGGGGGGGGGGGTGTTAGTGCCAAGAGTAACAGTAGCTCAACTCACCAAACAGGGGTGAAATTCATTTGTTAGCAACAGTGTGTACATCTGAAAAGCAAAATAATTGCAAATGTTGGAAATCTGAAATAAAGAGGGAGAGTAATTGAAATCTTCAGCTGATCATGTAGGCATCTGTGGAGAGAGATACTGGGATAATGTTTCAGGTGAAGCCCTTTGCAAGAACTAGGACAGATCTTTATTTGCATTGGTGAGTATGCCCAGATAGTGCATTTGTTTGGTGACATGTCTATAATTGATGCTAAGGAGTTGTGGGATCACCTTCCATGATCTTTAATCACATTCCATAACACTATTGAAGCTAGATACAACTAAATGACCATTTAATTTCTAGGATTAAGCTCCACCTAGTGGTAATTTGTGTAGCTAAAAAGCCATGGGTAACAGTAGCCCAGCTCACCAAATAGGGGTAAAACCTATTTATTGACATAAATGCGTTAACACTAACATATGTGTGAAAAAGCCAAGTAAGGAGATATCAGTCAGGGTATCTAAATGATGACTTAAAGAGGTGAGGATGAAAAGAGGCGATGAAGGGTGGGGTAGAAATGACCCTCAGAGCAAGGAACCTCCGTGGTCTGTGTATCAATGGAGGGATTAGGCTCTCAACTCATCTGAATATGCCTGGAGGCACCAGGAATTAAAGATTAGTTCAAGCGTTCAACAGGAGAAAAATCGTGGAGGCAATAGTAATTGTATTTTCCAAATTAAAAGAAATGTTGGATGTTGAATTTGGAGTTTCAAATGTAATGGATATGGAGCAATGGGCATTAAGCCACGAACTAATCAATGGAAGTGACAACCAGAAAAGGATTCAGAATAAACAGATTTGGGATAATGTACTGTGCTGCAGCTGGCTTCAATCCTGTGTACTGGAATAAAATCCTTCCGTTGCTACGCAGACGATACACAACTCTATCTCCCCCTGAAGCCCAAAAACAATCAAATCTGCTTAACCTTATCCGCTGCCTCGAGGATATAAAGTGTTGGATGGCCCAGAACTTCCTCCAACTAAACAAGAGTAAGTCTGAGGTCATCCTTCTCAGCCCCTCGGACTCAATCAAAATGATAGCAGGCAGCCTTGGAAGCCTTACCCCACTACTCAAACCTCACGTCAAAAACCTTGGCGTGATAATTGACTCAGCACTGAAATTTGACAAACAAGTCAATGCCGTGGTAAAAGCTAGCTTCTTTCAGCTTCGGACGATAGCTAAAATAAAACAATTCTTCCAGTTTGATGACCTCGAAAAGATCATCCACACATTTATCTCCTCCTGCCTAGATTACTGCAACTCCCTCTACACTGGCATCAGCCAATCTTCCCTGTCCCACCTGCAACTGGTCCAAAACGCTGCAGCGAGACTCCTGACGGGCACCCGAAAAAGGGACCACATCACCCCGATCCTGGCCTCTCTCCACTGGCTCCCTGTGCGGTTCCGTATAAATTTCAAGATCCTCCTTTATGTCTACAAAGCCCTTAATGGGCTTGCCCCCACCTACATCAATAGTCTGCTTACCCACCACACCACCTCCAGGTCCCTCAGATCGGCCGACTTGGGGTTACTGAACATTCCGCGGTCTAGGCATAAGCTCAGGGGCGATCGCGCCTTTGCGGTTGCAGCTCCTAGACTGTGGAACAGCATCCCTCTTCCCATCAGAACTGCCCCCTCCATCGACTCCTTTAAGTCGAGACAAAACTCATCTCTACTCCCAAGCCTTTCTTGATGTCCTCTGAGCGAGGGCTTTATGTATGTAGTGTTGTATGTATTTAATATATGAACCACTGTTGCATAACATTAGTACCTCCACCAATGTAAAGCACTTTGGCCAACGAGAGTTTTTTAAATGTGCTATATAAATAAAAGTGACTTGACTTGAAAATATATCAGGGTGTTTGAGAATGTGCCTTTGAGACTTTTGTGAATGAGCTTCTGTGGAGCCGCTTCCTCACAGTGCCAGAGACCCAGGTCAACCCTATCTTTGTGTGCTGTCTGTGTGGAGTTTGCGTGTTCTCCCATGACCGTGTGGGTTTCCTCCTGATGCTCCGATTCCTCCAAAACATGCATATTTGTAGATTAGTTAGATTCTGTAAAGTTGCCCTATGGATGTGAGGAGTTGATGTGAAAGTGGGATAACATGTAACTAGTGTGAGTGGGTGATCGGTGGTCGGCATGGGTTCAATGGGCTGAAGGGTGTATCTTTCAATCAATCAATTTGGGGCGGCACGGTGGCACAGCAATAGAGTTGCTGCCTAATGCCCCTGTCCCACTTAGGAAACCTGAACGGAAACCTCTGGAGACTTTGCGCCCCACCCAAGGTTTCCGTGCGGTTCCCGGAGGTTCCCAGAGGTTTTTGTCAGTCTCCCTAATGGTCGAAAGTGGTTTCCGCTTCTTCTATGTTCCGGCGATTATTTCAAAAAATTCAAAACCGGCCACGACTAAAAATAGGTTGCTGTTTTAAAAATCGGTAATTTTTTAGTTGAAGCAGGTTGCGATGCTAGTTGAAGGTGGTTGCCGGAGGTTGCAGGTAGTGGAAGGTAAGACCTCCCTGGTGGAATAAAACTTGGTGAAAAAAAGGTCTTACCTTCCACTACCTGTTCCAGAGGTTTCCGTTCAGGTTTCCTAAGTGGGACAGGGGCATTACAGTGCTTACAGCCCCAGAGACCCGGGTTCGATCCTGACTACAAGTGATGTCTGTATGTAGTTTGTACGTTCTTCCTGTGACCGCGTGTGTTTTCTCTGGGATCATCAGTTTCTTCCCACACTCCGCAGGTTTGGAGGTTATTTGTAGCAATGTTACAAAATTTTGAGATTTTAAAAATCAATTCTGTAATTTATCCCATCAGATAATGCATAAAAAGAAGTTTAATTTGACACCTAATTCACTTTAATATCTTCAGTATTAAAAAAGTTATGGCCATATTCATACTTGGGAATTAGCATCTTGTTCCCTATTGCTTTTCCATTGACAACACAAAAGCTGTGATCGAGGACAGTCAAAAGCCCATAACTTTCTTAAAAATTAAGAGAACTGAAAGAAATTTTCAGTTATTATAGATTGAAGCATTCTGAAACAAATATGAAACAATCTTACTTATACGACATGAAATGAAAGCATATAATTGGTTAGTTACCTAATTGTAGCTAATTACAAAATTCAATTACTAGATCTAAACATCTATCAATTTCTTAAGAATAGATTAACATTTTTAAAAAGCCTAAGTGTCCAAATAACATTCACACAAGAATTCACAAGATAACATGATTTTAAAATCTCATTGTCATGGATTTATAGGCCAAATGGAAGGAATTTAATGTTTAATACCTGTAAATTAATGGCCATTTAAATCATCTTGCGAGTGGGTTTTTCTGGAACGTGATCATTTGGAACGTTGCGGTTGCGGTGAATTTAAACCCGTATCGGCATGAAAAATACTGCCGGTTCGTATGGGGGGAAAAATCACCGTTTCGCAACTTAAAAGGTGAATTAAAGGCATCTTAAGGAGCACTTTTATACATAAAATAAACGGCTTTCGTTTACCTGGCCCGTGCGTGAAATCCGTCCCCGTTGTCGGCGTTGACGGCTTTAGAAGCTGATTTTTAAATTACTCCAGCGCTGAACTTGTCGGGCGATTAAAAAAAAAAAACACAGAACGCCCGTCGGAACGATTCTTCAGCAAAAGCTTGCACTCCAACGAAATATAATCCAGGACAAGGTAGGAGATACCTGCGTTTTAACCCCGCCCCCCCTCCCTCAAAGAGCCAAAATCGCGCACACGGCCAGTGGCCGAATTGCAGCGCCGCTGAAGGTAAGTATTGTAACATACCTATTATTTGGCTTGGTATAAAAATGTAAAATTGTCCCCAGTGTGTGTAGGATAGTGTTAATGTGCGGGGATCGCTGGTCAGTGAGGACTTGGTGGGACAAAGGGCCTGTTTCCCTTTCCGTGCTGTATAAACTAAACTAACACTAAACAATACATTATTATCAGTACTTTATCAATATCTATTGCCACTGAAAGACACAATACAAGGATGCATTATGTGTACTCAGCTCTCTCATAATGTTGATGAAATAGAGATATTTTGAGCACTACAAATACACTACAAAATTTGGAAAGAATTTGATCAATTGAAAAGGCTACTCGAAAGGCTAGTTGAATCTCTTTATTTATCCGCTTACCTTGAACTGGAATTTGACTTCCACCTTATTGGCTTCCAGCCATTCCGTGCAATAACTTTCATTCATACAATCAGGTGGAGAGCTTTATTGCTATACTTGAAAATAATCTGATTTACTTTGTTAAATGTCTTTTGATTTTAATTTGGGTTGTGGGAGGCAGAGATGCTGGCTGAAATGAATTATGGTTGCAGTGTCAGCCTGTTCATTAACATGTCCCTCACCGCTGCTCTGGAAGATGCGTATTTTGATGTCGCTGGGAGAAATAGATTTACAATGATAAGCAACAAATTCCACTGGATTCTGGAGGTACCAGAAATTGAAGAACAGTTCCACCGTTCAGCAGGAGAAAAATCGTGGAGGCATTAAAAATTGTGTTTTCCAAATTCCTCTGGAATTAGTTTTATTTTGGAAGTAGCAATGTAAGTCTTTACATTAGTGATCTCTAGAAACACGGGCTTCATTTAAAATATGCGCAGAAATAATTAAATTGAAAAGGCATTTAGCCGATTTACAGATTTTTCATGATGTTTAAGTTTCATTGAATTAAAAGTTTACTTACAAAAGCAGATTATTCAGGATGTGTGAATATGTTCAAGTAATAAGGACAATGTTTTTTCAGTAGGTTTCACAGCATGGAACAGGTGAATAGTCCCATGGGTTAGAGCCAAGGATTATGCAATGTGGGTTGGCAGGTTTAGTGTCAGCTTGCTTAGTCTGGTCCTGCTATTTCAGAAGCTAAAAGATGTGTTGCTGTTCTGTTTTATGTCATTGGTTTAACTGGGAGATCGTCAACCTGTTTAGTTCCCTACTTCCATGCTGTAACTCTCAACTCTGAGCCTTTCTGTCAAGGTTCTGCAGCGCTTGACAATGGCAGAGGGAGCCAGTCAAGTTCACCGGCATGGTAGCTGAGCCTCCATGCACCACGTTCATGGCTGTATTGCCAGCAGATTGAATTGGCCTCAGACTTATCCAGCCGTCATGGCAAAAGGTTTGGTTACACGGTAAGCTGAAAGACAAAAATAAAGCAGATCAAATAGCCATAGGGTCCTGTACTTTTGGTGGACTTGTTCTTGCTTCTTGCAGATGTGCTGCAGTCTGGCACCCGCATTGGCTTCTGCGGGTAGCAGCATCCTCTTCAGGCTGCCAGCCATCTGCATTCCCTGTGGAGTTCAGCATGGTCTTCAAAGTTCTGAGTGGGAGATTTGCCCTTAGGCTAGCCCTCTGGCATGGCCTCATTGATTTAATTGGAAGAAATAGCTGCTGGGAGAGCTCAAAATAGACATCTCAGTTGATTTAATTCAACTAGTGTGCGTATGTGTGCAAAGTCTTTAGTATTATATTATTTAAAAAACAAAAACAAATTATATATATATTTTTAGAAACCTTAATGTCACTTTGATATTGGAGGTAGACAAAAGTGCTGGAGAAACTCAGCCGGTGAGGCAGCATCTATGGAGCGAAGGAAATAGGCAACGTTTTGGGCCGAAACCCTTCTTCAGACTGAAGATATGGTTGAATATGACTTTCCATTATCCATATTATGTGGAATGTCTGCATACTGGGAAGATATTAAAATATTTTTTAAAAGGTATATGTATTTTTTAAATTCCATTGCAGTGGGAGGTTTGACTAGCAGTCTGATCAGAGACGAGCTATTCGGTGAGTGGAACTTGACATTTGTCTGGAAGGAAGTGAATTCTCTGCTGGGCTCTGCAGATGACACAGAGCCAGCCACCCAGCTGGAGCCAGTACCCTGGGCCACAATGGGAAAAAAAACAGCATGTGTTCCAAGTGCTAGTTTGGGGTCAGTTAAAGATCATTTCCAATATTGTACATCTGCAGGGATGCAGGTTAATATTATTAGAAAGGTCAAGGAGGAAACAAAACAAGATTTCTATCTCCCATGATCCTGGTGCATTTGCTATACATTGAGTTGTTGAATTGAAAAACACTAAAACAATTTTAAAAATGAACAAAACAAAGAACTGCAGATGCTGCTTTATACCAAAGATGCTTTATACCAAAGTGCTGGGGTAACTCAGTGGATCAGGCAGCATCTCTGGAGAAAAATGATGGGTGATGCTTCAGGTCAAAATCTTTCTTCATTCTGAAATGTCCTCTCTGTCCACTGGTTCTTCATTCCCCTACACTGGGTAAAAATGAGTGTATCAAATCCACTCATAATCTTATACACCTCTTGTCCAAAGAGTCACTGAAACCATTTTCAAGCAAATACAGTTCAGGCCTTGCTGAGTCTGAAGAAGGGTCTCGACCCAAAACGTCACCCATCCTATTTCTCCAGGGATGCTGCCTGACTCGCTGAGTTACTCCAGCACTTTGTGTTTATCAATTTCTTAAATATAAGTTATTGACACTTGCAAATCTGTTGGAAAGTCATTGATTTAAATCTGACTAGAGAAACTGAAGGTACAACTGATTGTGGCTGTATTTGCAGAAAGTATGTATTTTGCATTATATGTTAAACCGACAACTGATCTCTTTGGTCAAGTAGATAAAAAAAAAACTGCAGGCCACTCATTGTTTTAGAAATAAATTACAGCTGCTTTGCCAAAGTTCCTGCCAACATTCATCGCTCAACCAAAAATCAGTAAATTAGTTGAACTAGTCATTTATCTTAATTATCTTTGTAAAAACTTATCGCCTGTAAATTAATTATGCTATTTAACAGCACAACATCTGTAACATTTATACGCAAGAATTGCTTGACATGAAGTTCTTTTCAGCGTGACAGGTGGAGGAGTCACAAAATGTCTGATTCGTTTTTTGAAAGCAATTTGAGGAGATGAGAAAAAATGAATTTATTTTTCATAATGTGGTGCATTTGTCTTGCTGGTGTTGCTAGACAATCAGCTCAAATGTCATGTTAGATCTACTGAAGCACCAATCATCATTTTTATTAGGTGCATACTCTTATTAACTTGTCTTGGAAATTGCCACAAACTCAGAACATTATGTGGCAAAAGACCTGTTTGCCATCCCTTTCTCAGAGACTCAGTTACATAAATATTACTTTCCAAAATCCTCTCCTTCACGGCCTTGCTTATTTTGGTGCTGCCAAGCTGACTCTGTAAATCAAACCACAAAGTCACTCAAGCAACATATCGGTGCATGGATAGGTGAGGTTTCGGGTTGCGATTTAGCAAATCATTAACTGTGTTTGCTTGAAAATGCTATGTTACTCTTTGGACAACTTTAAAAGATCTCAGGAGAACATGGATAGATGATGTTTTGGGTTGAGACCCTTCTTCTAACTGATTGTATGGGGGAGGAAAGAAAGCTGTGAGAAATGAGAGGCGGGACAAAGCATGGCAGATAACAGGTGTAAACAGGCGAGGGGGTTTTGTAATGGGCAGATGGTTGAAACACAGGCCAGAGATAAATGCAGGAGGTGTGGGATATGCGGTTTAAAGAGTTGCATATTATCCAGACCTTTATTTCGACCTGAAACGTCACCTATCCATGTTCTGCATAGATGCTGCCTGACCCGCTGAGTTACTCCAGCACTTTGTAAACCAGCAACTGCAGTACCTTGTTTCTACATTCAAGCATTTTAAGATGTTAAGCTTGTGGCCCAGAGGCTCAACAGGAGTTGATGCAGTTTGTGCCATCTTCAAATGCATTGGGGAACAACTCCCCAAAGTTCCCTTAACACCACTGAAAGTCCACAACCGTGGCAATCGGGAAGTAAATCAATGGCCGGTGCATAGAATCACCACCACATACAAGTTCCTGTCCTATTGCACACCATCCTGGCTTAAAAATACATCATGAGTTCTTCATTATCAATGGATCAAAAGCCAGGAACTCCCTGCTTATCAGAACTTTGGCAAAACCTTGACCACGAGAACTCTAATAGTTCAGAACATTCTCGGGCATCTTCTTAAGGGTGCAAGTGAATGGGCAATACATGCCAGCCTTGCCAGTGACTGCAATGCCATGTCAATGAACTAAAGAATGTTAGATAGCACTGGGTGATCACCACAAATGAGGTGTTCCATGTTGCCCATCACATAACTGGAAGAGCATGCCAAGTAAATAGCCACCTATTTATATTTATCTGCACTGCTTCGAAAGCAGTTCTACAAGACTCTTTTATTGATTTCAAATATATTGGAAAATTGAGATTGTTCTTGTCAAGACTTTGCAATTTTGAGTCATTTATTGGTGATAAAAAAAATGGAGATGCTTATCTAGAAAACTCTCTGGTGATGCTGTTGTCCCCATTGAAAGATGCAGTCATTATTTTTTCCCTGCCGTGTAGCAGTGAAGTTAGTACATTGATTTATGTCAGTTCGAGGCTACATTCAACTAATGCAAAACCAAACCATTGTTTCAGCAAAGGTAGACAAAAATACTGGAGGAACAGTGGGTGAGGCAGCATCTATGGAGAGAATGAATAGGCGACTTTTCGGGTCGAGACCCTTCTACAGACTGATTGTTTCAGCAATGTATCTCTGCATGATAGATGTACAGTGTCGCAATGGTAGTGTTGCTGCCTTTCGCTGCCAGAGACACGGGTTCGATCCTGACTATGGGTGCTGTCTGTATGGAATTTGTACGTTCTCCCCATAACCTACATGGGTTTTCTCCGGGATCTCCAGTTTCCTCCCACACTCCAAAGAAGTATAGGTTTGTAGGTTAATTGGCTTGGTAAAATTATAAATTGTCCCTAGTGTGTGTGGGATAGTGTTGGTGTGCGGGGGTCGCTGGTCGGTGTGGACTGAAGGGCCAGTGTCCGCTCTGTATCTCTGAATTAAACTAAAGTTGCCTTTCCCATGGACAATATTACAGTTTTTACTTTTTCTCTCTCTCACTGAGTTACCCAAGCACTTACTCTATGTTTACACCATGTTGTGTGGGTTGGTATGTGGCTATTTATGCACCACATTATGAAGCTCTTTGACTTAATAATAGCAGATTGGCTCCGTGCTGTTCTCGGTTCATAAATAATTTGCCAGAAGACGTCAGGATTTTTGTCTTTGATTTGATTGTTGGAGTAACAGCCTGATAAGTGACTGGGTGTTTTTTTCTTTTCAGCAACTATTGTTTTAAATGAACTCGACTGGACAGCTGCACTCGAGCCTGTGTTCAAGCATAACAAGATGGAAGATCCTACGTTAATGTGGCAGGTTTTTGGAAGTGCAACCGGCCTGGCTAGGTATTATCCAGGTAAATAAAGTTTATAAAATGAATATTTAACTACTGTAATGGCACTGGGAATTGAAATTTACTGATGATGTTGAAATGGGGCTGCACAGTGGCGCAGCTGGTAGTCGCTGCCACACAGTGCCAGAGACCCGGGTTCGATCCTGACCTCAGATATTATCTGTGTAGAGTTTGCACGTTCTCCCTGTGACCACATGGGTTTCCTCCAGGTGCTTTGGTTCACTCTCACACCCCAAAGAAATGCAGATTTGCAAGTTTATTGGCCTCTGTAAATTGCCTCCCTGTGGACAAGAAAGTGGGATAACTTCGAACCAATGTGAACGGGTGATCAATGGTTGGCATGGACTTGGTGGGCCAAAGGGCCTGCTTCTATGCTGTAACTCTGAACTAAATGCCACTGGTCTCTCCGCCTTCTTGTGTATGGATGGACAGCATTAAATACAATGTTAATGATTCATAAGTCACTGTATGGCCTTTTCAGAGAGGCAATTAATTTCAAAGCTGGTGATATCCAATTTGAGCTAAACCTAAGATGTGGTTCTCTGGTCCATTGTTTGGGCTGTTTTTACAGATAGAGGTTGGTTTGATTTGCTGCATTATTCACTTTACATGCTAGAACATTCATGCACTTTGTCTTGTTGAGTTCCTTGTTTCAGCCAGAACTTTCTGTCCCACGTTTTATTGCAGAAATTTCAAATTTAAAAATCTAATTTGTTTGCCAAGCATTGTGCTGATTCTGTAATCATCAGAAAGACCACAAAACAAGATTTGGTTATAAGGTCATAAGTGATAGGAGCAGAATAACGCCATTCGGCCCATCAAGTCTACTCCGCCATTCAATCATGGCTAATTTATCTGTCCCTCCTAACCCCATTCTCCTGCCTTCTCCCTATAACCTCTGACACCCGTACTAATCAAGAATCTATCTATTTGGTTGATCTGCTGCCTCAATGCTGTTGATCTGATGTATTTGCAATCAACCTGGTGTATTTAACTGCATGCTAGCTTAGTGAGTGGAAGCTTTCTCCTGACAGTAATGTAAATGATCCGAAGAAAATACCATTGCTGTGATTTTTCTAAAGCCAAATGAGTTGTGCTGAATGTTTGGATTTGGATCACAGAGCATCTCCAAAACACAGGTATTGGACCCTGTCAGGACCACAGGGGTGATCGTAACTTGGCAGGAACGGAATAGGCATGCAATTAAAATGTGTATCCCATTCCACTTCTTATTTCCATAACCTTTGATTTGATGCCAAAGACATTGGCAATAGGTCAACTACTGGCTAGACAAGGGAACCGTCTATTTAATATGGGGCTTGAGTGGAGAGGATGCCATATTCTCCCCACTACCCTGGCAACTGATGAGAAGAATGAAGGCAGGAACCAGTAAGGCAAGCACCTTTCATACACTGCAATTATCACCTCACTCTGGGAATGGCATTGAAGGAGCCTTTGGTGTTACATTCAAACTGTGCAAATCTTATCGAAACAATTTCCATTTTAAATGTAAGCTTACCAATTGACTGCAGTGACAAGCAATAGAAATGGATATGTTTTCTTTATACATTCTGTATGTTTCTATTTCCCTTAAATTAGTTTCAGCATTTAAATTAATGATCCAGCATAAAGGTTAATCATAGTAATTGGTGATTGACACAAAATCATTGAAGTTAGGTCACTAATTTACTCTTGGATTGATTTTAGTTGTTCAGGTCTGTCAGATGAAATATAATACAAGCTGCATTGTATTTTACCACGAGATGAATCCTTTGGTTAACCCAGAGCATTTCATGGCTAATTAACAGGCTCCTGTTGTTTTGTTTTGCCAATTGAAGTGCAAGTTTCCATAGAAGACTATTACCCCCAAATGATAGTATCAGTGTCATTCTGAGCCAGGATGGAGATGATTCGATTAAAGTGGATATGATGTAAATTCTAGGACTAGTTAGTCAGGTTTTAATTTTATTGGTGGAAGAGTGAATGCAGACATCTTGCACTAATTAGCAACTCGAAGAACATACCATTCTGACAAAAGGACACAAAGTGTTCGAGTAACTCAGAGGATCAGGCAGCATGTCTGGAGAATGTGTAAGTAGAAACTGCAGATGCTGATTTAAACTGAAGATCGACTCAAAAAGCTGGAGTAACTTAGTGGGACAGGCAGAAACACTGGAGAGAAGGAATGGGTGATGTTTCTGGTCAAGACCCATCTGAAGAAAGGGTCTATAGATGAACTATAGATGAGGCTCTCACCAGGCTCTCTTCTATATCCCGTAGCTCCGCTCTCACTCCCCATCTCCCCACTCGTAACGAGGTCAGAGTCCCCCTTGTCCTCACCTTCCACCCTACCAGCCATCACCTACAACAGATAATCCTCTGACATTTTCGCCACCTCCAACTGGAACCCACCATTGGCCACATCTTCCCATCTCCTCCCCTTTCGGCTTTCGTCAGAGTCGTCAATTCGTCCCTTCCCACCCAAACCACCCCCTCCCCTGGTACTTTCTCTTGCAACCACAGGAAATGCTACACTTGCCACTTTACCTCCCCCCTCAACTCCACCCAAGGACCCAAGCAGTCTTTCCAGGTGAGACAGAGGTTGACCTGCACCTCCTCCAACCTCATCTATTGCATCCTGCTGCCCTAGGTGTCAACTGGTCTACATCGGTGAGACCAAGCGCAGGTTTGGCGATTGCTTCGCTCAACACCTCCGCACAGTTCGCATTAACCAACCCGATCTCTCGGTGGCTCAGCACTTCAACTCCCCCTCCCATTCCGTATCTGACCTTTCTGTCCTGGGTCTCCTCCATGGCCATAGTGAGTCCCACCGCAAATTGGAGGAGCAGCACCTCATATTTCGCTTGGCTAGTTTACACCCTAGCGGTATGACCATTGACTTCTCCAAATTCAGGTAGTCCTTGCTTTCTCCCTCCTTCCCCTCCCCTTCCCAGCTCTCCCACAGCCCATTGTCTCCGCCTCTTCCTTTTTCCTTCCCCCCCGCCCCACCCCCACATCAGTCTGTAGAAGGGTCTCGACCCAATACGTCACCTATTCCTTCGCTCCATAGATGCTGCCTCACCCGTTGAGTTTCTCCAGCATATTTGTATATCTTCGTCCTTTTATAAACAGTTGATTAGCGCTTTGGTGAACCTATCACCCACTGAGTTGAAACCTTAGGATATTGGCTGAAAAATGGTGCACAAAATGAGCAACTACAAACAATTCCCAGAGTATGAAAGATAGAGTTTGTAGATTCGACGACTGGCCATGGAAAACATTGAGAGGAAGGAGCACTCTGTGAGCAGCGTTAGACCATCTAAAGAGTTAGACCATCCTGTGGAAAAGTTGATAGGGCTAAGTAAGAATGAGGATTGATGGAAGTGACCGTGTGATAACAGCACTATTAGATTTTAAAGAATAGGGAAATAAATGGATGTTATTGGTGACATGGGTATAAGGATGTCCAAAAAACAGTTTACAAAGTTCAGGCCCTTTATGTGAATTCTGTGAGTAGATTTAATCAGCACGTGAGATTCACTACCTGTCCTTTTGTTCCCATCATTTTATTTTGTGCAGCATATTCTCCTACCCCCCATATTCCAAGACTTTGATCACTGATATCATTTTTTAAAATAAGATTACTATCTGTGTACCATTGCTAGTGGTTTACTGACGAGTAATCTGGTGTTGTTTGTAAATTCTATGTCCAGTGTAATGAGACTGTCAGTTGGTAGCTCCTGTTGGTTTCCGATTGTTTGCGCGAGGCTAACATGAGTCAATGCCTCACATATTGGCGTTCTAGAGGAAAGCCATTGTTTAGCTGCCAGATTGACAAGCTGCTTTGATCGGCCTAGGATTTGCAACGAAAATCAGTGATAGTCGTTTTTTGCTTTCTGGAAAGTTACGAACTGGAGGGCTAAAGGGCCTGTCCCACTTACCCGATTTTTTCGGCGACATGTCGTGAGTAGTCGCCCAAAGAGTCGTACCTTTTTCTGGTCGCCGCTGGATTTTCAACATGTTGAACATTTTCGGCCACCTGCTGCGACTATGACGGGTGCCGGCAAGTCGCCAAAAAAAATCGCGTAAGTGGGACAGGCCCTTAAGAGGTCAAACCATGTGCAAATCACTCTGAATGCTCTTCATCGTCCCATTTTGAGCAACTCAGAAATGGCAGTCCATGGAACTGATGCGCTGTAATGCTGAAAACTTTCTTCTGCACTCTGTATCTTCCCCGTGCTCTATCTATTGTACTTGAGGTTGACTTGAATATATTTTGGTATAGTAAATCTGATTTGTTTGGATAGCATGCAAAACAAAGCTTTCCCCTGTACCTTGATACATGTGACCTCAGCATTATACCTCAGCATTCAAGAGTCAAGAGCATTTAATTGTCATATGTACCAGCAGCAGAACAATGCAATTCTTACTTGCTACAGCATTACAGGTCCATTAACACAAAAAATCACAAAAAAATATACACAGATTCAGTGATTTCAGACACAAAATAATGAATGAGAAATAGGAAATGAACTATACTAGTTTCATGGAGAAATCTATTTACATCATTTTATTAATACAGGTGGACTTGAAAAGCGAAGATAGACACAAAATGCTGGAGGAACTCAGTGGGACAGGCAGCATCCCTGAATAGAAGGAATGGGTGAAATTTCAGACTCCACGACTCAATATTTTTGGGATTCTGTATTTTGCTACAGCTACATATCAATAGCTTGAAGACCTATTGATATTTCTGCTGGGACAAAGTGCTGTAGCATCGTTTGTATTTGTATTGCTGCCATTGGGCAGGTCTCCTGCTCTTGTTACAGATGATCATATCTCTAACAAGAACAGCGCTACTACATACAATCTAATAATGAATTCAAATATATTCACCACCCAAATATGAATGTTTTGTTTACTATTGATGCAGCACAAAACCATGAAATGTAGATGTGGTATATATGTAATATTTCATTGTGGCCAGTAGTTAACGAAGGACGCAGCCCCGCAGCTTGTGATAATAACCTTTACATGAAAATAACTGTAACAGACCAGGAGAACAATGTTAATAAGACAGAGATAGAAGAGAATATTTTGTGTGCCAGTTGCCTGAATGATCATGGAAGTTTCAGTAGCTGAAACCAGTGAACAATGGTGACTTGTGTGGAGGAATATGAATAATACTCCATGAAACCAAAAGCCAGATTTGGGCAGAATGTTCTTCAAACAATAAATGCATTGAACACCAAATCAATAATCACCCGGGCGAGAGTACCACAGGTGGGCCTCGAAGATGTTGGAGCTGGAGTCATAGAAACATAGAAAATAGGTGCAGGAGGAGGCCATTTGGCCCTTCGAGCCAGCACCGCCATTCATCGTGATCATGGCTGATTATCCCCAATCAATAACCCGTGCTTGCCTTCTCCCCATATCCCTTGATTCCACTGGCCCCTAGAGGTCTATCTAACTCTCTTAAATCCATCCAGGGATTTGGCCTCCACTGGCCTCTTTGGCAGGGAAATTCCACAACTGTGGGCATCAGGTCAACTCTTCAGGTAGCTGCAGGTAGTGAGGGGGAAAGGGTCACCTGGAAAACATTCATGCTCAAGTCAACTGGTCAGGAGGTGATTTGGTGAAATGTGGATCCCAACATGACTGAAGACCTGAGATTTTAGTGTGAAGCAGAACATGCCGTACCTTCCTGTCTCCCTGACACTCATTGTCAGTCCTACACACAGCAGTATTTTGATTGGGTCAACAACAGTTGCACAGCATGAGAGTTTCTGCCTTACAGCTCCAGAGAATCGGTTTTATCCTGACGACGGGTGCTGGCTGTACAGAGTTTGTACATTCTCCCTGTGACCACGTGGGCTTTCTCCAAGTGCTCTGGTTTCCTCTTTGTCAAGACAACCAAAATAGGAATTTGTGTAGGAACGAACTGCAGATGCTGGTTTAAGCCGAAGATAGACACAAAAGGCTAGAATAACTCAGCAGGTCCGGCAGCATCTCTGAAGAAAAGGAACAGGTGATGTTTCAGGTCGAACCCCTTCTTTAATTGATCTGCAATTATTTGCTCCCCATTATTCTAACTGTAAGGGATTTTCATTTGTCTTCACTAATCAATTATGCTTGGTATAACAATAGAAGCCTTTAAAGTAAGGTTTGCAGTGTTCCCCTACCCAATCAAGCCCCTTTCCCCTCCTTTGTAACATTCTAAACTGCTCACAGTCCCCAGGCATACTTCTCTTTCTGCTCTTTATATGTTTCTCTCCCTTGGATCTGATTCTATACCTAATTGCTTTTGAAATCTATGATTGAGCCACCTTTCCTGTTCTATTATTGTTCCAGACAGGAATGAATAATTGTTACAATTCATCAATGCGCTTTCCAAATGCTTGCCATTGCCCGTCCACAGTTAACCCTTTAAATAGCATTCCTCAATCCATCATGGTCAGCATGTGCTTCATACTTTAATCGTGTCCTTTATTTAGATTCAGGACCCTCGTCTTGCAATCGGCTCACTCACTCTCCATCTTAATGAAGATGTATTCTATCATGTATAGGTCATTCTTTCTCAAGGGACCCCACAGAATAAAATTCTTTATTAATGCTTTCACACCACACAGTGCCCAGTCTAGGATGGTGCCATAATTAATTATTTCAACATAATGATACAAAAAACCATTGAAAATATACTCTAAAAAATCCTCTATGCAACAGTAACATGAAGAACATCAAACGCACATATCTTTCTTGATTTACGACAGCATCGGAGAGTCTTGCGCTTTGTCTGTGTTGATTCCGCACCACCTACTCCCCGTCCATTGATGTTATTTAGATCTGTTTCACATTGTTGAACAACTATTGATCTATTTTTCAGGTTCTCTCAAATATTGTCATGACAGGCTAGAGCTTCAAAGGAAGCATTTCATTGTCTTAACTGCATGCTAATCTGAAGAATGAACATAGGTACAAGCTGTTGCCTCTCCATCACTGCTATTTTGGCTGGATTCCCAAATCGTTGAAACTTTGCTGCTCTTTTTTAAAATTATCCTTGACTAGTTTGAGCTGGTACAAGAAATTGGACCTTTGTTTTTGAGCATTGTACTTAGCACTGTCTGACCATGAAATTCATGTAAATGGGACCACAGCATGATTTTTCTGTGCAGCCTGCACGAGGTAAAACAGGCTAGTGTCATTTTTAGCTTGTGATCCCAGTGCTCATTGCCCAGCCCTATCGGAGGTATCTGCCTCTTTATTCCCCCCCCCCAGTATTCAGAATCATCCTCGTCTGGTGATCTAAGCCTCAAGGTGACCAAACTGATGTGCCAGTTGGCAAAACAACCCACACAAACACAGGCACTGCAAAATGGGAAGGTTTTGGCTTGTATCTCAGAAATAGCAACAATTGGCCCATTTGTTATTTGGGGAAGTTAAAAAAATTAGGCGGTACAGTGGTGCAGCAGTAGAGCTGCTGCCTCTACAGCGACAGAAATCCAGGTTTGATCCTGATCTCGGGGGCTGTCTGTGTGGAGTTTACACGTTCTCCCTGTGATTGCGTGGGTTTCCTCTGGGTACTCTGGTTTCTCCCGCATCCCAAAGACATGTGGGTTTATTGGCTTCTGTACATTGCCCCTCATGTGTAGGGGAGGATGAGAAAGTGGGATAACATACCACTAGTGTGAACGGGTGATCAATGGTTGGTGTGGACTCTGTAGTGGACATACTGTATTTCTAAATTAAACCTACTTATCTCTTGTACAAAAGTTAAACCAACTCCAAATTCCAATAAGCAGTAAAATATTGTAGACTATCTACAATCTGCTACAATTTACCACCATCTCCAGAGTTTCCTGGAAAGCTTGTGATCTCCGTCCATCACTCGCATAATAAATGAAAGCACCATGGAATGAGGTAATTCGACCCATTGAGTCCATGCCGGCCAAAACTCGATTTATTTAGTTTCATGCTTCTGTACTCTTGATCTGTAGCTTTATGAGAACCAATGTCAGCATCCACTCCCAGGCCATCGTCACGGGCACCAGCACTCTAATTACATTCCGTGAGCTCCGGTGGATGGGTTCCATTGTTTGCAGCCCAAACAACCCACTCCAACACTGACTCTCCGCTCCCAATATTGTTAGAGCAAGAAATTACCAAGTGCACAAAGGAAAGAATTCAAGGATGGTCTCACGTCATTCTTGCAAAAATGTAACTTCCCTATCAATGGTGTGGATGCCTGACAATATTGAGAATATTGAATCCAAGATTCTCAATATCTTCCTGTTAAGACTGCAAAAAAAAGGTGAAGGAACAGACTATATGGGTGGCACGGTGGCGCAGCGGTAGAGTTGCTGCCTTACAGCGCCAGAGTCCCGGGTTCGATCCTGACTATGGGTGTTGACTGTACGGAGTTTGTATGTTCTCCCTGTGACCTGTGTAGATTTTCTCCAGGATCTCCGGTTTCCTTCCACACTCCAAAAACCTATAGGTTAATTTGTTTGGTACAATTATAATTAGTCCCTGGTGTGTGTAGGATAGTGATGGTGTGTGGGGATCGCCGGGAGGTGCGGACTTGGTGGGCCGATGGGCCTATTTCTGCACTATATTACTAAACTAAACTAAAATAAACTAAACTAAAGAATTCCATTAGAAACAGTGGAAGGAATGCACCACCTGCCTCTCCATCAGGCTCATCCCCTCCCACGTGTGACTGAATCTATGTTGGTCTCACCATCCTTGGAGCCCACAGAACTGGAGTGGAAACAAACCAACCGTGACTTCAAGGGACTCTCTGCAAAGGAAATAAAGAGTTTACAGGTTTTTAAGTGCTCATCCAAGTCACGTTTTTAATGTGATGAGCGTTTCTGTCTCCACCACTCTTCTGGGCAGACTCCCATTGCTTTTTGAGTGAAGAAAATCTGACTTAACTTCCATCTGATTCTGATTCAAATTAACTCAAATGTTTGTCCTCAGCTACTGATTCGCCTGTTATGTGGTTCTCTTTGTTTAAATATATCCATTAAATCCTCCCTCATTTCCCAAGAACACAACGTAGCCCATTTGCCCTCTTCCTGTAACTAATTATCTCCAACCCGAACATTCTCTGGTTTCTTCTGCAACTCCTCAAGTGGTATTTTTGTAGTGGTGCAGTGACCAAGTGGTGCTTTGACCAAAATCCGATGAAAGGAGCTGAACGAGAAATGAAGACCTATTCTGACTCGAGCAAAACTACATCCATGATTACTTCAAGTGAGAGATTGGGAGTTTAGGCACTGGAGTGATCCAGACATTCCTCTCTCCCTGAAGATTGAAGATCGAAGCCTTGTATTTTCTCAACATGCTCAGGTGGCAATATTTTGTGCAGTGCCCTCAACTTCGGTCTTGCCCGCTTCTCTTTTCTTCCATCCTTGCTTGCTCCTGCATGATAGTGTCCCTCACAAGGATGTCCACAGACATTGGCATACTGGTCTGGAGTAGCCCTGATTGTGGAAGGTGGGTCTTTGGTAACCTGGTTGTTTTCCAGCTTAAATATCAGGAGAAAGAAACTGGGCCAACAATTCGCTATTGTAGGTGTCACGTAAACTTCCAGATCCGATTCCTTTCCGGGTCAGACGCTCCATACCTCAGCTGATGCCGGTAGATTTCTGTCCCATATTTCTTCATCTTTCTTAGCGTTGTTACACCTTGAAGAAAACCCAGGACCCTGAGATTGCGGGCATCACTCGGCCTCATTTGAAAACCGTGGTGGCAAAGTTTGGAGCCATTAACACAAAGATCACAGGGGACATCAAGAGAATCAATTTTTGAATGTGAAATCTGTCAGATATTACTTCTGTTGCTGGCCAGTGAAATAATTTGCCTTGATTTAAAACTGGAAAAGTGCCAAAAATTGAATGGAATTGCAAGGCTATTATTCTATAAAAAAAATTGAGTGGGCTCTAGACACAAAGATCGAAACTTATTCCATGGAGATAAAATGTCAGATCTGTTTCCCTGAAGCTTATATCATGCTTGCAATTTCCTTCCTCTTACGTTGTTTTACTGAACATGATTTACATTTTGCCGAACTTGTTTGATGACTCAGAGATAGCGAGTGCCTGTCACTCTGGATCCATCAGTTAAGGATTCAGTTAAAGTTCAATTTCCATAGACCCACTCGGTCTTCAAATGAAAAGCAATGACATCTCACAGTGCTCGGCTATCAGAATGCAAAATCAGAATGGTAGCAAGTGAAATGTTTACACAGATGGGTTGTCAATTGATTTACTGCAACTATTTTTTCCTATATCTGGAAAAATACAGCATGAGTGGAAAAACTGAAATTGAATTGTAGAATCACCCAGTGCAAAAACAACCATTTGTCCCATCATGCCCATGTTGGCCAATATGGCCTAGTTTTATTATACCTTCTGAAGAAGGGGCCTGACCCAAAACATCACCTACCTATGTTCTCCAGAGGTGCTGCATGACCTGCGGAGTTACTCCAGCACTTGTGTGTTTTGTTTTGTCAACAAGTATATACAGTTCCTTGTGCGTACGATTTGCTTATACTTACTTCCTGGCTTTTTGTTCTGTAGTCTTGTACATTATGGTTCTTCAAATGGTCACTTTGGTATCTTTTAATTGTGGTGAGAGTTTCAGCCTCCAGCACCTTTCATGCAGTGAACTCCAGGAACCTTCAGCACAAAAGTCTTTTCCTTAAGTCCATCTGCAGCTGCGTGCCTTGTTACTGAACTCTCTGCTATCGAAAATGGTCTCTGTTGTCCACCCAGTCTGGGATCTCATTTCATCCATCTCGGTGCACATCCAGTGACCTTCTGAACAAAGCAACCCAGCAGTCGAGCAGTCTTTCTGTAATTCTCCAACAATATCTTTGTAAATCACCAGAGGAACTTCAGCATCTGTGGAGGCTGACGTTTCTGGTCGAGACCCTGTATCAGGATTGAGATTGTGGAGGAGAGATAAAGAAATGAGATCGATGAGTGAGACAGGGGCTGGTAAACTAATCATTTTAAATTGACAGCAGAGATGTGCAGTTGCTACAGAAACTGCTTCCATCTCCTGTGGATGTCCATCTACCATGATGGTAATTTCTCCGGTGAATGGATCTGCATAAACAGGTCGTAAGTCAAAGTTTGTTTTGCCTCTGGTCAGTAGCTGAGAGGAGCACTGGTAAATATACTTCATTGAGTATGTATTTGAACGTTCACCCTATTCATTCCCCTGGTACTCATGTGGCATTCGAGGGTTGTGAGGACAGGTCTTTCATCTGGATTAGCAGTCAAATCATCAATCCAAATGTGGTGTTTTAGATTACCTTTCCCAGGGTCCGTGATACCTGCAACCTGTACACTTCCTCATCTTTCACATCCTTTAACTACATGCTGTGAGGTACATACTGTACTGCGAAGAACCAAGGAGTAGCAGCCTGCTTAAGATGAATTTGGAATGCTGCCAAGTTCAGCACTAAATATGTCCGTGAACTTGACCAATATAAGTGATCCAGTTAATTTCTTCACCCTTTTGATCTCTCTCTGATCTTGCTTTGCCTTTTATAGCCACCCAGCCTATGAAACTTGATCCTTGTCCTGGGCCAATTATGAGAAGAAGTCTTGCTTTGCTTTCACCACATCTCATTCTAACCTTACCTATTGTTTGGAGTATTGTGTTTAATTTTGATCACCCTACTATAGGAAGGATGGCATTATGCTGGTAAAAGAGCGTGGTGAAGATTTACGACGATGTTGCCTGGTCTTGAGGATCTGATTTATAGGGAAAGATTGAGCAGGCTAGGGTTTTATTCCTTGGGGTGCAGGTGCCTAAGGGATGATCATACAAAGGTGTATAAAATCGAGGAGAATTGACAGAGTGAATGCACAAAGTCCTTTACCCAGGGCAGGGGGAATCAAGAACCAGAGGATATAGGTTTATGGTGATAGGGGAAAGATTTAACAGAAACTTGAGGGGAAACGGTTTCACTCAAAGGGTAATGGGTATTTGGAACAAGCCTCCAGAAGAGGTAGTTGAGGCAGGTACTATAACGGCATTTAAAATACACTTGGATAGGTCCATGGATATGGAAGGTTTAGAGGGATATAGGCCAAACACGGGTAAATGGGACTAGCTTAGATGGGCATCTTGATCGACATGGACGAGTTCTGCTGAAGGGCCCATTTCCATACTGTGACTCTATGCCTCTCACCTTCAACTTTTCCCCAGTGAAGGTGAATTAGTGCTTGAACATCATTGTACCGTCAGGGCAATATGACTTGAACCACTAGTGCTTGCACAGTCTACGTAGTTGTGGAATGGTTACGTTTCTGGGTCAGCAGGCAGAGCTCCGAGCCAATGATCCAGAGCCACGGGTTCAAAACAGACAGTAGTGGTAGCTGGAGAATTTAAATTGACGTAATTAAACAAATCCAGATCCTTTTTAGTAAAACGCCAATACCATCAGTAATAGTGGCAACGGAACAGCTGAATTGTCATGAAAACTCATCTGCTTCCCTCCTGTCCATCCTCTTACCCAGCCTTGCCTGCATTGATTCCAGACTGGCCGATCTTCCAGACTATAATCTTGACAATAATCTCTTAACTAGCTCCTCGGTTCAATAGTAGCTACGGATGGACAATGAACAACAGAATTGCCAGCAATATTCACAAACTGGGAATGAATAAATAGAAAAAAACCCAATGTATTTACAGTAGGTCACTACTGTCTTTGTGATTCGTTTACATTTCGTACAGTCCGCTTTGTACTGCTTGGTGGTTGACTTTGGCTTCCTTGGTTCTTAATCTCAGATGTGTACTTAGTATCAGACATGATCAGGGATCTCGGGAACTGAGATTCAGACAGCTGAACTGATACTCTTCAGGAATACAACAGTGTCTGTGGAATTGAAGGCAAACTATTTACAGAGATTTGGATAAAGCAGGGCAGTGGTTCATAGAGTCCATGAACATGGAGATTGGGCATTCTGCCCACCATGTCCATGCCAACCAGTGGGTACCCATCCACATTAATCCATCTTTCAGCACCACCTGGCCCATAGCCTCCTAACTGGATAACTTAACCAAGAAACAACCATGGTCAATTGATTTAAATTGACTTTCTCTGTACTATTTGTATCCATTATACCACTGTGATACAATGATATAGGGGTGGTAATAGTTCTGACAAGTTGATCACTGTGATAAATCATTTTAGGAACAAAAGTGATAAACTATGGCATACGTATAAAATTGTGAATTGCATTAATGAAAGATTAGTCTTCAAGTGTCAGCCGTACCTTATTAATGGAAGTAGTTAAAATGTAAATTTGCAATATTGTAATATTGTCGGGTATTATAGAATAACAGTGCAGTTGTTCAGTGACTGAAGTTATTGGATCAGCAGTCAGTCTTCTGAAGCATTGATCCAAATATGTGACTTCAAATCTAGCTGGGAAATTTAAGTTTAATCTATTTAACATTTTTTAACATTAAACATTTTAACATTAAATTTAACATTAACTATGTCCATGAAAATGTTGTAAAACCCCATCTGGTTCACTCATGAACTTCAGGGAAATAAATGGCCTGCATGTAATTCCAAACAAACCAACCTTTTTGCCCATCTACATCAATTTCACTTGTCCACATTAGGATGGCATCCATCTATATTTTGCCTATTTAAGTGTCTGTCTAAATGTCTACTACACATAATAATTGTCTTTGAACACCCCACCCTCATTGCCAGCACATTCCAGATATCAGCTGCCAAAATAAAAAACCATTAGAGAAATACAACAAATGCTGTGAATGCTAGCAATATGTTGTAACTCAGTGAAAAATCACCCTGTGTCACATTCAACTACACAGAGAGAAAAGTGAAAAAAACTATCCAGAGCACCTTCCGATCCTAATCAGGGCTAATTCTGTAATTCTTTGCATTGGTTAACAATCATTAAATAACCATCTAAACAAGCAACTAGTGACAAAGTAACATAGCAGTTCTTTAACTACAATTATAGCCCAGTTAGATCATAAGACCATGAGGCATAGGAGCAATATTTGGGCCCATCAAGTCTAACCTGCCATTCTATCGTGGCTGACCTATTTTTCCCCTCTCAACCCCTTTTTCCTGCTTTCTCCGAGTAACCTTTGACGGCCTTACTGATCAAAAACTGTCAATCTCCACTTTAAAAATACCCAAGGCCTTGGGCTCCACAGCCCCTCTGTGCAATGAATTCCACAGTTTCTCCACCCTCTGGTTGATGAAATTCCTCCTCGTCTACATTCTAAAGGTAGGTCCTTTTATTCCGAGGCAGTGCCCTCTGGTTCTAGACTCTCCCACTACTGGAAACATCCTTTCCACGTCCTTCAATTTATCATCAGAAGCACTAACCACGATAATGGGTTGCACACAAAGGAACATAAATCCCTTGTTTCATCAAGATTCAGCCAGTACAAAGTCAGTTTCTTCCTTGAATTCTCTGGGTTTGTTGATATCGATTTAATTAGTGCTTTCACCCAGGCTCAATCGTCTGTTTACTTTTCAGCATCGCCCTGGGTGGATCTAACAAAGTCTGCCAACAGGATTGATCTGTACGATGTCCGGAGAAGACCATGGTGAGTAGAAATATACACACATTCTTGGCTCTCCTCAACACTTCATGTTTATTTACAATGAAGGGAACATTGAGGGAATATAAAAGAATAAAACTAGCATTTGTTGTGGGTTTTACAAGACCGTTCTGAGCGCCGATGCATGGCAGTGGTGCGAGTTGCTTTGAGGATTTGCTGAGCCAACACAGCAGGAAGCAGCTTAACTAATGTGTGCAGACACAGGAAGAGTTACTAAGTGCATAGTTGAGCTCAGTAGCTCTGCTGTGCTTTTATTTAGTCTACTGCAACTCTATTTCAGGTAAGTGAAAACAGTATAAAAATGTACTCAAATCAATTGTGTGGATTTTATTTAAGTCTTTAATTGTTACAAGACATTGATGGATTCACAGTGCACTTTCATTGTGGGTCAAGATGTCAATATAACGTGATATAGTACCCAGCCATATAGCATAGGGGGCTTTAGTTCAATTCACTTAATTTTTATCATCTCTGTTGAACTGGCGGTGAGCAGCATCCCTTTGTGTGCCATAACAAAGGAGAATAACGAGACCATCGAGGCAGGAATATAAAATATTTTATTTTAAACTTCTCCAGGAATTAAAACTGAAGGCATAAAAACAAACTTGCACCATTGAATGAATATTCTATGTTGAGGCAAACAACAAGATGCTGCTTTTACAAAGCTATTACCTTTAATTCTTGTGTCTGTTCCTCACCTGAACCTATTGGCTGATAAAGATGTATGCCTTCACTCTCCCTTGTCTGACACTTTGGGCCATTAATACTCCGTGGATGATGGAAATGTGTATAACCTCCGCAGAATTGTAAAATAAGCTTAAAATGTAAAAATATTGCCACCCTCCCCCCTTACCCTTCGGACAATGCCAGTCCACATATTGCATTTACTTGGGTGTACATTATGTCGTTTTCCCCAGCTGTGAGGTGGGGCAGTTAACGAACAGAGGGGCCTTTCCCATCACTTGGCAACAACCAACAACCAAAGTCTGAGCCTCGAGGCGCAATGGTTACTTTGGGCTTTCACCTCCCCCCCTCGTGGACAACTGGTTCAACATCATTTACTGTGGCGTTACTGTAATGCAAATCTTGTAAATAATGAGATAATAATTCGGACTTCAAAGACATTAATGCTCCGCAACTGATTAATGTTTCATCAATTTCAGTTTGTGGACTCCTCCATTCAAGATATTTGGTTAATTGAAGGGTTGAGGGGACATCTATAAATCCATAATGTTGTGATTGACTATCCTTTGCAATTAAAACACAAAGTACGTGCTATAACTTCAGGATAAGCGCTCAACTAAGAAAGCCAAGACCAAAGCCAAAGTATTATCTAACTTTCTAACTAAATATACTAACTTACATGATCAGACGGTGAACTTGCCCCGGGGGAGGTCACAGGTAACTGCACTGAAGCACTGGAAGCAAGAATTAAATGGGCTTGTGGAGCAATTGACTACTTCCTCTGAAGACGATGGACAGAAAAATTGAATCCTGACTATGTTAACTAAAGGAAGGAGGAAATGGAGGATGAACAGGGAAGAAAATACATATTTCAGTCACGCGGGGGAGGGGAATAACATTGAAAATTGATAAAGGGGATAATGAAGGTACAGTTGGTCAGGGGAATGTCCTGCATGCTGTTCTGCCAGTTAATTTGAGGTTTATGTGGGTGGAATTGGAGAAATGTCCGGGCATCATCCATTAATGAATACATTGCTTGCAGCTCAGTATGTTGGGAGTGCCAATCAAATATAATGAATGATGCACTCAGGCCTCCTGAGTCTCTCGTCTCCGCGCCACACTATCATGTTCTGTGGTCTTCGAGGTGCTAAATGGATTCTTTTTTTTATTCTGCATTTCCACGAAGCCTATAAATCTTATGCAAATTGCCGAAGAATTGGGAGCAGAAAGGGCTGACCTAGTCATTTTAATTGCACAGCATGTTGGAACACATTAGAATAGCTGCAGTGAAGAAATATCACATTTAATTACAGTACTCAAATGTAGTTTTGAGTTATTTGATTAAACATCTGTTTTTAAACCATCTATATCTGTATTATCCCTGCTCCAACGGTTTTAGAAATTGGAATTTTCTGGCCATGCGATGGAATGCGCATTCGAGGCAATGAAGCTGATTGGTGATAGCTCTTCATTGCCATTGACTGTAATACTAAGTTAAACGCATACATGTCTGGCACTGCACAAGATGGAAATGATAAACAGCAGAATGTAGCACGACGTGTGAGAAGTGGGAAGCTGCCTTTGAAATCCTGCGCTGGTTTATCTTGGAATGTGTTCTGAAGGGTTGAGATCTCTCTTTGTGGAAAGAAGCATTGGCTGACAGTTTCATCTTAAAGGGCTGACATCTTGGGAAGATTGCAAAGGCTTGACCTGGGCTCAGACGAGCAATGTTGCTCTTCAAGTAACAACATTATCGGAGGGAAAGATGCAATTTATTTGAATGTTTTCTGAAGATATTTTATTATCATTCTTGTTACAAGTACACATATGCTATACTTGACAATCGCATACACACAATTGATAGGAGTGTAGCAACATTATTTTCCTTCACAGCTCTCATAATTAACAGGCAGAGCTAGGCAGAGAGAAAGAGCCACTATACAGAAAAAAATAACAATGTTAAAATGTCAAGTAAAGTTGATCTGATTGGGGCGAAAGTTCCACTGGGTCCTCATTCGTATTTAGGGCTGTCAACCCTGTTTCAATGTCTAGGTGGCTCCCAGAATGAGACCTGGAAATATCAGACTGTTATTCTCTGATCACAGAATGTAGATAGTTTATATTTACTGTCTTAGCTTTTGCATGCACTTTATTCTAAATTTTAATAGATATACAAATGAAATGTGTAAGAAATTTCAGCATCAATTCTCAAAGGCAAATCACATATTTGGACATGATCAAGACTGAAAAAAAATGGCAGTAAATAACAATAATGTGGGAGGTGAGTGAACTTACCTCAAACAGTTTAAATGGTGTTCAAAAGTGTTCCATTCATCACGGGCACTATTTAAATTATAAACACATATCCTTTTGAATTTGATCTGAAGTATATTATTATTTTCTTGTGTTATTCCTGTATATTCTGAATAATATTCAAAGCTGGTTAAGAGAGAAGCTGCAAATAAAGGAACAATAATTAAGTATGTAGGAAGGAACTGCAGATGCTGGCTTAAACCGAAGATGGACACAAAGTGCTGGAGTAACTCAGCGGGACAGGCAGCATCTCTGGAGAGAAGGAATGGGTGATATTTCGGGTCGAGACCCTTCTTCAGGCTCAAGAAGACTCAAGAAGTCTGAAGAAGGGTCTCGACCCGAAATGTCACCCATTCCTTCTCTCCAACAATAATTAAGTTATGGGACCAAACATTAAAAATGACTGTTAGCGGATGAAGTTCAGTTTCAATTGAAGGAGTTTGTCAGTGTTGGTCTTCTTAATGACTGCAAGCAGAAAATAAAACTGCCTACACTTTAGACAGGTGAATGCCTTAGGGTATGGTACTTAGATAAATTACAGGTGATGCTATGCACTGCTTTTGGCACAAGTACTTGTATGGACATGCACCTTACCACTCAAGTGCAAATGCATATGCACTCATTTGAAATTGATTTTAGTACCATTAATGAACGGCAATTATAAGAACATCAGAATGGCTATATGTCTTGCTGAGCACTCATACCCTGCACATTTCTGCATGGCAGCTACAATCGTTTCTAAAAGGGATGGTCCAGGAAACTAGACATGGTTTCACCAGTTAATTATCATTTCTGTGCACTGAAATGTGGCAAAAGTATTGCTAGTATCTCTCAAATATATTTGCCATGAAAAGATTTTCTTGTTTCGAAGAAGTTAATTCTAAAGGAATGTAATGTGTATGTTCAAGTTAGAATTGTCCTTTTATATCGTTCAAATTATATTTCTATTTCTTGAAAGAATGAATTGGATTTTTGACATCCTTCACCGAATGGTGTTTGTTGATATGATTCAGAAACTGACAGATTTTGCTGAAAGTATAAGGAAGCATTGACAAGAGGTGCAGGTACTTCACATCGAACAAACTGAGTGATGGACATAAAGTCTATCCATGGTGTCCTTCCAACTGTCTGCTGCTTTTGTTGTTGTTGATTGTGTCATCCTGCACCAGCACTCAGCGTTGCCTGGTTGCACAAAATCATAGTCACCTAGTTCCATTCTTAACCCATTCAGTCATTGGAAAAGTCTTCTGCAGGGTTCTTACTGTGTTCCCACAGTCTTGTCCTGGCTTCCTCTTATTTTGCACCTGATGCCCGTCATCTGATAACACTGACTCAATTTCAAGTGTACATTAGCAACTCCCAGTCCCACCCCACCACTGCCCCTCTCGACCACTCGACTGCCTCTGATTCCCCAGACTGCTGGTTCAACATTGAATTCTGGAAGAGAAGAAGATTTTTCCAGCAAAATATTGGGAAGATTTTTCTTTAGAACTGTTACAAACTCCACTCCCTCCCCATTGAATCTGTACTTTCTCCGATTGGTTGCTTGCAACCTTGGTGCTTTTGTTAATTCGAGATGAGTTTTGGTCCACATATCTGCACTGACACTGTGACTGGACTGCACTGCCAAGCCTCAATTCATCTGCTATTAATACTCTCTTCCATACCCTTGTTATCTCTAGGCTTTATTCCAAGGCAGTCTACATTTTCCTATCATGGTTTACTCACTGTAAACTAATGTCATCTTAAACCCAGCGTGGAGCATATAGAAACGGAACCGCGATCAGCCCCACACCCAGCCTGCACTCCAGAGGCTGCCCTGCCCTTCAGTAAGATCATGGCTGCTCCTGTGTGTATCTTACTTCACTTCCTTCATCCATCATCTCTGCACTTGCTGTCTGCATTGTATCGATTCTAGATTCACATTTTGCCGTACAAATCTCTCAAAGGCCTTGCCCCATCCCGTCTTTGAAATCTCCTTCACTCCTATAACCCTATTGAGGGTTGTAGAGGTTGTGTTACCATACACATTCACCTTCTTTTCTGCATTGATGACCTCTTGATGCCTGACTTTAATTGCTGACTTGATTTGACTGCACCTTAAATGACTTTGGCCCAAGGCTCTGAACCTCCTTTTCTTACTTTCCTACTTTTGGAGTTCCCTTTAAAACCTGAACTTTGTAATCAATGTTTTGCTCATCTGACAAAGGTGGCCCAATGTCAAATTGTGATTCACTGTACTCTTCTCTAAATTGCGATGGGATGTTTGTCAGGGTGCTATGAGAATTGAGGTGCCTGATGCTGTAAATCCCAGCATAGATATCAAGCACTTATTTTTGTGCTCATGTTAGAGATACCGAGGATGTCTTTTTCTGAGGTAGGTCCTCAGTGACTAACTCAGAATGACTTGTTTCCATCCCTATTCTCTAGATCTCAGATGGGTGATGGGGCCAGGATCAGACCAGCAAACTCTGCCATGGGTGTGATGGCAGCTGGGTAGAAGATGTAATGCTGAGGCTCTATAAGGCGTTGGTCAGGCTGCATTTGGAATACTGTGAGCAAATTTAGGCCCCATATCTGAGGAAGCATGTGCTGGCTCTGGACAGGGACCAGCGGAGGTTTACAAAAATGATTCCAGGAATGAGTGGGTTAGCACATGATGAACGCGTGACAGCGCTGGGCCTCTACTCACTGGAGTTTAGAAGGTTGAGGGGGGACCTCATTGAAACGTACCAAATAATGAAAGGCATAGATAGAGTGGATGTGAAAAGGATGTTTCCACTGGTGGGAGAGTCTAGGACCAGAGGTTATAACGTCAGAATTAAAGGGCGCTCCTTTAGAAAGGAGGTGAGGAGGAACTTCTTTAGTCAGAGGATAGTTAATCTGTGGAACTCATTGCCACAGAGGGCTGTGCAGGCCAAGTCAGTGGATATTTTTAAGGCAAAGATAGACGATTTCTTGATTAGAATGGGTGTCAAGGGTTATGAGGAGAAGGCAAGAAAATAGGATTAAAAGGCAGAGATCAGCCATGATTGAATGGCGAAGTAGACTCGATGGGCTGAATGGCCTAATTCTACTATAGCTTGTGAACTTGTGCAGGAGTTGGGAGGTCTTGTGCTCCTTCTGCCAATGTGGCTGGACTTCCTGATGGTTAATTAACCACTCACCCATTCCTTCTCTACAAAGATGCTGCCTGTCCCTCTAAGTTACTCCAGCATTTTGTGTCAACCTACAAACCCACACATTTCTGTGACGTGGGATAAATTTTGAACACCTAAGGGTAGCCCTAGCAGTCTCAGGGAGAACTTGCTAACTCCGATAGCATAAGAGATCAGGACTGAACGCGGATTTCTGGCACTGTGACACATGAGCACCATTAGCCTCACCCCTGCAAGAAAAGTCAGGAGTGGCATCGGGTCCAGGGCTCCTCATAGGCAGGTGGTAGGGTTCAGATGTCAGATTGGGGTTTGGGATGGGAGTGACCATGATCCAAGTTTGAGGGGTCACAGATCAGGAACGTGGTTCCTTACGCTGAGGGGTGCCCGTGGTACACAAAGGGTTGCTTGATCAGAACCCAGGTGCAGAGAGGTTGTTGCTGGACCCGATGAACCAATCATGCATTTGCTACATCAACATTTTGAGTGTGGATTGGAATTGACACCATGATATGTGTTACTGAAATGGAAAATATATCATCCACAGAGTGATTAACTGCTGGAAGGATCCACATTGCATTTCTAATGGGCCTGGTTTCTTTCCCACTGAGGAAAATCAGTGGCAACCTTCCAAATTTCTCAGCCCACACTTTCTTCCTTAACCATCTGCATTGGCATTAATCACTTTTTTCCTCCAGTGCATTCTATAAATGGACTAAGTAATGGCATCCTTGGTGTCAACTTGATTAAAACCCCAGGCCTTGGCTCTTGCAGCAGATGAGTTCATTCCGCCCAAAGTGCCCGCTGTGTCTTTATAAAATCTACTCAATGAATGCCAGCCTATGTTCTTTCACTGCAGGCACATTATTACATTATTATGCTTTGTTCAAACAAGCTATGCTTCTGCATTGCCTCTAAAATTTGATACATGAACAAGACTGGAAGTAAACAATATTACCCCACATACACCCCCAAGTAGTCGTACTATTTTTAAAGTGATTTTGATGTACTACCTCTTGTTCTAAAGTTAGTGATCGCTCACTGATTTGTTTCATTTCACAGGTACATTCAGGGAGCTGCTTCACCCAAGGACATGCTGATTCTTGTAGATGTGTAAGTACTATCGAAGTACAGCAGAATATTGTAGTTGGTACTTTCCTTGTGAAAGTTAAAATGTCTGACAATTTCTTTGCTCTCTTTTCCATTATGAAAAGGAGCGGCAGTGTCAGCGGACTGACATTGAAACTAATTCGGACGTCGGTTTCCGAAATGCTGGAAACGCTCTCTGATGATGACTATGTGAATGTGGTTTCTGTGAGTATTTACAGCAGTCGGTTGCATTGAATTGCCCGTGTGATAACCTGCTATGGTATTTGTGGCCAGGAAATCATTTTACAGGGGGCACAGATAATCCTGCCTCATAATCCCAGCATGGAAGCCACACGCAAAAGGACAGGAGGTCATGGATTGAACTCCACAGTTTAGCTCTACAGTTGTTGCTCTAACATATCTTCCCAGTTGTCACTGCTCCCGACCCCAACGACCTAAATCCCTATCAGTACATCTAAAGTCTACAATACAACACAATGCTGACGGCATGGAAATAGATGCAGCAGAAGCTCTGGAAAGAGCATGTTTGAAGGAATAACAAATATTTTATATATAATTCTGCACACAGTTTTAAATGGAGTCAATGCAGAGTAAGAAGCATGTCATTAACTGGTGTCAAACTGTGCTCTGTGGGAGGTCTTAATTATATCCAATATGTGAATCAGCTCCAGGGATCGCTCAGCAGTTTTGATTAAATAAAACATTTATTTTTGAAGTAAATACATTTGGCAGGTTGGATTGAATTGTTTTTCTCATGTACATTTGAGTCTTCCAAGATAATACATTCTCGGGGGTGGCATCCAATATGTGGCTGCAGGGAGAAAAGCCCTGTGCCACACAGTTTAAGTAGTGGTTTGGGCAGCATATGAGCCCAACGGTGACCATGTTTGCCATTGTTGTCATTGATCGAATATTTAAAACTTTGTCTAATGCAGCAAAGAGTTACACCGAAAGCCACCTGTTAGAACGTACACAAGAGACTGGTTGAGGTTTAGGTTTATTATTGTCACGTGAACAGCGGTACAGTGGAAACCTTTGTTTTGCATGCGACCCATTCAGATCAGATAATGCTATACATAAATCCCATTAAGTTAAACTCGTACAGTGGGTAGAGCAAAGCGGAAGATGCAGAGTGAAATTATAGTTCTCATTGATGAGTACTATTCGCGGGTGATTGATGGTCAGCGTGGGCCAAAGGGCCTATTTCTACGCTGTATCTCTAAACTAGACTAAACTAAACAGGTACAGTGAAAAGCTTTTGTTGCGGGCTATGCAGTTAGCAGAAAGAAAATACATGAATACAATTGAATTGGATAAATGTTATTAGCCAAGTATGTACAGTGTACATACAAGGAATTTGCCTTGGTGCTTTGCTCGCAAGTAACAACATGATATACAGTAGACAATTAAAAATGAAACATTATAATTTAAACATGTGAAGAATGTAATAAAATACCAGGGCAAAAGGAGGCTACAGACTTTTGGCTGTTGAGTAGAGTTACTGTTCGTGGAAAAAAAGCTGTTTTTATGTCTGGCTGTGGCAGCTTTGACAGTCCGGAGTCGCCTTCCAGAGGGAAGTGATTTAAAGAGTTTGTGGCCAAGGTAATAGGGGTCAGAGATGATCTTTCATTGCAGTCGTTGGTGTATAGAGAGTAAAGGAGAGGGGAGAATATGCAGCATTGCGGTGCTCCTATGCTGAGGGTCTGCGGGTCCGAGATGTGCTTTCCCAGCCTCACATGCTGCTTCCTGTCTGTCAGGAAGTTGGTGATCCACTGACAGAAGGGTTCAGGCACAGTCAACTGGGAGCCATTTACAGTGAAAAGATACATGATAAGGGAATAACGTTTAGTGCAAGGTAAAGCCAGCAAAGTCTGATCAGGTATAGTCCGAGGGACACCAAAGTGGTAGAGGTAAATGTCCAACTTGGCTTCTGACAGAACGGCTGCTCCTCTCAAACCCTGCTTTACTTTATTTCCATGGTGGATGACAACAATGTGTAGGAAGGAACTGCAGATGCTGGACACCGAAGATAGACACAAAGTCCTGTAGTAACTCAGCAGGACAGGCAGCATCTATGGAGAGAACAAATGGGTCTATCCAGAGGCTCAGTCTGAAGAAGGGTCTCGACCCGAAATGTCGCCCATTCCTTCTAACCAGAGATACTGCCTGTCCCGCTGAGTTATTCCTGCATTTTGTGTCTATGTTTGCTGGATGACAACAAAGCAGCAGTAAATGTTTTGCTCCTTGCAGAAATTCATGCTATTTGTGGCGTGAATCCAATTGCTGCATTTGCTAGATTCACTTTAGGCGCGAAGGTAAAAATGAATAATTATCTTTCTTTAAGTCCAAGCTAAGAAGTGAGGACAGCACATTCTTTAAGTTAAGATGGCATTTAACTTATTAGTGTTTTATTCTTTGATTAGCTGTGGTAATTGTCCCATAAAATTAGTCAATCTCTTTATCTGAGATCTGCGATAAAGGTTTCAGGGCATTTGCAAAATACAGTCCTGAGTTGATGTGAAATCTGCTTCTCTGGGATATCTGTAGGATTTTGATTCCTTTGCAGTAGATTTTCCTTGGTGACATAATGTGTGTGTTGAATCATATTCTCCATTTCCATTGTAGCTTATGCTCTGCAGGAGAAGTGTCACAAATTGAAAACTAATCAGCAGATTTAGATAAATCCCCAGCACGTTACCTCTCCTCAATATACTACGATATAATATATTCAGATATTGTCATCTGTCTTTATGGAAACATTGAAAATAATTAGATATTTTTAGTATTTGGCTTCAGTGGATTTATACAAAATTAGCATCAATTAATTTGTTATAGTTGCACTATTTTTTGGCCTGGCAAGAACATTATCAATGTATCCTGTGGTGATTTGCCTTGTTGGAGACAAATAACTTGTACATGTATTCAAAGAGAATGCAAATAGTTACCAATTCTTCCAATTTGTACTGCTGTACCTGTCCTTTTACAATGTTTTTTTCCATATGTACAGTCAAAACATAATGGAGTGTTTTATCCTGAACGTACCCATAGAATGTGGACACCAAAATATATACTATTACTAATGTAATGTAGATATTAAGATCATAAGATCATAAGCGATAGGAGCAGAAATAGGCCATTCGGCCCATCAACTCATTATACCATTCATTCATGGCTGATCTATCTCTCCAAAACCCATTCTCGTGCCTTCTCCCCATAACCTCTGACACCTGCACTAATCAAGAATCTATCTATCTTTGCCTTAAATATATCCACATACTTGGCCTCCACAGCCTTCTGTGGCAAATAATTCCACAGATTCACCACATTCTGACTCAAGAAATTCCTCCTCATCTCCTTCCTAAAAGAACGTCCTTTAATTGTGAGGCTATGAGCTTTAGTCCGAGACTCTCCCACTAGTGGAAACATCCTCTCCACATCCACTCTATCCCAAGCCTTTCACTATTCTGTACGTTTCAATGAGGTTCCCCCTCATTCTTCTAAACTCCAGCGAGTACAAGCCCAATGTCATCTAATGCTCATCATATGATAACATTAACAGAACTGAAAAGGCAGGATCACCTTTAAAATAATTGAGTTCCAACAGTGAAATTAAACCGAGCGAAACTAGTATCCTTCACCTTATTGACAAGCACTGAATGTTACTGACATATGTGGTTCAAGTTCGAGTTACATTTATTGTCACATGCACCAATTGGTACAGTGAGATTTGAGTTACCATACAGCCATACAAATAAAATAACACAATAGACAATAGGATTTAACATAAACATCCCCCACAGAACCTCAGGAAGAGAAAAATGGCCATTTATAATACATTTACTTTCTCACTTTGAGGTGCAGCCACTGCCAGGTGATGGAAAGAAGTGTAGTAGCCCTCTGGCATGCTGCAAAGTCCCAAGTGAACCATTGGGGTTTTCATGTTGGAACTAGCAGCATTGAGAAGGGATCACAGTGATAGGCTCAAATCTTCTTCCAATGGTGCAATCGGGGCATTTGTGTTTATTCAGAAGGTGAACCAAATGCTGCCACCTCTGAAAGAGTGTGCTTTAGAACAAAGAAGAGTAGAGCAAAGAAAAGGTGACGTTTCGGGTTGAGACACTTCTTCAAAGTCTTGACCCGAAACATCACCGATTCCTTTTTTCCAGAGATGCTGCCCGACCCATTGAGTTACTCCAGCATTTTGTCTATTTTCAGTGTTAACCAGCATCTGCAGTTGCTTCCTACACATACAACAGTACAGGACAGGAATAGGCCCTTCAATCCGCAGTGTCTGTGCAAGTTAGTTAATGTGATTGATTCGAACGTGAATCCACAATTTGCACATTCTGAGGCAAGGATGCTGCCATTAAATGAAGATTATCACTAAATAGAATTAATAAATTAATAGGAACTATAGGTTGTAATAAATTGAGCAGTTTGTTCACAAGTGGGCACCATCAAGTTATAAGTGAATGCGGTCATTAATTTTTGTAGTGAATTATAAGTGTAATGGAGTGGAGGGCAACAGTGCATTTATGTAATCACCTATAACCACAAATTAATTGTGAAGTGAGCTGCACTGACTTAATAAATGTGCAGTTTTGGAGCCACATCAAATCAATACAGGAATGGAGCATGGTATATTAGTCAGTTATTGGAGCAGTCGCCTATAAAAAAGATATAAGTAAATGAGGAATTGATTGCTGGTGAATTTGCAGATAGTTCAGGTTTACATTTATTGTCACATACACCAATTGGTACAGTGAAATTTGAGTTACCATACAGCCATACGAATAAAAAGAACACAATACACGATAGAATTTAACATAAACATCCCCACACAGCGGAATCAACGTTTCCCATTGTGAGGGAAGGCAATAAAGTGCAGTCATCTTCCTCTTTGTTGTTCACCCGTGGTTGAGGCATTTTGAGCCCTCCGCAGTCGCCGCTACGGCGGCCCGATGTTCAGGCCCTCTCGACGGGATGATCGGAACTCCGACGTCGGAACGGAAGAACATTCTCAGCGGCTTGGAGTTTCTGAATTGTTCATTTAATGAAATTGAGTAAGCTGTTGTCAAGCTGGAAAGGGTACAGTGAATATTTACAAGGATGTTGCCAGGGCTGGACGGTCTGAGCTATAGGGAGAGATTGAGTAGGCTGGGAATCTATTTCTTGGAGTGCAGCAGGATGAGGAGTGATCTCATTGAGGTGTATAAAATCATTAGAGGTATAGATCGGGTAGATGCACAGAGTCTCTTGCCCAGAGTAGATGAATCGAGGACCAGACGACATAGGTTTAAGGTGAAGGGATAAAGATTTAATAGGAATCTGAGGGGTAACTTTGTCACACAAAGGATGGTGGATGTATGGAACAAGCTGCTAGAGGAGGTAGTTGAGGCAGGGACTATCCCAACATTTAAGAAACTGTTAGAAAGGTACATGGATGGGACAGGTTTGGAGGGATCTGGACCAAATCCGGGCAGGTGGGAGCTGTGTAGCTGGGGCATGTTGGCCCATGTGGGCAAGTTGGGCCGAAGGGCCTGATTCCACATTGTATCACCCTATGAGTATGCAAATTGCTGAAGGGAATAACTACTGAAACTGGAAATCTGGATCCAATTCCACTGATATTATGGAGGGTTCTTTTAAATCAGTGGGAGGAGGGGGGAACCTTTGATATTGTAATGGTTTTCCATTGAAGGCTGAGTGGGGCTCCACAGATGCCTGGGGAACTGTGCTGACATCTTGGTGGCATTCCATTGATAATCTCATTTCTTAGCACTCTTCATTAAATCCAGATTTGGTACTAATGTTGGTTTATAGTTGTCACATGCACCAAGATACAGTGAGTTTGTTCTGTGTACTATCCAGTCAAGTGACACCATGCATGAGTACAATCATTCATGTGATGGACTAGGTTGTATCGATAATTCATTGTAATGTTTTACAGTCTTGGGCAGAGCAATTGCTGAACCAAATTGTGATGTATCCCGATTGAATGCTTTCTATTATGTCCATGGGTAAAGATGAGGCAGTGGAGGTTCAGGAATTTGAAATTCACTTGACATGATGGAGAGCTTGTAAGGTGTCCCAGATGTAGATGGAAAGCGATATGAGAAGGGGGAATAAGACAACGTTGAGGTACGTGGGGATGAGTTCACTTGGGCAAGAGTAACCAGAGTCAATGGGCCCATTAGGGCAGTCCTCTTTCTGGATCTTGGGTAGGAAATAGAAAGAGGTAGTGTAGTGATGGGGAACTATCAGGTTGGAGGCTGTGGAAAGGATTAGTTTAGATTAGAGATACAGCGTGGAAACAGGCCCATTGGCCCACCGAGTCCATGCCAACCAGCGATGCATGCACACTAACACTATACTACACACACTAGGAATCATTTTATACAATTGTACCAATTAGCCAACAAACCTGGATGTCTTTGGAACGTGGGAAGAAACGGGAGATTCCCGGAGAAAACCCACGCAGGTCACGGGGAAAACGTACAAACTCCGTACGGACAGCACCCATAGTCAGGATTGAGCCCAGGTCCCTGGTGCTTTAAGGCAGCAACTCTACCGCTGCGCCAACGTGCCGCCGTGGATATTGCCAGGAATGAAGAGATCTGTGACTCTTTGCGAGATGGTAGCTACATCCTGACACTCTCCAACAGAAACACGGTAGGAATCTAATGAGAGTTAGCTCCAGTGTAGCCCGTCAAGCATGTGGCACAGCATGTTAAAGGGAAGATGGGATCATTACATGAAGGAGTAAGGACTGGAACGTACGGTGAAGGTTAAATCAAGGATGACCGGGCAAAACAAACTGATCTGATGCCAAAATGACAACGTAGACCAGTGGGCCAAATGGTCGGTTTCTCTGTTGTTTTCTCAATTTAACAACAGGTAATTCATGTGCAAAGAGGATCTCAGGACAGACACTAAATGCTGGAGTAACTCAGCAGGACAGGCAGCATCTCTGGATAGAAGCAATGTTTCGGGTCGAGAACCTTCTTCAGACCCTTCTTCAGACTCGGGTATTGAGGATCTCGGGGATTGAAATCTCTTTCTATTGTTTGTAGCAAGTGATAGTGAGAGGCAGCCTCTGCTTATATACAAGATGGAGGTTGAGCAGAATGTCGCCTCATCTTCTCAGACCATCAGAACCTTTTACCCCATGGTGGAAATATCCAACACTAGAGGGCATTGCTGTAAGGTGAGAGGGGAAAGTTTAATGGAGATGTGCTGGGCAAGGTTTTTATGCAGAGAATGAAGGGGGCCTGGAATGCATTCCCTGGGGTAATGGTGGTGGCCGATGAGACATTGGTGGTGGCTGACGCATTTAAGAGGCTAGACACAAAATGCTGGAGTAACTCAGCGGGACAGGCAGCATCTCTGGAGAGAAGGAAAGGGCAACGTTTTACCTTTGATTTAAACCAGCATCTGTAGTTCTTTCTTACGCATTTAAGAGGCTTTTCGATAGGCACATGGATGTACAGGGAGAAGAGGGAAATGGATCATGTACAGGCAGATGAGATCGGTTCAACTTGGTATCATGTTCGGCACAGACATTGTGGGCCGAAGAGCATGCTCCTTTGCCGCACTGTTCAATGTTCCCACTTAATCCCAACAGTGATATAACAATGTCTCGTGAGTTATCTCTTTCATTGTCTTTGCACTGCTAAGCCGGGTAATCAGACTAATGCTCATCAGTAGGTTAAAGATCAACAATTCCTCTTGGACTACTGGCTGGCTTCACCTTTTGCAGTCACACAAGACCTGAATCCACGGTGATGTGGACGTGGTTCACTTACTGATCTTGTATTTGGTTACTTGAGACAAAAAAATGTCAAGTATCTGAAGTGAAACAGTCATAGGCGGGACTGTCATATGCTGAGAGAATGGAGCGGCTGGGCTTGTATACTCTGGAATTTAGAAGGATGAGAGGGAATCTTATTGAAACATAAGACTATTAAGGGTTTGGACACGTTAGAGGCAGGAAACATGTTCCCGATGTTGGGGGAGTCCAGAACTAGGGGCCACAGTTTAAGAATAGGGGGTAAGCCATTTAAAATGGAGATGAGGAAACATTTTTTCACACAGAGAGTTGTGAGTCTGTGGAATTCTCTGCCTGTCAGGAGAAGGCAGGAACGGGGTACTGATTGGGGATGATCAGCCATGATCATATTAAATGGCGGTGCTGGCTCGAAGGGCCGAATGGCCTACTCCTGCACCTATTGTCTATTGAAAATGTGATAGAGGCCACATAAACATTGGGTTTTGCTGTTTTGATATTGACATCCTCATGCTCTCCAAGAGAAACAGTCCACAATATTATCTAGAATGCGCTCCATGCCTGTCCAGAACAAGGCAGTGGTTTAGATGCCTTTAGTTTTCTTGGTTCAAAGTAATGACATTGGAGTTTGATTACTGATTTAGCTCGGGAAAGGTTCGAGGGACGAGGGTGCTTCAGTGTCGTAAGCTGAGAATGAAATGAAGTTATTGGCAAGCTTCTGTAACTCTAATGTGATAAGGTGACTGGTACGTGCTGCCCTTGCTGCTCATTATTCCATTCCTCAATGAGAGTGTGATAATTTATTTCTGTCTAGCTTTCTGATCTAACCAGTTTAATGGGATTTCTTGCCAGTGCCATATGCTGTATATTATCTTGTTCTCGGTGACAAAATTGGAAATTGTTCTCCATAGAGTAGTTGCTGTGAAATGAATGCCTGCCTTCATGCCACATGAGTAGCAGGTTCAGCAATGGTCATTTTATTGCTTCATTTCTGTCGCAAAATATTATTTCTTAGTTCTTGTCTAACTGCAACATGATAATTAGCACCTATTTATTTAGAAGCTATATTGTTGATATTTTATCAGATGTAATAATCAGTGTTAGGACTATCCCAGCGAACAACCACTGATTATTTATTCTCCAAAATGTCCACTGATCACCTTGCTGTCATTAATCCTTCAGTGGGACAGTGCTGAGCATCAGTGGTTCTCTAGTGTGTTAGCGATCAGGTTCAGCATTGACAGCCATGGGCCACGAAATTGGGGATAAACCAAAGAACTGCACATAAAATGAACAGTATATATTATTGGAGGAAAATAATAACATTCCCTGGAGTGAATTCAAGCGAATAATTTAGTGGTGGTTGCTGAGGCTTCCTGTGGTGTGTCAGAACTCTATTCTCAAGATTTATGAAGTCTTTGGAATTCATTCAAGGCTGGTTAGTACTTCGCATTTTCTCTTGACTCTGACCCGCTCTATTCTAATGATGTTTATGGTCAATTTAGTGAGCCAGATTTCAGTATTATTTGTTTAGTGTACACATTCCTACACTTGCCGACTGAAGGAAGTATTCATCCTTGCGCCATTTAGTTCTGCAGCGCAATTCACACAAACATCCATCACAGTGAATCTCCTCCTCACTGTGATGGAAGGCAAAGTCTTTTCTCTCCCCTGTGTTCCATTTTTCTCCCGATGTTAAAGCCCCAGGCGGGCGATGGTATGTCCCACGGCCGTTAAGGCCGCGCCGGACGATGTACTGCCCCGCTCCAGATCTTAATGTCTCAAGGTGGGAGCCCCCGGCAGGTGATGGTAAGTCCCGCGGCCGTTAAGCCGCACCGGGCGATGTACGGCCCCGCTCCGGGTCGTTCCAACCCCGTGACACGGGCGGGAGAAGTTGCGTTGCGGAGCTACGAAATGTGATCTCCCACCCGGGACCCGCGAGCTCCTGATGTCACAGCTCCAGAGCTCCGGAGTCGGGCCGCGGCAGCAAGCCACCACCGCTCCCCACGCTCCGAGGCTGGCCAGCCCCACGATGGTGAGTCCGCAGCTCTGCAGGCTCCGCGACTGGAGCCCCCAGGTCGTTCAGGCTGGAGGCCGCTCCACGGTACTAGGCCCCAACGACAACGGAGACCCGACAGGAAAAAGGTCAGGTCTCCCGTGCAGGGAAGAGATTTAAATGTTTCCCCCCGCCCCCCACATATACACAGTTAAAAACAATATAAAAGAACACAACAAACTACATTCAACCGGACAACATTTAAAAAAAAAGACAGACAGGCTGCAGGGGCCGCTGCAACGTGAGTCGCTCCGCCAACCGGAATTTGTATGGTCTCCCCATGACCGTGTGGGTTTTCTCCAGGAAGCTCCGGTTTCCTCCCGCATTCCAAAGACGCACAGGTTTGTAGGCTAATTGGCTTTGGTAAAGATTGTAAATTGTCCCTAGTGTGTGTAGGATAGTGTTGGTGTGCAGCGATCACTGGTCGGCGTGCACTCGGTGGGCTGAAGGGCCTGTTTCCATGCTGTATCTCTGAACTAAACTAAATTAAGCTAAAGTAAACTAAACACTGCATTGCTAGTCTTACCTGCTGCAGAAGATAAATCAGTAAAATGTTATACCTTTACCGACCAACCATGTACCCCAGTGATGGTTTTGGAACGTTGCTTTCTCAAATTTTCAATCTAAGCAAAATCTTTTAAAATATATATCTTATGTTTCTATGCCATACACAGTATTACATCTGCTACAATACTTAACCTATCAAAAGCCCCCCCACAGCTGTATTCACCAGTCACTTGACTGGCTTTCTCACACCCCTACACCCCCTGCCCTTCACCACGATCAGTCTGAAGAAAGGTCCCGACCCAAAACATATTTTCCAGAGATGCTGCCTGAGCCGCTGAGTTACTCCAGCACACTAGTGCTGTCTTTTTCTGCAACACCTTAGATTGTTGAAAAAACTATTAGTCATAGGGCAACATGGTGGCGCAGCAGTAGAGTTGCTGCTTTACAGCGCCAGAGACTCGGGTTCGACCCTGACTATGGGTGCTGTCTGTACGGAGTTTGTAGGTTCTCGCTGTGACCTTCTTGGGTTTTCTCTGGGATCTCCGTTTCCTCCCACATTCCAAAGACGTACAGATTTGTAGGTTAATTGGCTTGGTATAATTGTAAAATTGTCTGCAGTGTGTTTAAGATAGGTGAGTGTGTGGGGATCGCTGGTCAGCATGGACTCGGTGGGCCGAAGGGCCTGTTTTATGCTGTGTCTCTGAACTAAGCTAAACTAAATAGCAACTTTGGCTGCCGAGAACTCCTCTACATAACAACACTGTGATTTTTAAAAAGAGGATGGGAAGTTTGCTCACTCATCCAAGGTTCGATTCCTTTAGGAAGCATCTGCTAAAGATTGCTTGTCAAACCTACTGGAAGATAAAGTGATACTGACACTCAATTCAGGAAATAGAATTGCTTCAATGGCCTAAAAAATGTCCATTTTGCGATACAGACATATTCGATATATAAGACAAAATTCAATACGCGTGGTTCAGTCACAAAATGCACAAACAAGTAAATGACCAAATTCCCACTGGAGCATGCAGTGATGGGTATGCTGTTACATTTCAGTGCTTTTGTCACACTTACTTTATCCACTACTTCTGACCTCCTGTTTTCAAAGACCTGTACACCCCAGCCTTCATTTGGAATAATAGATTCGTGACACTGCAATCAGCAAATATCGTTTATTTACAGTGTGAAAGCACACGGATAAACCTGGTGATTCAAATCACTGCTGGCTGTAGCTTTCATAAATTGTTGCACTGTGCATCAGGTCCAGATAGTATAATCTTCAGAGTGGAATGTGTGCCCCTTCCTCCAATAATGTGAACCTCTGAACAATCACTGCAGCCCATGTGCTACTTTTATCTTAATGGTGAAAACAAAATATTACTGGTAACATTTATTAGGAATTTTACAACAGCTCTGTAGGGACTTTGGAGTCATCACTTTTAGGATAAAGTCATAGAGTGATACAGCATGGAAACAGGCCCTTCGGCCCAACTTGTCCATACCGACCAACATGTCTCATCTATTCTAGTCACACCTGCCTGCGTTTGGCCCATATCCCTCTAAACCTGTCCTATCCATGTACCTGTCTATTTTTTTCATAAACTTTGCTATATTCCCTGCCTCAACTGCCTCCTTTGGCAGCTTGTTCCATATACCCACCACCCTTTGCTACCACTCAGATTCCTATTAAATCTTTCCCCCTTCACTTCAAACCTATGTTCTCTGGTTCTCGATTCCCCTACTCTGGGTAAGAGACTGTGTGTGTTTATCTGATCTATTCCTCTCATGATTGTAAATACCTCTATAAAGTCACCCCTCATCCTCCTGGGATGCATGGGACTGGAAATCTTGATAATACCTTGGTAACCCCAATCTTAATGAGGAACTTTCAACTGGTCTGCAGTGTGTTTAAGATAGGTGAGTGTGTGGGGATTGAGGATTTAATTTAGGATTACATCTGTTAATTGTAAAGGATTCTCGGCTCAGGCATCTCAGGGACTTTGGAGTCATTATTTATAGAACGCATGGGACCAGAAATGTTGTCGTACCCGAGTAATCCAGATCTTAATGAGGAACTTTCAGCAAAGGATTCTCGGCCCAGGCATCTCCATCTGCTTTGGTCAACTTTAATTTAGGATTACATCTGTTAATTGTTCATGCCTATTATTATCAAAGCATCATGCGCATACTCGATGTGTAGGGATGAACTGCAGATGCTGCTTTAAACCGAAGATAGACACAAAATGCTGGAGTAACTCATCGGGACAGGCAGCATCTTTGGAGAGAAGGAATGGATGACATTTCTGGTCGAGACCCTTCTTCAGACTCTACGCATATACTCAATTCACACTCTTCTTCGATAAAAATATTGAGCATTATTATTATTAGCCTACAGTCGATAGCATGTTGTTGAATAAGGGTTTGAGTTCTTTGAGCTGCAGAATGTTTCTGGTGAGATGGTAACTGGGAAATTAGACAATCAATTTGTAATCTCGTCAATATAATACAAGGTCAGTCCAATTACAGCTGCATTCAGCACCTTATGATACCCCTATATAGAAACATAGAAACATAGAAAATAGGTGCAGGAGTAGGCCATTCGGCCCTTCGAGCCTGCACCGCCATTCAATATGATCATGGCTGATCATCCAACTCAGTATCCCGTACCTGCCTTCTCTCCATACCCCCTGATCCCTTTAGCCACAAGGGCCACATCTAACTCCCTCTTAAATATAGCCAATGAACTGGCCTCAACTACCCTCTGTGGCAGAGAGTTCCAGAGATTCACCACTCTCTGTGTGAAAAAGTTTTTCCTCATCTCGGTCTTAAAGGATTTCCCCCTTATCCTTAAGCTGTGACCCCTTGTCCTGGACTTCCCCAACATCGGGAACAATCTTCCTGCATCTAGCCTGTCCAACCCCATAAGAATTTTGTACGTTTCTATAAGATCCCCTCTCAATCTCCTAAATTCTAGCGAGTATAAGCCAAGTCTATCCAGTCTTATGTTGGCCAGTTGTACATGAAATGATTCCAATGCTATTGTTGCGCTGTGTCCTAATGCCCATTCATTTCAGTGGCCAGTTAGTTGTGCGTGAAGATGGACATAAAGCACTGGAGCATTTGATAAGGTCCCACATAGGAGATTAGTGGGCAAAATTAGGGCACATGGTATTGGGGGTAGAGTGCTGACATGGATAGAGAAGTGGTTGGCAGACAGGAAACAAAGAGTAGGGATTAACGGGTCCCTTTCAGAATGGCAGGCAGTGACTAGTGGGGTACTGCAAGGCTCGGTGCTGGGACCGCAGCTATTTACAATATACATCAATGATTTGGATGAAGGGATTCTAAGTAACATTAGCAAATTTGCAGGTGACACAAAGCTGGGTGGCAGTGTGAACAGTGAGGAGGATGCTATGAGAATGCAGGGTGACTTGGACAGGTTGGGGGAGTGGGCAGATGCATGGCAGTTGAAGTTTAATGTGGATAAATGTGAGGTATCCACTTTGGTAGCAAAAACAGGAAGACAAATTACTATCTAAATGGCATCAAGTTGGGAAAAGGGGCAGTACAACGGGATCTGGGGGTCCTTGTACATCAGTCTATGAAAGTAAACATGCAGGTACCGCAGGCAGTGAAGAAAGCAAATGGCATGTTGGCCTTTATAACAAGAGGAATGGAATATAGCAGCAAAGAGGACCTTCTGCAGTTGTACAAAGCTCTAGTGACACCACGCCTGGAGTATTGTATGCAGTTTTGGTCCCCTAATTTGAGGAAGGACATTCTTGCTATTGAGGGAGTGCAGCGTAGGTTTACAAGGTTAATTCCCGGGATGGCGGGGCTGTCATATGCTGAGAGAATGGACCAGCTGGGCTTGTACACTCTGGAGTTTAGAAGGATGAGAGGATATCTAATTGAAACTTATTAGATTGTTAAGGGTTTGGACACACTAGAGGCAGGAAACATGTTCCCGATGTTGGGTGAGTCCAGAACTAGGGGCCACAGTTTAAGAATAAAGAGTAAGCCATTTAGAACGGAGACGAGGAAACACTTTTTCTCACAGAGAGTGGTGAGTCTGTGGAATTCTCTGCCTCAGAGGGCGGTGGAGGCGGGTTCTCTGGATGCTTTCAAGAGAGAGCTAGATAGGGCTCTTAAAAATAGCGGAGTCAGGGGATATGGGGAGAAGGCAGGAACGGGATACTGATTGGGGATGATCAGCCATGATCACATTGAATGGCGGTGCTGCCTCGAAGGGCCGAATGGCATACTCCTGCACCTATTGTCTATTGTATCTATTGTATTGTATTGTAACTCTGCAGCTCAGGCAGCATCTCTGGAGAACACAAACTGGTTACATTGAAGCCTAAAATTTTCCCTTAATATTTGAGCCATTATTGTGATCTTTAGAATATCGAAGGAGTAATGATTAAAAATACTTTTTGTTAGCTCTCAAATATTTTGGAAGGATTAAATCTAAGGCTAGGTAAATATATTAAAGCACTGATTCTGCCAGCAGTCCAAAGAAATAATTACCTTCTTGATCCAGTAAGATTCAAAATCATCAGCTTCTTCATTGCAGTGCTAAGACAAACACTAAAACTATTCCAGTAAAATTGCTTGGTTATCAGGGCCAGCTTTAGTGGTGTGAATTTATAATATGAATCTCGACTTGAATTTATGCAGTGCTATTCATGACTTCTGGGCATCCCAACATATTTGCAACAAGCAAAAGTAAGAGGGGCAGCCAAGTGACGCAGCCAATGGAACCAGTTTCTCACAGCGCCTGAGACTGAGGTTCAATTCTGACCTTGGCTGCTGCCTGTGTGCAGCTTGTACATTCCCCCTGAGACCGTGAAGGTTTAGTCCAAGTCCTCCAGTTTCCTCCCGCATACCAAAGGACATGCGGCTTTGTAGTCTACTTTTCCACTGCAGGTGAGTGGTAGAATCTGGGGTCGATTTGATGAGAATGAGGGGAGATTAAGAAATGCAATTAACGTTGGATTATTGTAAAGGGGTGGTTAATGGTCGGCATGGACTCGGTGGGCTGAAGGGCCTGTTTCCGTGTGGTATTTCTCTTTGAATTTTTTTTGAAGTGTGGTCACTGTTGTAATAGAGGAATTGAAGTCAGTGGAAAGAGACATCAGGAGAGATGTGAATCAGACTTCCTCCCGCACTCTTTTGACAGCATTGCACAGAAGCATGAATCCTGTGATTATTAAAGCAGCAGAGGTTATCTCACAGGATGCACTCTTAAATAAACAACATATTCTGATTCTACTTCTTCTCAAATTAAGTGACAAGTGGTTTAAATGGCCTGGAATTCACAAGCTGCCTATTACCCCCTGTGTGCAGGTTGTTGATGAGGGAGTGGGATAACATGGAACTAGTGTGCAAGTGTGATTGATGGTTAACGTGGACTCGGTGGGCTGAAGAGCCTTTTTTTCTGCTGTATCTCCAAACTAAATCAAACTAAACCAAACAAATAGTATGTTGACCTTAATTGCTTGAGGTTTTGAGTACAGGCCAAGGATGTCATACAACAATTATACATGCCTTAGTGTCTCCATGTCTAAGAATGGATACACTTGGCAGAGAGGGAATGCAGTGAAGTTTCATCAGGCTGACTCCTGAGACAACACATATAAGAAACACATCTTGATCCAGTAAGATTCAAAATCATCAGCTTCTTCATTGCAGTGCTAAGACACAACACAACACATATAAAAAAGGACAAATTACTGGAGTAACTCAGCATGTTAGGCAACATCTCTGGGGAATATGGATGGCTGTAAAATGTACACACAAGGAACTGCAGATGCTGCCTGACCCGCTGAGTTACTCCAGCATGTGTGTCTTTTCCTGTCATATGAGTTGAGGAGAGGTTATTGTTGCCTATATCCAATGGTGTTTAGATGGGGTCTCATTGAAAAGTAGGCTGGATGAAGACTGTGATGTCTGGAAGCTGGATAAGACACTGGGAAATGCGATAAGCAGAAATTTCTTCACTGGTTTTCACAAGCACACCTCTTTCTCTATTAGCCTATCCAACTTCTTCTCAACTGAACTCTTCGGAGCTTATAGGCTTAGTCTGGGTTTATGCAGGAACCACTTTGCATTTGGTCTGATATGAATGTGTACATGGTCCCTGTTATGCCAGTGGAGATTATTTTGAATATATTATATCTTTCCAATAATATGTTAAGAAGTGACTTTAAATCATAAGTGCTTTAAGCATTTTACCAATTCAGCTTGAATTGTCTCTCAGTCCTTCCCAATTACACGTCTGCTTTTCTGTGATTGCTACAATGATGGGTCACTTACTTGCTGCCTGTGGTGTTGCACGAGACACTTCATTTGTCCTAATTTCTGTAATAATTCACCAGAGTAGGTTTCCTGTGAGACAATGTTTTCTATCAATCTTCAGTAAGAAGGAACTGCAGATATGGTTTAAACCGAAGCTGGACACAAAGCTGGAGTAACACAGCGGGCAGGCAACATCTCTGGAGGGAAGGAATAGGTGATGTTTTGGGTCGTGACCCTTCTTCAGACTGGTTAGGCATAAGGGAAATGAGAGATATAGACGGTGATGTGGAGAGATATAGACGGTGATGTGGAGAGATAAAGAACAATGAATGAAAGACAATTTTTGCTGTTGTAGGTTGTCGCCAGGTGTCGTAGATGAATTCCATTTAAAGTAGTCCCTGGCAGTTGCCTAAGTGGGACAGGCCTATTACTAATCAAGTTGCCTAAGTGGGACAGGCCTATTACTAATCAACACCTTTGTTAGAAAATTGACTACATTTACTGCTTGTGTCATAATCCCAGCTCTTCACTGTGTGAACTTTAGTGAATGGTACAGTTGTTTAGAGGATACCAAAAGACTTCAGGGGGATATGGGCAGGTTAACTGAGTGGGTAAGGACAGGGTACATCGAATATATTATGTGGAAAAATTGTGAGGTCATTCACTTTGCTCAAATAAAAATAGGCATCAAATGTGTTTCCATGTACAATACAATACAATACAATACAATACCATTTATTGTCATTTGAACCTCAAATGAGGTTCAAACGAAATTTGGTTTCTGCAGTCATACAAACAAGTAAAAAGAACCAAGACACAACACAATTTACACAAACATCCATCACAGCAAATCTCCTCCTCGCTGTGATGGAAGGCAAAGTCTTATCTCTCCCCTCCACTCCCCATTCTCCTCCCGATGTCAGAGTCAGAGCCCCCGGCGGGCGATGGAAAATAAGTCCCGCGGCCATTAAAGCCGCGCCGGGCGATGCAAGGCCGCCCTCCGGGTCTGGATGTTGGAGCCCCCGGTAGCGCTAGCAAGTCCCGCGGCCATTAAAGCCGCGCCGGGCGATGTTAGACCCAGCTCCAGGTCATCCTCAACCCCGCAACTGGAGCGGGAGAAGTTGCCATTGCGGGAGCCCCGAAAAGCGGTCTCCCACCAGGGACCCGCGAGCTCCCGATGTCACCGTCCACCAGACCTGCGGCTGGAGCCTCCGAATCTCCGGGGTCGGGTCACAGCCGCGCGCCACCACAGCTCTCCACGCTCCGAACTCGGCCAGCCCCACGATGGTAAGTAGTCCGCAGGCTCCGCGACTGGAGCCCCAGGTCGTTCCGGTTGGAGGCCGCTCCACGGTGCTAGGCCCCAACGACAATGGAGACCCGACAGAGAAAGGTCGGGTCCTCCATACAGAAGAGATTTTTTAAAGTTTCCCCCTTCCCCCCCCCGCCCCCCACATATACACAGTTAAAAACAATATAAAAAAACACAAACAACTACATTTAACTAGACAAAAATTAAAAAAAGAGACGGACTGCAGTCGAGCCGCTGCCGTTAGGCGCCGCCACTTCTGGACTAGAGGTGATTAGAGGTTGAAAGTTATTAGTGTTAAGAGTGGCCTGCCATTCTCTATATTCATCACTGAGAGTGAACCTGCTGCTGGAGCAAGTAATTGGGGTGATTACTAGCACATTGGTCTTTATGCCACAACAAGTTTACAGCAATTAGATAGAGCCCTGATAAGAGCCCTGATAAGACCGCACTTTGGAATATTGGGGAGAGGTCGGTCCTTCTTACCGAAGGAAGATCGAGTGAGTGTAAAGAAATTTTGCTCGACTGCTACCTGAGATGGACAATTTGACTCGAGAATTTAGAGATACAATGCGGAAACAGGCCCTTCGGCCCACCAAGTCCATGCCGACCAGCAATCACCCCATACACTAGTACTATCCAATTTACAATTTTTTTACCAATGCCAATTAACCTGCAAACCTGTACATCTTTGGAATGTGTGAGGAATACGGAGAACCCTGAGAAAACCCACGTGGACACAGGGAGAACGTATAAACTCCATGCAGACAACGTCTACAGTAATGATCAAACCCAGGTCTCTGGTGCTGTAAGGCAGCAGCTTCACCACTGCACCACAGCACTACCCATTGAGAATGGATTTGGCAGACTGGGTCAATATTCTGCAGAATTTGATGGAATTATGTCTCCTCTGACTGGAGTGTCTGGAACCAAACTCAAATTAGAGGTCAACCATTTAGGACAGAAATTAGGAGAAATCTCTGCATCCAAATGTGGTGAATCTGTAGAATACTTTACCCAGGAGGTTAATGGAGTCTGCGTTGCTGAATACATAAAACTCAGAGATTAGAAATCAGAAAACAGTCAATGAGTCTTCCGCAGTAAAACGCACTGAGGTAGAAACTCTCAGCATGATTATATTGAAGGCACAGTAGCCATGAGGGGCTGAATGGCCTCCTGCTTCTATGTTCTAGATTGCAACTATGCAGTCCACTCTTCTGTTGTTTTAAATTACCACTGAATTTGCTTCTGTTCCTTGCTCCATACTTTTAGTCAGTAGGCTATCAAATTGTGACATATTTTGGCAGGCAAAACACTTTTCTATTCTAACCTGACGATGCTATGGTTCTGATGGAGAATGCAACAATAGGAATGGGACAGATGGATCAGCCATGATTGAAGGGCGCAGTAGATTTGATGGGCCGAATGGCCTAATTCTGCTCCTATCACTTATGAATAGCAACTGTGAATCTGTCCACCTTTAGCGTTCAGATTGAGTTTTGCCACGGTTCACCGTCTGTGGATGAGGCTGCACCAGGTCACTGGTGAGGGCTGGCGTTCTCAGTACAGCAGCTTCACAGTCCGAAAGGCTTGTTTCGTGTGTTTGATTGAATTTGTTCATCAAATACTCCAATCTCATAAGGCATGATCTAACAAGCAGTAAAATTACAATGCAAGGATAAGTTCTTTTCACAAAACAGTGTGGTCACCAATGATCTCATTGCCTCAAGCTTTTATCTTTCAGCTATTTCTAATACCCCAAATTAAAGTAACCTTCTATCCCTGTGAATAGGACATCTTTGCCTTGTGCACTCAATATCAGTGTGTCATTAAGATACAAACCATACCCCATCAGAAGTATTGTGTTTTACACTGCATCTTACAATTTTTGGGAGTTCTCACAATTTCACCTTCAACCTCCATAATATTATTTGCTTTAAAGAGGATTTCCATCTGTTTGATTCTCAGTCTTGGTCATACATGCCAAGATTTAAGATATAGTCATTCAGACCAGCCATATTATCCCTTCCCATTCAAGCCTTCATCTGTTTGTGTTGCATGTCACAGCCCAGAAACTAGTCATTGCTGGGCTGCCTTGCCATTGTGGCTTGTTCTGCCAAGTATTTTTGCCAAGATGTGGTGGAGAAATGTAATTACACTTGATATACATGGGGAAAGACTGCAAAGAATTGGTTTTGGTATTGCAAACTCGCTCAAAACGTTTAGCAAGAGTTATCGACAACCTCAAGAGAAAGTTATTATCCTTGTCATTTTGCAATCGTCTTCACAATTTCTTTGAAACACAGCGCATATATGTGCAAAATATTGTTTATTGGTTAGATAGTGCATTAAACTATTTACATGAGAAGACTTTGAGCTGTTGCACAAAGTATGTGAGATTGTTAAGGAGCAGACACACTGCATGACTCTACTGTGCAGTAAAATCACAGTGTGAACACACACAGGGATATGGTGAGAACAATATACCATGCCAGAGATCCCTGTGAACTGATGTCTGACAACAATTAACATCAGAAAAGCAAACGGCTACACAACAAACATTGCTTGATCTTCTCAGACATTTACTTCACGGTCACCATTTAGTGTCATCGCTTCACCTCTGAATGCAGCCTTCAGTCCAGAATCTATTATCGTTAATCCCCCTCGTTGGAACATTAACCTCGTCTTTCATTTGAAAACTTCAGCTATTTTCTAACAAGCTTCACTGATTTCAAACTTTTGAGGATTTTAATTCTGATCCACTTTGAGCTAACTTAAAAAATAAACTCTTTCTGCTTCAAAATTGATTCTTTTATTACTAAGATTTATTTCCTGCCTTTCTATGGATAATTTTTCCCTTTCCAGCCATACATTGGTTTCAAAGTCATTTCAGAGAAAAATGTTGCTTCATATACAATTCTCCAGGTTCTAAAGCAGGCTCTTTGTGCTAACCTTTTCCTTCTGTCTTCTTGTTCTCAACAACAGTTTGAATCAATAGTTTAAAGCATGTCGGATACAGCTATTAAACCACAAAGATGGAAGTGGCTTGCTTTTAAAAGATAGTATCAGAAGGATGTTTCTGTAAATGACATCTCCTTGGACATATATCCCAAGGAAGCACATGTATCAGGGCATATGTCATTGATCCTAAAATGGCTCTGAAAATGCACACCGTCATCATTCATTATGGATTAGGATGAAATGGCCGTTGATATGACCTTAGATTATATAATTTCAGGGGTATGTCCAATGAGGACTGACCAGGGGCACCAGCGCACTCTTCTCTAAACCTACGGTCATGAGGTTCTGAATACATGTACGTTTACCCCAATAATGTTGATAGGTATGTCCAGGTGAGACAGAGCAATGACTGTGACCACATTGGTACTGTGTAGCTTTAACTCTTACTGGACTCCCAGTTTAGAGATACTGCATGGAAACGGCTTCTTCGGCCCACCCAGTCCGTGCCGACCTTTGGTCACCCATTCACACCAGTTTTATGTTATCCTACTTTCTCGTCCTGTCCCTACACCCAAGGGGCAATTTACAAGGGCCAATTAACATACAAACCCGCGCATCTTTAGTATGTGGGGAAAAAAATGGAGCCCCTGGGGTAAAACCCATGCAGCCACAGGGAGAACATGCAAACTCCAGGGAGACATGCAAACACAGACAGCATAGATACATAGATACATAGAAAATAGGTGCAGGAGTAGGCCATTCGGCCCTTCGAGCCTGCACCGCCATTCAATACGATCATGGCTGATCATCCAACTCAGTATCCCGTACCTGCCTTCTCTCCATACCCCCTGACCCCTTTAGCCACAAGGGCCACATCTAATTCCCTCTTAAATATAGCCAATGAACTGGCCTCAACTACCCTCTGTGGCAGAGAGTTCCAGAGATTCACCACTCTCTGTGTGAAAAAGTTTTTCCTCATCTCGGTCTTAAAGGATTCCCCCCTTATCCTTAAGCTGTGACCCCTTGTCCTGGACTTCCCCAACATCGGGAACAATCTTCCTGCATCTAGCCTGTCCAACCCCATAAGAATTTTGTACGTTTCTATAAGATCCCCTCTCAATCTCCTAAATTCTAGCGAGTATAAGCCAAGTCTATCCAGTCTTTCTTCATATGAAAGTCCTGACATCCCAGGAATCAGTCTGGTGAACCTTCTCTGCACTCCCTCTATGGCTATAATGTCCTTCCTCAGATTTGGAGACCAAAACTGTACGCAATACTCCAGGTGTGGTCTCACCAAGACCCTGTACAACTGCAGTAGAACCTCCCTGCTCCTATACTCAAATCCTCTTGCTATGAAGGCCAACATACCATTCGCTTTCTTCACTGCCTGCTGCACCTGCATGCCTACTTTCAATGACTGGTGTACCATGACACCCAGGTCTCGCTGCATCTCCCCATTTCCTAATCGGCCACCATTTAGATAATAGTCTGCCTTCCCGTTTTTGCTACCAAAGTGGATAACCTCACATTTATCCACATTATACTGCATCTGCCAAACATTTGCCCACTCACCCAACCTATCCAAGTCACCTTGCAGTCTCCTAGCATCCTCCTCACAGCTAACACTGCCCCCCAGCTTAGTGTCATCTGCAAACTTGGAGATGTTGCTTTCAATTCCCTCGTCCAGATCATTAATATAAATTGTAAATAGCTGGGGTCCCAGCACTGAGCCTTGCGGTACCCCACTAGTCACTGGCTGCCATTGTGAAAAGGACCCGTTTACTCCTACTCTTTGCTTCCTGTTTGCCAGCCAGTTCTCTATCCACATCAATACTGAACCCCCAATACCGTGTGATTTAAGTTTGTATCCTAATCTCTTATGTGGTACCTTGTCGAAAGCCTTCTGAAAGTCCAGATACAACACATCCACTGGTTCTCCCCTATCCACTCTACTAGTTACATCCTCGAAAAATTCTATAAGATTCGTCAGACACGATTTACCTTTCGTAAATCCATGCTGACTTTGTCCAATGATTTCACCACTTTCCAAATGTGCTGCTATCCCATCTTTAATAACTGACTCTAGCAGTTTCCCCACTACCGATGTTAGACTAACTGGTCTGTAATTCCCCGTTTTCTCTCTCCCTCCCTTCTTAAAAAGTGGGGTTACGTTTGCTACCCTCCAATCCTCAGGAACTACTCCAGAATCTAAAGAGTTTTGAAAAATTATCACTAATGCATCCACTATTTCTGGAGCTACTTCCTTAAGTACTCTGGGATGCAGCCTATCTGGCCCTGGTGGATCGAACCTGGGTCCCAGGTGCTGTGAGGCAGGGGCTCTACCAGCTGTGCCACTGTACACTCTAAAGTAGAATCAATTCTCATTCCACAAAATGTCATCTTCCCCATTCTCTCTTCATAGGTCGATCTCTCATGCTTGGAAATAATCTATTGAACCTGTGGTTCACTGTCATTTTTTTGTTCTCAGTTCAGTTTAGTTTGTTGTCATGTGTACCGAGGTACAGTGAAACTTTTTGTTGCCTGTTAATCAGTCAGCAGAAACACAATACATTATTACAATCGATCCATTTACAGTGTATAGATACATCATAAGGGAATACCGTTTAGTGCAAGGTAAAGCCAGCAAAGACCGATCAGGGAAAGTCCGAGGGTCATCAAAGCTTCAGCATTGCTCTCTGGTAGGATAATTCATTTGCCTGATAACAGCTGGGAAAAACCTGTCCCTGTCATCACCATCATCACCATCAAGTTGGTGTATTGTATGAAACTATACGGAACAGCAGAATACCTGAAGTTGGTATTTTGCCAATTCCCTACAACTTCAGACTTGCAAAACGGAAAATTTGCAAGGAACTAAGAAGATTTCAAACTGGCCAAGTTAATGGTCGTCTCCCTTTCATTTTGAAACAACTTAAGGCAGTACTAAAATAATAACTATAATTAAACAGCAAAATAGACAAGGTTTAGGATATGGGTGTCATTTGCTGACAGGACATTGAGTACGTAATTACAGCAGTTGCTTCAAAGGCAAAAAGATTGATCTTGAGAGTATAAGGAAGTGCTATTGCACTAATGTGGCATTAGTGAGCCTGCATGGAGAGACAAAAGGAGCTCCATCTGTTGTTGGGAAAAAACAAGATTAAAGGATGATAATAATTAGGAGGATCAATAAGATGAATGTAGCAAGGCTTTCTGTGTACAATCAGAACAAGATAACCAAGAATGTGATTAGTGTAGAAGCCCCAAGCTAAATGCCACATAGAAACCAACTTCTCCGTGCTCAGTGTTTTAAAATTGCAAAATAGGCTTCTAACAAAGCTGATTCAATTCTAATAGTCACAAGGGAATTGTGATTCAGAAGGATAAATTACAGGCTGCTGTAATGCAGAAAATGAACGCAAAATATGAATAAATTTTATTGTAAAATTGCAGTGTGCAATGGAATTTTGTTTTGATATATTATTCTACTGCCATAGATATTACTGGACAAAGAAAGGAAAACAGCAATTTAACTTAACATGCTTGCAGATATCAAACAATGCATGGACGTCTTAATGATTTCCAATGTTAATGCTGTTTAGAGTGAGAATCTTATGTGATTGTTCATTTTTATATGTAACTGAAGTTTCCTAAACATCCTGATAAGATAATCACAGATCCTAGATCCTGATAAGATGATGACACTGAAGACAGACACAAAATGCTTGAGTAACTCAGCGGGACAGGCAGCATTTCTGGAGAGAAGGAATGGGTGACATTTTGGGTCGAGGCCTTTCTTCAGACCATAACTCTGATGGGGAGAAACCTTCAACTATTAGTGTTATTGTTTCTAGGCAATGGCATTGGAATCCCTGTTGTGAAGTAATTAAATCAGAAAAGAGTTTTCTTAGCATATGATTTAAAAATCAGCACGTCAAACAGATGGCGTCTCCAAATGCACTTCACTTGCAACACAAAAGCATTGGATTTGACCTTGCTTGTTTGAAAGAAAGTTCTTGCCTTGAATATTTGCACAATTGTGTTTTCTTCAAAGGAGGAAAGGTCAAGCTAACACTGTGAAGGTTGTATTCCATGTACTGCCGCTTTGACATTGCCAGATTTCTCTGTTTTGCAATCCACATTAAAGATTGAAGGTTGCAGAAAAATGTGGAAAGTTATTGTTATTATTGTATGCACACAGCATTCTATCTTGTGGATTCTAAGCCAGATTGTTGTTTAATCAAACATTGAGCTGTGAAGACCAGTCTGAAGAAGGGTGCAAGAAGGAACTGCAGATGGTGATTTAAACCAAAGATAGACACAAAAAGCTGGAAGGAGGATCTTGACCCAAAACGTCACCCATTCCTTCTCTCCAGAGATGCTGCTTGTCCCGCTGAGTTACTCCAGCATTTTGTGTCCATCTATTGAGCAGTGAAGTTGTACTTACCACAGTGGAAGACCTGACACCTTTGTTCAGATCCTGAATTCAAGAGAGTGCCGGCTATATTACTCAAGCATTTCTTCACATGGATTAAGCTGAATTGTCCCCATTACTTACATTTTCAGTTCTTCAGGGTTTGAAACATTAGTGAAGTCTCCTTGATTTTTTTTTAAATGAGTGGCCCAAAATGTCATATGGAATTGGTGTGGAGAAAGTTTTAGCAATTGATTTGTACCTTTTAAATGACCAATTATCCACCAAATTTTAAATCTATGGTAAAAGGAAATCATTCTAAATTGGTAAGTCAATTTTTTTCCTGTAAACTAATGCAGGTGGCTTTAAACAGTCATTGTGATAGAACAACAATGAGAATTGTTATCAAACTTTGACAGTGTTTTTCACTCATTTTAGTAATTAAAAAGACAGTGTAAATAATGTTAATCCTGTGCAGTACTTACTTTCTACAATGCAGAAGTAGTACAGGCAGTGCATTTGGATCCATATCTGCTTCTGGTGGGTCAATGCCATAAATCCCATTCTTATTTTATTTCCTTGTAGCTCTGCTTGGGAAAGTATTAACATTTACAATTCAAGACCAATCCATATTATAATTTGAGATCAATCAACATTTATAATTTGAGACCAATTGACATTTTGCAAAACCAGTGTATTATCAATCTATTATATTATGTATAATATACCGATATATTACATTTTGAATATTTTATACTGTACAGGTAGATTATATTAAGTTTATTGCTCCAATATTAATTCCAAACTTTGCATGCACTTGCAGAGAAGTCATTCAGTATTTTATCTTCTGTGTTTGAAATGGAAAACTTGCTTCTATGCTTTGGTTTCATGCAGTTCCTTCTGAGAAATCAATTTAGCTCTTGTTTTTCTATTTCAGTTGTTCTTGCTGACCACTGTACTGCCATACAGTCAAAAGTGTAAATATTCAGTTTAACCACAGGAGTGTATTAAAATCTTAAACAATATCGAAAGCAGTTTGTGCAGAGGTTCTCAGGAAGGTTGTTATAACGTCATATAAGCAAACAATCACTTCTCAACTTTGCCCATTCATTACAGACCATATGCTTGCATATGTATTGCACAAGGCGATGGTGAGGCCACATTTGGAGTATGGTGTTCAGTTTAGGTCGCCCTGCCATTAGGAACGATGTTGTTAAGCTGGAAAGAGTGCTGAGAAGATTTACGAGGATGATGCCAGGACATGAGGGCCTGAGCTATATGGAGAGGTTGTGTGGGCTAGGAGTTTATTTTTAGTGTTTAGTGCAGAAGGCAGAAGGTTGAACTTATAGTGGTGTACAAGATCATGACAGGAATAGATAAGAGTACATGCATGGAGTGTTTTATCCAGAGCATGGGATTCAAGAATCACAGGACATAGGTTTAAGGTGAGAGGGGAAAGATTTAAACAGCATCTGAGGGGCAACTTTTTCACACAGAAGGTGGTGGGTATATGGATTGGGCTGCCAGAGGAGGTGGTTGCAGCAGGTACTATAACAACATTTCAATGACATTTGGACAGGTACATAGACAGAAAAGGTTTAGAGGGAAATGGGCCAAACGCAGGCAAGTGGATCAGTGTAGATGGAGCAGATTGCTCGGCATGGGCAAATTGGGCCGAAGGGCCTGTTTCTGTGCTGCATGACTCTATGAGTCTATTTGCTCACATCACTGCTGAGGATTTGACTCTAATTTTTAGATGATGGCATTTGTCATAGACTCCCCAAACAACAAACATGTGTCTCTCTCCATCTTCCCTGCCCGTTTATCTTGATGTGCCAAAAGATTTCAATCAAATCACTTCTTAACCATGGACTGTATTTTACATGTGGCCCAAATCATGTAAGCTTTCCTTATTGGTTAAGCTGCAGCATCCAGATATCATTCTGATGAACTAATAATTCACCCTCTTCAAGACTAGCGTGGCTTCCTAAAGTGTGGAGTTAAAGGCTGACAGCAGTGCTTCAGGTGTATAACCAGAGCTGCATAAAGATGGACCATGACTTTCATTATCTTGACATAGGGATGAATTTTCCCAGCCATGTTCCTCCCCCTTGCCTCACCCCCCGAGACTGCAGTATAAGGAAGGCAGTTAATGAGGGAGGGAGGGTAAGAGTGGTAAGCAGGATGTGTACGTGTGGATAGACTGTGTGTGAGCATGGTTAGAGTGCGGGTAGGAGTATGTGTGTGCCAACATATGCATGTTGTGTGCTAAACTTGTTCAGGAGAGCCTAGTCAAGATTAGGTATGCAACAGCCTTCCCACGCAGAGCCATTTTCCCTGCCACGGATGCAAGCCATCTTCAGAACGGAGGGAGTGCATTAGAAAAATATGTCTGTATTTGCCCACGACCTTTGTGTTCTTTACAATTGGATTCCTCCCTCAACCTATCCTCGCTGGACCTCCCCTGCTCATAGCTTTCACTGTTTCAGGAGTGTTGTGTCTCTGCAGTCTTGAGGTCCCAGCAGATCAGCTGAAAATGATACTTGCTTGCAGTGGGACCTACTTGTCATCTCTGTGTCCATTGCTTAATCTGTTGGCATTTTTTAGTGATTTCATGCTTCTATCGCCTGTGCTTACATTGCAGCTATGTTTGTGTTAATGAACGTGGACCTATAACAGAAACATAGAAAATAGTTGCAGGAGTAGGCCATTCGGCCCTTTGAGCCAGCACCGCCATTCAATATGATCATGGCTGATCATCCAAAATTAGTACCACGTTCCTGATTTTTTTCCCCATATTCCTTAATTCCTTTAGCCCTAAGAGTTAATTCTAACTCTCTTGTTCCATCCTCTAAGTGGTGAATAAATGTAGAAAACATTGAAATTCCCAACACGGAACCTGTGTGGCACCATTAGAGTACTCAACCCATCGCCCACTATGCATTCTATCTCTGGCTGCCTACCAATTTCCTAACAGTTTGCCGTCAATTTTATGAGGTTCAAATTTAACTAATATTTGGTTGAGAAGGATATTTATAAATGGCCTCTTGAAATCCGTACAAATGACATCCATAGATACCTTCTGATGGATATTTACAAACCTGAAATGTTAATTCTATTGGTTTAAGCAGATGCTGAATATTCTTAAGATAGACACAAAATGCTGGAGTAACAGCTGGACAAGCAGCATCGCTGGATAGAAGGAATGGGTGACGTTTCAGGTCGAGTTTTGATCTGTTGCACTTCCTTATCTCTGCAACCCTCTCCCCTAACGCTCAGTCTGATGATGGGTCTTGACCTGAAACATCACCCATTCCTTCTATCCAGAGATGCTGCCTGTCCCGCTGAGTTATTCCAGCATTTTGTGTCTATCTTCAGTGTAAACCAGCATCTGCAGTTCCTTCCTACATATGACGCCTGCTGAATATTCTTCATACGTTTTAATTTTTATTTAAGCTTTCCTGCATCTACCTTTTATATCAATAAATGTCTTCCTGTCTACCATCTGTACCAGTGCGTCAAGATTTTTGTTAGATTTTTCAGGCTTGCCAACCTTTTACAAATCTATCCAGGTTGTCTTTGATCACCCACAAACTTTCATGTGTTCTGTCTCTATCCTGACAATATACTGATAATGGATGACAGGCTAACTGGGTTTTAATTCCCTGGTTTCTCTCTCTCGGCTTTCTTAAATAGAAGAGCGACCTGCGAAAGTCTCCAATCCAAGTGAATTAAATGAACTTTGTAGCCATCTTAAATGTAAATACACTATTCTCAAGGCTCTGTCTTACGTGTTTGCGGTCATCGGCGGTGAAGCGCGGCTTCGCCTGTAGAGTGGACCGCATGGCAACGGCGAGAGCGCCGAGCCTATCCACGGGAGCGCCGCACGGATGCTGCGCGGGGGCTGAGTGATTCAAATACGGCTGGTCCCACGTGCTTGCGGTAAGTCAAAAAAAGGGCGGGCCGACTGCGATGACGTCGGCCCGCCGCACGTGACTCACCAGCGGCGGCTGTGGCGGCGGCCGTCCTGATCGCGGCGCTGTGCCTGCGGCCGTGCCGCACACGTGCCTCACTGGCGGACGCTGTGGCAGTACAAGTATGACGCACACTGGCGGCGGCCGTGCGGGCGGCCGTGCCGCACTCGTGCATCACTGGTGGAGGCTGTGCGGTAGGAAAATATTTTTCAACAGTGTAGGTTTTATTTTAGCACCGTGCGGTGTTGGGAACACCGCCGCACGGCCCCGGAATTGTGCGTTCTCACGAGTGAGCGGTCTATGGCGGCAGATTCTTCCCGTTTCGCCGCCAATGACCGCAGACTCATGAGACACGCCTTTTACTTACGATCCTAGAATTGAAACAGCACGGCTGTGGAAATTTGCCACATATTTGTGCCTTTCTGAATTTTTATTATTAATTTCCATTCATTAGTTTTGCTCCATGTGCAAATGAGGCAGTCAATAGTTTTTTGCTTTGATTCACGAAAACCAGACTGAAATCAGACGTAGTTGTGGGAAAGGGCAGGAGATGGAGGAGGGGGATCATCTCTAAGAAAGTCCAACTGGCCATAAGATGTGCAGGAGATGAGCATGTTCCCTAGCGCAGCAGGTGAACAATAATGTTTTGAGTCGATTTTAAGTAGAATACACTACTTGAGCAATCGATGTTTAGTATTCATTGTACTTTTCCCTGATATTTTGAAGAGAGACGTTGGGCCTTTTAGATGAGCTTGTTGACAGGATTAATCTTAGCAGCGGTGTGATATTTCTGACCCTTTGCCAACTAATGCTGGCAAAATTGTCACAAGAATTGGCATTGTGAGCTTCTGGAGACTGACAGCATGAGAGAAGCGAATTTGCAGACAGAGCTAAGGTGAGAGAAAAGCTGAAGTGCTCACGGTCTCTGATTGTATCTTTATTGATGTTCCTTCCCATCCTCTGCCTCCATAATTTCTCTGTGCTGCTGGCTCAGATCTTGACAAGGGACTGGATGGTAGGACTGCAGCTGAAGGTGAATGTGGGCGGTAGCAGGTCACTTATGCTCCTTCAGTAATCTCCAATTGATGTTTTACTGCCGTAAAGTGAAAAGCCGATAAAGCTGGAATGGGTTTTGAGTGAGACGTCAGCTTATTATAGCTTTTTATATGTTATACAATCTCCCCTCTCCCATCAGCGAAAGGGCATAGAAGTGTGAAAATGCACACTTTCAAATTCAGGGACAGTTTTTTCCCAGCTGTTATCAAGCAACAGAATCATCCTACCACAACCAGAGAGCAGTGCTGAACTATTGTCTACCTCATTAGTGACCCTCGGACTATCCTTGATCAGACTTTGTACTAAACGTTATTCCTTTATCATGCATCTATACACTGTAAATAGCTCGACTGTGATCATACATTGTCTTTCTGTTAACTGGAAAGAACGCAACAAAAGATTTTCACTGTACTCGGTACACGTGACAATAAACTATTGTAGAAGTACTAAAGCCCGTCATGCCTGATCCCACCCTGTGCTCTTGTGGGTGGTCCCTGCCTTCAATTAGTGGAGCCCGACTCAGTGGTGATTGCACACAAGTCATGTGAGACAGATTGGATTCTGCCTGACCAGAATCTATATGCTATTCTTGGCAGCTCAAAGGTTTCCTGAAACATCCTCTCCCCATCATGAAGGTGTATGCTAATGCCCTGATAACTGAGGCCAGTTTTAGTGGCTGCAGTTCCTCTCATGTTTTAGTTCAGTTTAGTTTAGGGATACAGCGCGGAATCAGGCCCTTCGGCCCACTGAGTCCGTCCTGACCAGCGATCCCCGCACACTTAACACTATGTACACTAGGGACAATTTACAATTTTACCAAGCCAATTAACCTACAAACCTGTACGTCTTTGGAATGTCTTTGCCACGAAAAGTGCAGCACAACACAAGCCTGTAAAGAAATGGAGAATTTACAAAATAATAAATTTAATAAAGTCTTTGGGCAGCACGGAGATGCAGCAGGTGGTGCTGCTCTTGCCTAAAGACTTTAGTTTACAATTATGTAGATTCTCCATTTCTTTACATATTAATGACCATATGCAAATTCCTCCAGGCCCTTCACCTTTCCCCCATATCTCGTGTCGTACGAGTTGTTAGGTTGATCGGCGACTGTTCCTCACCTTGGTGTGGGACTCGAGGCATGTGAGAGAAAATAGGTTACAGGGACAAGTGAGGCAATGGCATGGGTCTGAGTGCTGGCATGGACTCAATATTACTCAATGGTCACCTTTGCATTGTTAAAAATATGAGAAAACAATCTGGGCTGCATCTGTGAGAATCTAAAGCTGAAATGAAAGTTTGAAATCCAGTTTGGTTGTAAAATGGGCGATATCAGAATCGGCTGCCTGACACCCACTTTGACTATATTTAGATTAAAATATAGAAAATAGAAAATAGTGGCGATACAGCACAGGAACAGGTCCTTAGGCCCACAATGTTTGTACCGAACATGATGCCTTGTTAAACTGATCTCATCTGCTGGTACATGATTCCTTTATTCCCTGCACGTCCATGTGCAGGGAATATCTATATGCTTCTTTGTATCGTATATGCCTCCACCGCCACCCCTGGCAATGCGTTCCAGGCCCCCGCCAATCTGTGTAAAAAATACCCTTCAGATCTCAATTAATATTTCCCTCTCTCACCTTGAAGCTATGCCCTCTGGTGTTGGACATTTCCACCCTGGGGAAAAAAGGTTCTGACTGTCTACCCTTTCTATGCCTCTCTATAATTTTACAAGTCTCTCTTCAACCTCTGACTTTCCAGAGAAAGCAATCCAGATTTATTCAACCTCTCTCTGTAGCTGAAACCCTCTAATCCAGGTCGCATTCTGGTAAACCTCCACTGTATCCTATATAGGGATCTATTAAAAAAGTTAAATGAAAGAAACTTACAAAATTCTCAAGGGGTTGGACAGGCTAGATGCAGGAAGATTGTTCCCGATGTTGGGGAAGTCCAGAACAAGGGGTCACAGTTTAAGGATAAGTGGGAAGTCTTTTAGGACCGAGATGAGCAAATCATTTTTCACACAGAGAGTGGTGAATCTGTGGAATTCTCTGCCACAGAAGGTAGTTGAGGCCAGTTCATTGACTATATTTAAGAGGGAGTTAGATGTGGCCCTCGGGGCTAAAGGGATCAGGGGGTATGGAGAGAAGGCAGGTACAGGATACTGAGTTGGATGATCAGCCATGATCATATTGAATGGCGGTGCAGGCTCGAAGGGCCGAATGGCCTACTCCTGTACCTATTGTCTATGTTTCTATGTTTCTATGTTTGAATTGTTGCATATTACCCGCTTTACACCTCTGTCAGAGTGTGTTGGAGATAAATCTCTAATAATTGGAAGAGCCTAATTTCTAAGTGGTAAGGCCACTTCTGTTCTGTGAATGCTATAAACATTTGTCTTGCTCTTTAGTGCTTTAATTTTTCTTTCTAAATGTTTTACTTTTAAAAGTAAAAATATTTTACTTTTCATTTTGTGCTGTTACTCATAACTTAACAGTGTATTTTGTTGCAATTAGTCTCAACACTGAATTCTGATTTTGTAAAACTGGATACATGAATCTTACCCGCTGCTCTCGTGTTGGGACCATTTATCCATGTGAAAGATTATTAATAGTTAAATGTTTATTGCCATTATATCCATGGTATTTGTTTACAAAATAACTAGCGAGGTCTCTTTTGCCTGATGATGAGTTTTCTTTTATAGCAAGTTGAAGGAATAGTTTTCCCATGTTTGTAATAGTTAATTTTCAGTGCCAGGGCCGTTGATCATCAATCTTTAAAAGCCCTGTCCCACTGTACGAGTTCATTCAAGAGCTCTCCTGAGTTTAAAAAAAAAATCAAACCCGTGGTAAGCACGTAGAATGAACGTAGCGGGTACGTCGGAGCTCGGGGACGTCTCTTAGCGGCTCGTAACGCTAACGGCAGGTACTCGGGAAACGCGGTAAACTCAGGGAGACTCGTGAAGATTTTTCAACATGTTGAAAAATGTCCACGAGAGCCCCGAGTACCGACGAGCGGCCATTACCGTAAATCTCCGAGTTCGAATCAGGGCAAACTCGGGAGAACTCTTTGAATGAACTTGTACAGTGGGACAGGGCTTTAAAAGTCACGAGCCAAGAGTGATTCATTGTCTTATTCCCTGAAACGAAACAATGACATTCTTTCTTGCAACAGCACGGCAGGTTTGTAACACGGTACTCAATAGGTAATATGATAAACAAATAAGACAAAAAGCCTGTTGACCTATAAAACTCCACGTCAAAATATTTTTGGGGAATGATTGGCTTGATAAGGCAGCACAGTGGTGCAGCGGTAGAGTTGCTGTCTCACAGCACCAGAGACCTGGGTTTGATCCTGACTTTGGGTGCTGACTGCACAGAGTTTGTACGTTCTCCCCGTGACTGTGTGGGTTTTCTCCGGGTGCTCCAGTTTCCTCCCACATTCCAAAGACGTGCAGGTATGTAGGTTAATTGACTTCTGCAAATTTCCCCTAGTGTGTAGAATAGAACCAGGGTACGGGTGATCACTGGTCGGCGCGGACTCGGTGTGGCAAAGGCCCTCTTTCAACGCTGTATCTCTAAACTATACAAAACTAAATAAGTTGAGGAATTACTTACCTGCAGAGGGAAGTTTCAGTGCTGGAATTCAGGTGGGGTGGGGGGGGGGGGGGATGATGGGGCTTTGCAAAGGAGATCCACGTCCCCTGAGTTTGAGAAGTAACGGTGCCTTTGCAGGAGCTATCCATTGAATTTATTCCACCTGCACAAGCAAGCGCACTGTAATTATCATAACTCCTGACTACTTGCCAATTCCATCTCCAGCATAGCATGTTTATTGCAATTCCTTTGAGATTGTAAATGGTTATTACGCAAAGCTCATCCTGAATAGTGTGTAAATGGGAAAAAGTAGTGCCATTCTGCGAATAGACATTAAAAGCCCAGTGGAAATAAATATTTAAACAGTTTGCAAAATTGAAGTCCTGTCCAAGTGGAATTACAGAGAGACCCACGGCATCAGTGCCCTCTTGTGGCAATACGTGGGATTTCTTTTGTGTAATTATTCCTTTGTTTTCATGTCAAGAGAATCAAGAGTCAAGAGTGTTTTATTGCCATATGTCCCCGATAGAACAATGACATTCTTACTTGCTGCAGCACAACAGAATATGTAAACATAGTATACTGTAAGCAATATAATAAACGATAGAAAAAAAAGTTCAGTGTGTATGTATACACACATTCATGTATAAATATATATAAATATATGTATATATATATATATATATATATATATATATATATATATACAAATACATACACACAGAAAACAAGCAATAGTAATGCAATAATAATAATAATAATATAATAATAATAATAATAATAATAATAATAATAGTCGATTGTAGTTCAGAGCTTATTTGAGGTTGTAGTGTTTAATAGCCTGATGCCTCTAGGGAAGAAACTGTCCCTGTACCTGGACTTTACAGTTTTCAGGCTCCTGTACCTTCTTCCCAATGGCAGGGATGAAATGAGTGTGTGGCCAGGGATGGTGAGGGTCTCTGATAATGCTGGCTGCCTTTTTGAGGCAGCGATTCCAATAAATCCCTTCGATGGTGGGGAGGTCAGAGCCAGTGATGGACTGGGCAGTGGTCACAACCTGAAGCTTGTGGTTCAAACCTTTTAAGTGCTAATTGATACTGGTATCATTGATTAATGTTTGAAATATCTTTTTCAATTCAGCTTTCCCAAATTATTAGTGTGAGGAATTCACCTTTGCTCAGGCTCTTAACATGCATGAGTTTATCGGCCACTTGCCCCTTGAGGTTTTAGCTCTGATCCCTTTAGTAGAAACAAATGTGGTGCTAAGAACAACCGGCAACCAATAAATTGCATCAATTTATCACTGACATTTTCCTTCTCCTTTGCTGTCTATAATGGGCCTAAATGGAATGATCCCAGGCATTAGAAACTAACAGAGCACTACAATGTTTCCTCGATTTTATGAGGTTGTAATATCTTTTCAGACATTCAGCACCATCTGTGTATTTTAAGGACTGCATGCTGCTTTTGTTCAGATGCTTAGCTGCTCCTGTCTTCAGAATCTTTCCGTACTTTAAATGGGCTGAATCAGCTCTGTCCTGAAGTAACGGCAGCGCTAACCCCATGTTGGTTAGTGTGCCCCCTCAGCCTCAGCTTCTGGCGAGAGAGTGTCTGAGAAAACGTGTACTGTTTCCCCTTTCTCTTTGCTGTGTTTCTGAGCAATCCAGTGCTAAAATGCACTGAGACCACAAAGTTCTCGCTGATACCACTGTGCAGGGATTTGTGCGTTGCCATCATTTATCAAGAGGGGCCAATCATCTTTGGCCCTTGTGTGAATTGAGAATTTAGGGCAATTAAGTGGAATGGAAATGAAATGTGTTAGGACAGGTGAATGCAAAGGTCTGTGGATATGATGAGCCATGGAGGGTGGCACAGTAGTGCAGCTGGTAAAGCTGATGCCTCACAGCCCCAAAGACCCAGGTTCGATCCTGACAAGGGGTGCTGCCTGTGTGGAGTTTGCAAATTCTCTCTGTGACCGCATGGATTTCCTCCGGGTGCTCCGGTTTCCTCCCACATTGCAGGTTTGTAGGTTAATTGGCCTGTGCAAATTGCCTGTAAGGCATAGGGAGTGCACGTAAAAGTGGGATAACTGAACTGGTGTGAGCAGGTCGTCGACGGTCGGTGTGGACTTGTTGGGCCGAAGGGCCTTGTATCATGTTGTATCTATTAATCAATTCAATATTCCCTGTCTGACTATTAAGTTATGGGGAAATGTGGGAATGGACCATCCTAATCAGTTCCATCTCCCTGCCTTCTCTCCAAGTCCTGATTTTGCTTTAAAAAAAAAAAAATCTGCTCATTTATTTTTTGCATCAGCCATAACTACAAAGAGATGTCACACTGTTATAAAATACACAAAATGTCCAAGAAGTCAGTCTGCATCTGTAAAGAAATAAATGGAAACAACATTTCATTCAGAGATCATTGACTTGAAACATAGACCCGTTTCGCTCTCCACAACTCTCCAGAACTGTTGAATATTTCCAGTTTTCTGTTTTTATTTTTGTCTTCCAGCAGCATTTCTGCACCAATTTGGTTTTAGGCAGTCGGCTGTGTTCATTGTTCCTTTTGTCACCTGTAGTTGTTGCATTTCTGCTATTTCCATCAGTCTCTGGTTTCAAATCACCAACTCTGTGTCAGTTCTTTAATATTTATCATAAGATGAAGTTGGCTAAAAACTAATTCCACACTGACAGCCTGAAGCTTGCTTTGTAGCCATGTCACCATGATGTACGCAGTTTCTCAACTTCATCCCTCTGAAGTCAATGAAATTAGTTTTGGAAGTAGTGAAGACTGCTGAGATTGCTATGTAACTTTTCTAATGTATAGAGCGTTGAGGTTACTATGAAACACATCCACCGTGGGAGTGAATGTTGAGGCAATTGTAATCTTGCGAGAAGGAATTTACATTAAGATGACATCCGACCCAAATACCACTGCTGAGAGTGCGGTAAGACTCCACTGCTGGTATTGTGTAATTTCAATGTGTCAGGTCACAATAGTCCAATTCTTGGAAGCTGTTTATCCCACAAGAGCCATCTGGACTAACCCCCATGTTATGCTCAGTCCCCATATCATACAGCAGTCCCCACAAAAAGCAGCTATCAAATTCCCTTTGAGAGAATTTATGTCCTTTGTTAGAATATTGGATTTTATTATTAGATCACACGTCCTTCCGTGGAGAGTAAAGATATTTTATGACCATCGCTTTTGGTCATAAATTAGTGCCCTCCCTTAGTTTTGAGTTGATCAGTGGCAGCAATCTATTACTGTTTAGTTTCTTATTTACCTTTGTGGTGTTGAAGATCTTAATCAGGTCATTACCTCCATTGTGATAAAAACACTTGCATTTCAAGTATCTCTTCATAATAATGGCCTCCCATCCACAATAATGGGTCAGTTAACATTTATTTAAACCTTCTGTATTGAAGCAGATTGTGAAACTTTGGCTAACAGATCTTGTATAAGTTCAAGAAAGAACTGCAGCTGCTGGAAAAATCGAAGGTAGATAAAAATGCTGGAGAAACTCAGCGGGTGAGACAGCATCTATGGAGCGAAGGAATAGGTGACGTTTCAGGTCGAGACCCTTCTTCAGACTGAAGAAGGGTCTCGTAAGTTCATACCCTTTTTTATTCTTCAAAAATCAACGGATTCTCTGTTTTGTTTGAACTGTGTAATCTGGCAACATTTTATTTGTGTTTAGTGATCTATGTATGTGCACTCTTCCCCTCCCTTGCATTTAAAGTCTTGCTGTTTAAGGGGCACTCACTTTCCTCCTTCTAAACTCCTGCTTTATGCCGCATGTCTGATGGTCCTGATGGGGCCATCGTCAGCTCATTGCAGTCCGTCGCACACTCGCACAGAACCTGAGGGAAGGGGCCTCAAGCTGGGTGCTGCTGAGGCCCTGTCCCCCAAAACTCCCTGACAACCTTGTGTGCACGAACAAACGATTAAAGACTATTAACATGAAGCAATGTGGTTTGTATCCTATTTCAAATGAATGATATTAACATGAAGCAATGTGATTTGTATCCTATTTCAAATGAATGGATGTTCCGTTCCTTTGACATAAACCCACCCACTGGATGCATCGCTGTACCATCTCCTCTGGGCTCAAAGATGGACAGTGACAGCGTGGGCAGCCGGGTGTGATAGTGGCCTACCTCCAACACAACTCCAATGCCACCATTTACTGGAGCTGCATGGCAGTCCAAAATGTTTTGAGACAAAGGCAGCCAATTGCCAGAGGTGCCCATCAGAGTGGCTGCCTGTCTGCCAGTAAGATTCAGCTCAAATGTTTTCTTGAAGTTGGATTGAGCTAAACGGTGAATCAGAAACAGTTGGTGCGCAGTTGGATAGGAAGTGGAGCTGAGTTAATCAGTTACAGAGAGACCAATGCCAAAGAAGAGTGGACACATAGATCAAAGGGATGGTGGGGGATCAAAACAGTGGAAGGTGATTAAGTGGATCACTGGAGGGATTGCTTTTCTCCAGAGATGCTGCCTAACTCGTCGAGTTTCTCCAGCATTTTGTGTTTATCTTAAGAATATCGATCAGGAAATTGGTAACATGGAAGGTAAAGGCAAGAACAGCCTTTACAGTGACGATGTGGCAAGGTCAGATAGAGGTCCTCTCTCCAGTTTTATCTACGCCAAATGCGAAGGATTTTCATGCACTTCTTCCACAGGCTCAAAATTGAAACAAATACTTGAATGAACTGTTCAAATTTATCAACTGAAAAATGTATCAGTTGAGTTCTTTCTTCAATCCATCATGTTGGATAGACTTGCAGAAGAAGGGATTACAGAAGTGAGGAAGAGGAGATCGACCAGAGAATACTGAAGAGTAAATTTTCAACAGGATGCTGACGCTGTTCAAAGGAATATTGGTGGATTTTTTTTTTGGTTGTACCAGTCTCGTTCATTGTCATCTTGCATATCATCCAACAAAATAGAACTGATATTGGTGAAATGAAAATAGTTCGGCCCGAAACGTTGCCTATCTCCTTCGCTCCATAGATGCAGCTGCACCCGCTGAGTTTCTCCAGAATTTTTGTGTACCTTCTGTATGTTGAAAAGTACATTTGCATGAATAGCAGCCATGTTGAAAACATAATCTAAATAGCTTTTAATTATGTCTCAGGAATCTCTTTACCAGCAACAAAATAATTAAAAGTAAACACGGAAATAATGGGAGGGAATTCTGGTTAGCAGTCATAAGGTCATGTGATAGGAACCGAATTAGGCCATTCGGCCCATCAAGTCTACTCTGCCATTCAGTCTAAACTCGAGAAAGGATGATGATTAGTGTGAGGAGTTGGTAGGTTTAGTCTGGCCCTCTTTATGAAAGAACTACTTGCAATCTTCAGCTTCTTTTTGTTTTAGCATTTGTACCATTGTAACTGACAGAGTTCATCCTTCAAAACACACCATTTACTCTGCTAGCTCCTGTCTGAGTCTTTCGACTGAACAAAGTATAAACATGACTAAATATAACTGATGCCAGAAAAAATAATCCAGCTTCTTTTTATTATTGTTTATTTTTCTATCATTATCCATTGTGCATAATAATAGATTTTCTCACAATGCCTCTGAACTGTGTGTGGATTTGTGGCAGATTGTAAATGCATGCCATCTATTTGACAGTAAGTGCTTAATCCGCGACATTATGCATCTATATTCAGCTGTGCGGTGATGAAGAATTATAGCAGGTTTCCTTCCCTTAATGTATGTTCATGTAAAGTAACCCGTTATCCTTTGACACCATTGTGGAATAAATAAACACAATCTGTAGGAGAAAAATCATGTTGATTTCATGTGCACCGTGCTGAAATTTTATTTTGGCAGTTTGGCAGATCCTTTGTCTGTATCAGATGCAATAAGCTCACCTCGACACAGGAACAATTCCACTGATAACGTTGACAGGAGCCCATTCCATCAGAGTGGCTGGTGAGCTATGCAGGCAGCTATGTTTAAACACACTTGGTTTAAAAATAGAGGCGGCACTAGATAATATCAAATATTTTTTATGTCCCTGGTTGAAACACATTCTGATAACACAGTGAATTTTTCGACTTGCACAAACTAATTTTGTATATTTTCGAAACTGATGAAAGCTTTTTTACTTAGGAACCAGGATTTTCATCATTCCATACAAGAGCACCTGGTGATAGAATCTCATGTTAACATGAATCCATTTTATTTTCAAATGCATTGTGCAGATCTTTTCATAACACGCCCATTTTGTAGATTCTCATTTTCCCTCCTGCCTATTTTTGATGGAATTATAATCCCAGTATTGCATTCGTCAAGATTGTGGCAGTTATTTTTTCCATCACTGTTTCTGTTTAGAGTTGAAGAATTCTGTTCACAAACATGACAAATACCCATTGCCAACTAGGCTTAGTTCCTCTTAATTTCCACCTTTTCCAATATTTTGTTCATAATGGAAAGAAAACAGCAGATTACTGATCCCCACAACGTTGCCTATTAAACAGAAATACCAGATGAGGATGCCTAATAGCAATTTAAATTGGTATGATTTAAAATATTTCCTTTGATTATGATATTAATTACATTCTATCAAATCAGCTATTGCTAGGAACTGACACTGTGCTGATGCCTGATTTCAGCCTTTCCTTTAGGGCAATGACAGCAATTGGAGGCTCAGTGATTACCTGCAGGGGAAAAGCTTCAGGACAAGTATCCATAAAATGCTGTGCATCTGCTAGCAGCTTTTATTAAGAATACTGAGAAACTCTAACAAATGAGGCTGCTAGCTGAGTGTTGGGTTATATTATCTTTTTTTTTAGAAATGCTGATAAAACAAGCTACACTTGAGCTTAAATCAGCCTCTATTTTTGCTAATGTTATTGCATTGAGAGTGTGTTTTATTGAAGTGATCGGTAATCTTTGGGTGAACATTGCAAATTAAAATGTTCAATATTCTTTATAATAAAATATTGTAATAATAAGACTTGTGATAGCTACATTTGCCTTAACCATTAGGATTTCCCCAACATTAGATTTGTCAAAACCACCTGCAGACTAACAGCTTTTGATTATTAGTGTTCCATCAGGAGATTATTGCGACAGACGTCATCTTTAGTCTTATGATCCTTTCTAAAATACAAAAGTATAATGAAAGATAGGTGGGCCGAAAGTCCTGTTTCTGCACTGTATCTCAAAACAAATTATTGAGTGTTCAGCATCAGAGATGCACTGCTGAAGTAGTACTGGAGACAGATCCGACTGTGGTATTGAAAAGGGAGCTGGATTAATATCTCACTCAACTTAATGTTCAGGGGTTATGAGCAGAGGGCAGAGGAGCGGGTCTCGTGAAATTGCTCATACATAGATCCAGAATGGACCCAATGAGCCAAATAGCTTCTGAGAGTCTGTGCACTATTAAGCTCATACCCTTGAATCAGTGCAACTCCATAAAAACAATAAATTCCAATACAATTAACTTTAACTATTTGAGTGCTAGTTTGCTTTCAGATGAAACCATCAGGTACCTTTGTGATCTGAGAAATAATTTTTGAATGGAGCCAGTATCAGTGCAGCTTAGTAGCTCCACAACAATTATCATTTGTTATTCATAAGAAGAGATATAAAACAGCACACAGTGGCACAGTGGTGCAGTGATAGTTCCTGCCTTACCAGAAACCCGGGTTCAATCCTGACTACGGGTGCTGTCTGTATGTAGTTTGTATGTTCTCTCTGTGGGTTTTCTCCGGGTGCCTCGGTTTCCTCCACATTCAAAAGACGGCAGGTTTCTAGGTTAATTGACCTTTTTAAATAAAAACCTAATTTGTAGTGTACGGGTGATCATTGGTCGGCATGGACTCAGTGGGCAGAAGGGCAGAAGGGCCTGTTTCCACGCTGTATCTCTAAACTAAACGGTAACCGCAGTATAATTATCTGGCAACATATTTTAAAAACATGAAAGCTAGGCATTAGATATAACAACAACCGAGCATTGTTGTGAGCTGTGGCTGTTTAATTTTGAAGTTGAAATAGATCATTTTGCCTGAGGGGTTTAATGAGGTTGTTTTCCAAAGATCAGGCTCTCTAGAAAATGAATAATATTGTCCCCAGGGTCTGATTCAGACACTCGGGTTGACAGTCGTCAGCCTACCTGAAATATTATGACAAGGGAATGAATCTCAGTGAATTATTTGATGAAATCTGAGGCTGTTGACTGAGCTGATCAGACTCTACCTGGGTCTCAGTGCTCCTTAATGACAGGAAGCATTTTGGAGCTGCACCGTGCCAAGTGCCACCTCTGGAAGGCTCGTTTTTCTTTTGTTCAGTGAAAATGACAGAGAAGCGGCATCAATTGCATGCATTCTCCTGTCAGCCAACAATCATGGGTGATAAACTCCTTTGGCAAAACGACGAGCTGGTTTCCAAATCAAAAACACATGAGAGCTTGTGCTTCTTGGAGTTATTCTCCCAGCGTACGGAGCTCCTGATAAGCGCGCAGACTCTGTGTAGAGTTTGTGAGTTCTCCAAACCAGATTAATATGGTTCATAAATGGAACGTATTGCTTGGTTTAATATGTATTGTTCTCCCCACACCATACTTATTGCTCTGAGCAGTTCCAGTTCCTGTGAAGATCCTTGTTGGTGTTGAGACAAGCATGTAATGACACTGAGTGGCGATAAGCCTGCACTGTTGATTAATAATTATTGATTCTTATTAGAAACATAGAAAACAGGTGCAGGAGTAGGCCAGTCAGTCCTTCGAGCCAGCGCTGCCATTCAATATGATCATGCTTGATCATCCAATATCAGTACCCCGTTCCTGCTTTCTCCCCATATCCCTTGATTCCGTTAGCCCTAAGAGCTAAATCTAATTCTCTCTTGAAAACATCCCGTGAATCGGCCTCCACTGCCTTCTGTGGCAGAGAATTCCACACATTCACAGCTCTCTGGGTGAAAAAGTTTTTCCTCATCTCAGTCCTAAACGGCCTACCCCTTATTCTTAAACTGTAACCCCTGGGTCCGGACTCCCCCAACAACGGGAACATTTTTCCTGCATCTTGCCTCTCCAATCCTTTAATAATTGTATATGTTAGTACCAAAGACTAACTTATTCTTGCTCAGTGAACAAGTCATCTCATCAACTGTTGAACTCTCCTTGCACTTCCTGCCTCCCCCTGATATCACACAAGCTTTATGGACAATATGAAAGCGAGATCTAGTTGTGGAGGTAGTTTTTAATGTTATTGTATGCAGGTGACTGAATTCAACTGACTGGGAACGTGGGCAGGAGTGTAGAGAGGTGCAAGCTAGTTGCTGTAAAGGCAACAGTGAGTTCTGGATTCAGGATGCACTGAAGATCGTATCTATTGTATGACCTTTTGCTCTGCCCTTTGGCACAGGTTTGAGTCCAGGGCATTTGGTAAGTCGCTGAGCCAAGGGGCCCAGGTACAATTTGTACCTGGCCTTCTAGCCGAATCATCGCCCCGCTCTTTTCAATGTGGTCATTGGACACCATTTAAAGCAAAAAATTTGAAAACGGTCGTCTATGTTGCTTTATCTCAATGTCTACTTAATTTTTAAAAATAAATTGATGACAAGCCCGTTAAAGTTTTATTTATTTATTTTCTCGCCTCTTTCCAGTGAGAAGGCAGCAAGCGCTGTCAGAGACCACGGCAATGGTGCAGCAGAGAGGCTCTGGTTCATGCTGCCATTAGTCTAGTTGTAGAAACTAGTTGCTTCTCACAATGCACTCCAGCTAAACAAAGGGCTACAGCAGCAATGCTGGCAGTGATTGGGAGCCACACAGCCAAGTATTGCGATTGCAGGACTTGTACGGATAGTGAGTGTGAGGTGCAGGCTGTGGCTGTGTGCACTCCAGCCCAATATAATCATTCTATCACAGGTTCAGAAAACTACTTACTAATCATTGGACAGTCTGTGTTTGCCTCTCTCAAAATAACCTGTCAGAGGAATTATTTTCTTGACAGAGGGCCGGTGCTTTAAATGATGCAAACTGTTTAAATCTACAATTGTACATGCGCAGAAATGATTCACTCAGCATCCATAATTTAAAAATTAAGCAAAATGCACCCACCAAAGATGACAAAGCACATCCCTCATCCCAAAATTAGTTATTTTTAAACTGTACAACTGTAATTTTTTTGTGATGGACATTACATATCAATAGCAATAATTAATACAAGCTTGTTAAATAGACTTTGAAACATTCCTTTTAAATAAACCCATAAATGCCCTGCTTCTCCACATCTCTCACACCAACATACTGTCTTCACATATCTTCATGCGTCAGACACTCATGCTTACATATGGTGTAACTATTTTTCATTCTGAAATTTGTACTATGTCAATGATAAATAAGCCCATTCTTTGGAAAGTGAACCAAAAATGTCACACACGTGACCAGGCGGCATCATAAAGTGAAACATTAAACTATTCTTGTAAGAGATTATTTTTATTCATTGCTATTTTCCTACCTACAGAACTATAATGCATGTCTGCTAAAAAATATGAACATTCTAGCTTTTTAAAATTCACAGAGTTTGTATCATGCTTCCATGTGACGTCACACACGTGACCAGTCATACTTTACCTCTGACCGCAAACAAACATTGTCATCAAGACATATAAAAATTTCACTTGATAAACCGGAAAAAAAATAACCATATATACAGTACAAAACAATACACCTGTCATACTTTCAGAATTAGAAGAGATGTATTCCACCATTTTTCATCTTTTGGGTCACACACGTGACTAAGAATGGGCCAATATCATTGAGTGGCACAGTGACGCTGAGGTGGTAATAATGGCACATTTGAATAGCAGTAAAAGGATTGGTCTAAATCAGCATGGATTTATGAAGGGGAAATCCTGCTTGACTAATCTTCTGGAATTGTTTGAGGATGTCTCAAGTAAAATGGATGAAGGAGAGCCAGTGGATGTCGTGTATCTGGACTTTCAGAAAGCCTTTGATACGGTCCCACACAGAAGATTAGTGGGCAAAATTGGTTGGCAGACAGGAAGCAGAGTGGGAATAAACGGTCCCCGTCAGAATGGCAGGCAGTGACTGGTGGGGCACCGCAAGGCTCGGTGCTGGGGTCGCAACTATTTACAATATATATTAATGATTTAAATGATGGGATTAAAAGTAACACTAGCAAATTTACAGATGACACAAAGCTGGGTGGCAGTGTGAAACTGCGAAGAGGATGCTAGGAGGTTGCAGGGTAATTTGGACAGGTTGAGTGAGTGGGCAGATGCATGGCAGATGCAGTATAATGTTGATAAATGTGAGGTTATCCACTTTCGCGGCAAGAACAAGGAGGCAGATTATTATCTCAATGGTGTCGGATTAGGACAAAGGGAAGTGCAATGAGACCTGGGTGTCTTTGTACACCAGTCACTGACAATAAACATGCAGGTACAGCAGGCAGTGTAGAAAACTAATGGTAGCTGGCCTTCAATAGTCAACCTTCATAACGAGAGGATTGGAGTATAGGAGTAAAGAGGTCCTTGTGCAGTTGTACAGGGCCCCGTGGAGACCGCATCGGGAGTATTGTGTGCAGTTTTGGTCTCCTAATTTGAGGTAGGACATCCTTGCCATTGAGGCAGTGCAAGTTCACGAGGTTAATCCCCGGGATGGCGGGACTGTCATATGAGGAAAGATTGGAAAGACTGGGCTTGTATTCACTGGAATTTAGAAGGATGAGAGGGTATCTTACAGAAACATATAAAATTATAAAGGGACTCTGCAAGCTAGATTCAGGAAATTTTTTCCCAATGTTGGAGTCCAGAACCACGGGCCACAGTCGAAGAATAAAGGGGAGGCCATTTAAAATTGAGATGAGAAAAAACGTTTTCACTTAGAGAGTTGTGAATTTGTGGAATTCTCTGCCACAAAACGCAGTGGAGGCCAATTCACTGGATGCATTTAAAAAAGAGTTAGATAGAGCTCTTGGGGCTAGCGGAATCAAGGGGTATGGGGTGAAGGCAGGCACGGGTTACTGATTGAGGATGATCTGCCATGAGCACAATGAATGGCGGTGCTGGCTCAAAGGGCCGAATGGCCTCCTCCTTCGCTTATTTTCTATGATTCTATGAAAGGAATTTATTTTAAATGCATCTCTGAAGCCAAATGAATCAAGACACAGACTATTATGGTGACATGCTTAAACTCCCATGGATGTCGACAGTTGTTACACTAACATTACCACCATGTAGAGGTTAGCTTTGCAGGAAAAAATAACTTCTCTGGAGATGAAGGAGTTGTTGTCAATTAGCTTCCCTCTTTTGCCAATCACTTTACTTGGTATGCATTGTGTTATATTTTCTAAATTGCACCAATTATATAATTTGCACATTCATTTTTTCTTGTGTTTGTTATCTGAAATTTTCAGATAACAAACTCCAATTCAATGTTTTTCATAATCTCCCAAAGCTATGTCTGATGTGTAGTTTATATAATGATGTAGAAAAAGTGGCAAACAACAGCAAGAACCTAATAATTATCTTTATGATGATTTTCTTTGAATAGGAGCTTTTCCATACATTCTTGTTGACCGTTTGCTTTGGAACAAAACAAGTGGTCATTAACTAGTTTAAGACGCTCATTCTCACCTTCATAACCAGATAATGTTGGAGTATTTTCATATGAAATATCAAAATTGGAAATGTATTTTTGCTTTTTTTCCCCTCATTTCAATATTGATACAGGCACTCCCAGACTTGCTTACGCAAGGGTCATGTTCTCTGAACCCTTATGTAAGTCAGATTTGATATGTTGGAAACCCCATCCCCATCCTCTGCCCAAAATAACTCATTGAGAGTATTAATTGCTTGGGTTGCTCCTAGGCCTGGCCAAGCTGGCCATCCGCTAGGCAGCAGAGGGCGCTGCCCGAGCCGGCTGCCTGCCCCTTTTCCAGGGTTACATCCGTGCCCGCAAGATAACCCTAGAGAGGGACTACGTGTTGTCCACGGGCACCCTGGGGGATTTCCGGGACTGCTGGGCACCGCGGGGGGTGGGGGGTGGAATGTGGAATGTATCTTTAATAAGGTTGTATTATGGTGGTGGGTTTGTTTGTATTGTGCATATTATTGTAGTAATTATTTTTGGTTAAAAAAAAGAGTATTAACTGTCCAGGGCACTTTCCGCAGAGCACGACCTTCTGGGTAAGCGCTGCCGCCATTGCCGGGTTGTTTCCAACGTAAACTGGAGTGATCCTACAGTGTTCGGGAAATTACAGACTGCCTTGTTTGTATTAGGGACTGAGTAAATAAGTCGCCTATTGTGTTTGTCACGGAGTATCCATACACAAAATTAGCTTTTCCATTATTCCACCTACATAATCAATATTATAAATACAATTTCAGTGAAATGGCCTTAGAATTTTGATAAATGGCAACAAATTGAAATGTTGAGATCCTCTCAAAAGCACCAGTGTTTTCCCATTCACCTCACTGATGCAGACAACATGACATTGAGAGGTAGACACAAAATGCTGGAGTAACTCAGCGGGACAGGCAGCATCTCTGGAGAGAAGGAATGGGTGACGTTTCAGGTCGAGACCCTTCTTCAGACTGATGTCAGGGGAATGGGTGGGACAGAGATAGAATGTAGTTGGAGACAGTAAGACTGGTGGGAGAACTGGGAAGGTGGAGGGGATGGAGAGAGAGGGAAAGCAAGAGATACTTGAAGTTAGGGAAGTCAATGTTCATACCGCTGGGGTGTAAGCTACCCAAGCGAAATATGAGATGCTGTTCCTCCAATTTGCGCTGGGCCTCACTTTGACTATGGAGGAGCCCCAGTATAGAAATGTCAGATTGGGAATGGGAGGGGGAGTTAAAGTGCTAAGCAACCAGGAGATTAGGTAGGATAAGGTGGACCGAGCGGAGGTGTTCAGTGAAACGATCGCCGAGCCTGCGCTTGGTCTCGCCGATATACACCTGGAACAGCGGATACAGTAGATGAGGTTGGAGGAGGTGCAAGCAAACCTCTGCCTCACCTGAAAAGACTGTCAGGGCCCTTGGATAGAGTGGAGGGTGGAGGTAAATGGACAGGTGTTGCATCTCCTGCGCTTGCAGGAGAAAGTACCTGGGGAGGGGTGGTTTGGATGGGAAGGGGCGAGTAAACCAGGGAGTTGCGGAGGGAACGGTCTCTGCAGAAAGCAGAAAGGGGTGGAGATGGGAAGATGTGGCCAGTAGTGGGATCCCGTTGGAGGTGGTGAAAATGTTGGAGGATTATGTGCTGTGTGCGACGGCTGATAGGGTGGAAGGTGAGGACAAGGGGGACTCTGTCCTTGTTACAAATGGCGGGAGGGGGAGCAAGAACAGAGCTGCGGGATATTGAGGAGACCCAAGTGAGAGCCTCATCTATAATGGAATAGGGGAACCCCGGTTCCCTAAAGAATGAGAACATCTCTGATGACCTGGTATGGAAAACCTCATCCTGGGCGCAGATGTGGCGTAGATGGAGGAATTAGGAGTAGGGGATAGAGTCTTTACAGGAAGAAGGGTGGGAAGAAGTATAGTCTACCGGCCACATCTTCCCATCTTTGATTTAAACCAGCATCTGCAGTTCTTTCCTACACGACATGTCGTTGATAACTACTTCATTAGAATAATAATAATGAATTTTATTTACGGGCGCCTTATACCGAGGTCTCAAGGACACCTTACAGAGATTTATAGGAAACATATAATCAGAATAAAAAAATAAGTTATAAAGACCAATACACAAATCAGGGACAGAATTCCTTCCAAAAACACAAAAAAGAAAATCAGAAACACAATTTGAGGAGAGAGCAGCGGCAGTGAAACCGCGCCAGCGTCCACTCTCCCCTCCGACCGCCATCTTGAACACAGACTAAACCAGGATCTCAACCTTTGCGTGAAATTCTGTTATTTTAAGTTCTTCAATAATCATAATGAACTAATGTTTAGCTTCCTGCAGCCATTGGCCTCCATCGAGTTGACAGGTGATGCTGGCTGTAGTTTGTTGGAATTGATTTCTGCTGTAAATGGTGGGCAGTTGTTGCACCACTGCATCCCTATGAGTGTCCACAGACCTGCAGCGAGCAATGCTCTGCAACATCAGTACCTGATACAGTGCATGTACAGAAGTCCTGAAGTTCCAGACAGCTACACAGGGTAATGCTGGCAGCTGCCTGAGGAATTATTGATGCTTGCCTACAAAACCTCAAACAATCTTCCTCAAAGTATAGCATTAGGATTCATTTCTCTTTCATATTTGGGAAAAAGAAGTTGCTTCGCTAATTGAGTGTGTTCTCAATATCCAGGCCAACAATTAGGCTGAAAAACAAAGTGCTGGAGGAACTCAGCAGATCAGGCAGCATCTGTGGAGGGAATGGACAGACAACGTTTCGGGTCAGGAGCTTTCTTGAGGTCTTACTGCTCCTCTAGTGATGAACTACCCTTACAAGTCTGTCAGGGAAGTAATCCATTTCTCTGTGTGAAAAATCCTTCCTCACTATGTTGGCTCTTGGTGTTACTTCCCTACTGATAGTAAGGTGAGAAAAATCAACTGGCACCATATTAAAGGGAAATGTTTTTGACAAATCGCTTTTGCGCAGTTGAATGAAATGTATGTGGAAGAGACACTTGTGGAACTGGTGCATGGTTTTCATATATGCCGCAAAAACAGACAAGCCAAATGAACAACACAACTTACGTTATTGTAACAGCATTCATTTTTTTGTGGCGGGACTATGGTGCACAAATGCTTAAATTAATATAAAAGACAATAAAAAAATTGTCTCAACCCCTGCGAGATAATGCTGTTTTATAACCGTCTAATAAGATGAAATGTTTCCTTTCTAATAAAGTAATGTAATTAAACTGTCCTGCATTATTAAATATTAAAATTAAAATATAAATGAACAGAATATCTGGGCATTAGCCAGATATTGTGCAGCTTTATATCAAGCTATGGTGTCTCATATTGGTCAGATTCTGGATTAAAATATATGATTAAAAATTGATACAACTAACTTTATGAAAATCATTTGTCAAATACAACGTTATTCTTTGTCCACCCTGTTCATTTTTGTATTTCAGCCAAATTTGTATTTTGTACCGAATTGTGATTATTATTGACAAAATTAGAGAATAAATTTATCGTATATTCATGGAGATTCCTTTTAACAACAACAAAAGCTAATTTACACTTTAATTAGATGACTTTTGTCTGGTGTACCGTATTTATTAGTGTACAAAACAAAGGTGCCCAAACATTGCTCTCTATTGAAATGTTGTTTGCAGATTGTTTGAGTGAGAGTATTAGACATAGTGTGGAAACAGACCCTTCTGCCCAACTTGCCCACACCGGCCAACGTGTCCCAGCTACTCTAGTCCCACCTGCCAGCATTTGGTCCATATCCCTCCAAACCTGTCCTATCCATGTACCTGTCTAACTCCTTCTTAAATGTTGGGTTGGTCCCTGCCTCAACTACCTTCTCTGACAGCTCATTGCATACATTCACCACTCAGTGATAATGAATTTCTATTATGTGTTCAGATTTTATTCTGGGATGTGTGTTGTTTTATATTAAAGTATGCAATATTTAAGGTGCTTAGCTGCTTTTTAACAATAAGCTGCAATAAGCTGCTTTTTGCTATCCAAAAGCCCAGATATAGTATTAATGCATGACTCCATAGCAGATGATGCCTTCAGAAATTGGAGTTAAATGAGCCCAAGGAGGGTTTCTGTCACAATCTGTCATCCAGTTGCACAAATTTCCCATTGGCACAATTTCAAGCAAAGGTCTTTGTGAGGCAGCGAAGAGCAGAGCACCAACTCCTAACTCCAACCACAAAACCAGGATGATCAATCGATGCTCAATCATTCCCCCTGAGATCCATTAATCAGCACAAGATAATGATTCACCCCATCTAGCCTGGTGGTTGTCTGTGTGGTTTAGCCTGGTGGTTGTCTGTGTGGTTTAGCCTGCGTTGTCTGTGTGGTTTAGCCTGCGTTGTCTGTGTGGTTTAGCCTGGTGGTTGTCTGTGTGGTTTAGCCTGCGTTGTCTGTGTGGTCTAGCCTGGTGGTTGTCTGTGTGGTTTAGCCTGCGTTGTCTGTGTGGTTTAGCCTGCGTTGTCTGTGTGGTTTAGCCTGCGTTGTCTGTGTGGTTTAGCCTGCGTTGTCTGTGTGGTTTAGCCTGCGTTGTCTGTGTGGTTTAGCCTGCGTTGTCTGTGTGGTCTAGGTTGTGTACTTACTAACTGAGCGTTGAAGTGTGAGATTAGAATTATTTCTCCTTTTTTATGACCTAACTTCTGATTTGATTTCTTTAAACTTTTGCTTTCAGTTCAACAACATAGCAAAATCTGTGAGCTGCTTCAGACACCTTGTGCAAGCTAATGTCCGAAATAAGAAGGTCCTCAAAGATGCAGTTAATCAAATACAGGCGAAGGGAATCACTGATTATAAAAAAGGCTTTATGTTTGCTTTTGAGCAGTTGATGAATGTAAGTACACCCAATCTATTTGAAATGATTATGACACCACGTTGCGTTTAGTTCTGAAGTCAGGCTGTGTGTTTGTTATGCATGTTCAATTTTGCAACAATGGAATTATTGCAAATGATTCTGGTAATAATTTTAAGGATTGAAAAGACGAAGAATATAAAAGCGGAACATCTTTTGAGTGATCAGTGAACAACTCGGGGGCAAGTAAATTACATTTTGTTCTGAAACATGCTGTGATTTTTTAAAAGAAATTAACAATGACTAAAACGAGCAATGGGCCAAGCAAATTTTTATTATTTAGATTCGGCATTCCCAGAATCAGATGATCAGACAGCATTGAAGGCCTAATCCGCAGCACATTGTGGGAGAGTTATTCATCTGTTCCACCCCCATGTTTTTCCCCCCACACTCTCATTTGAATGTTATCATTCAATCTGTGTCCATCGTTCATTCATGATAACTTACCATATACGGGAATTGTCACCATGTCACTTCAGATTCGGTTACCAATATCTTCAAACTGTATCATCTGGTTACCGACATGCCCCTGGAAACTGCTTCGCCCAATTTACCTGATTTTTTAACACTTCCATTGATCGTGCCAACATGTGCCAATAGTAACAAGAGCTGCCAGTGGAAGTGGTACCTGCTGCGACACGATTCCAGATGATTTTCCCTCCTGAACATTTCAGTCTGGCAGCAAAGATACACAACGCCCAGTGAAGGACACACCTGCATGCAGTCCGTGCTAAAATAGCTTCACCACATTGATAGGTAGGATGAGGTGTACATGATCACGAGGGGCATGGATAAAGTGAACACACACAGTCTCTTTTCCTGGGGCATAGGCTTAAGGTGAGAGAGGGGAGATTTAAGGGAGACCTCCTGGGTGACCGTTTCACTCAGAGGATAGTCTAGATCTGGAATCAGTTGCCAGAGAAACCTGTAGAAACAGATGCAACTTAGTTTTTTAAAAGACATTTGGATAGATATGTGGATTGGAAGAGTTTATAGGTCCAAATGCATGCAAATGGGACAACTTGTCTATGCTGTCATAGGTCAATGACTTTATGACAATAATGACAGTCTGGCATTCGGCGGTGGCAATGCCTCGCGGGTCGACCCTTGGTCAGCGGTCGATCAGAGTGTGGGGACGAAGGGAAGAACAATTGAGGACCCGGCGTGGGGAGGAAGAACAATGGACAATGGGGAGGGAGGGGGGTGAGGGAGGGAGGACAAAGGGGAAGCCGGCGTACTTTGTAACTTTGCCAGCACCGTAGGTGGCCGCTATTTGTATACATTGGGTACGGAAGCAAATAATTTCACTGTGCCTTGTCACATGTGACAATTAAAGTTCCAGTATGGCCATTTAACCTTCTCTGTTCAAAGGAAGGCTGTTACTTCGACTCTTTTCAAGTTTAACGCCAGTGATTCCAAGTATTCTCTGTTGATCCAGTTGTCATTACAAACTTGACAAAGAAGCCACACTTCAATAATTTGAACAAAGCCGTTTCCCTTCCACCATCTAGACCATGAGTCCTTGTTGAAATCTGCTTATTTTCCATTCTGTAAAGTCTCGAAGTAATACAAGGGAATCGAGGTAGTTCAAATGTTGGAAATTCCTTAAGTGTTTGTGTATATTATCAGCGTGTGTATTATTAGCATTAATTTTAAGATAGTACTTTTAAGAACTGAGGAATTCTACTTGCCGAACTTCCAATGTATAATGAATCAGCATTTAAATTACCAGACTCTGTGTTCAGGCTGCATTTAACCATTAGCTGTGGCAATGGTCCAGTGCAAAACCTCTTCACGTGGATGCCACACTTGCATTGTAGATGTTTTGTTGAAATCAAGAAAATAAGGAGATAAAGGTATTAGGAGCTTGAAGCAATAATGGAGTATCATTATCAGGTGGGTATCCAGGTGCTGGATTCATATCTATAGATGTGGTTAGAAGCTCGTTTTGATGCGACACAGTCCAAAATGTAATGTTGTACTGGTCATTTAATGGATGGAGATGCAGGGCCGCTGAATTTAAGCACAATATTAAAAAAAACATTTCATTATTTTCTATTTTCTGAGGGAGCATCATGAAATCTATGGCAATCTTACATTTATAGCTATAATATGCCACATGAATAGAATTCACTGGATACAGATTTGGCTTCATGGAAGGAATCCGAGGGTGTTGGTAGAAAGATGTTCTTCGGGCCGGATGCCTGTGACTAGTGGTGTGCCTCAAGGATCAGTGCTGGGACCATTGCTGTTTGTGGCTTATCTGTGATTTGGATGAGAATGTAGAAGACATGATTAATAAGTTTGCAGATGACACTAAAGAGGGAGGTGTCATTTTGATAAGTCAAACCCGGGCAGGACCTTCACTGTGAATGGTTGGACCTCGGGGAGTGTTGCAGACCAGAGGGGTCTCGGAGTACAGGTACATAGTTCCCTGAAAGTGGCATCATAGCTCGGGTGGTAAAGAAGGCTTTTGGCACACTGGCCTTCATCAGTCAGGGAATTGTGTATAGAATTTCGTACATTATGTTATAGTTGTGCAAGACGTCAGTGAGGCTGCATTTGGAGTATTGTTTTCAGTTTTGGTCACCTGCTGTAGAAAGAATGATCTTAAGCTGGAAAGAAGTGCAGAGAAGAGTCACGAGGATGTTGCCAGGACTTTAGGTTGGTCTTTATTCCTTAGAATGCAGGAGGCTGAGGGGTGATCTTATAGAGGTGCATAAAATCATGAAGGGAATTAATAGGGTAAATGTAGTCTTTTACCTAGGGTAGGGTATCATGAATCAGAGGCTAGAGGTTGAAAGTGAGAGGGGAAACATTTAATATGAACCAGAGGGGTGGGTATATAGAATGAGCTGCTGGAGGAGATGGATCAGTCAGGTACTATAACATCATTTAAAAGAGACTTGGACAGGTGCATGGACAGGAGAGGTTTAGCGGGAAATGGTGCAAACACGGGCAAATAGACCTAGCTTAGATGTGGCATGGATGAGTTGGGCTGAAGGGCGTGTTACTGTGCTATATGACTCTATGATTCTATGATTACTTCTATTCATCTGGCAGATTATTGTCAAATAAATCAGATGAGTAGGCTATTGTCTTCCCCATGTCCTTTGTAATGTTGGTTGATTGCCTTCTGGAAGATCATATGGTGAAAAATGATATTTGAAGAGGACTTGAATCCTATAATGAGGCTTTTCTCTTTGGTTCCTATCTTTACAACAAATTACTTGGATATTAGGGAGGATATAATTTGTCTCGGGCTGTTTGGTACAAAGCCTCATCAACAGAGATGGTGTGGAACGCTAAACTTGAAATGAATATCTAGGATAAAACTCCAACTTTGTAATAGAATCATCCCACAGGCTTGCAAAGCTGGATTGTAGATCAAGATGTCTGAAATATGTACCGTTATTTAGTTATATCATGCTGTGTGATTTAAGTGCAATTGAAAATTGAAATTGAATAGATGTTCCCTATTATTTCTTTGTAGTTCAATGTATCCCGAGCGAATTGCAACAAGATGATCATGTTATTTACAGATGGCGGGGAAGAACGAGCCCAAGAAATCTTTACAACATACAATCAGGAGAAAAAAGTAAGTACTTGTAAGGCTTATTAGTTTTGATACAAAAATACCGTGACTCCAATAATATAATTGATTTTGACAGTATTGGCATGGATTGCAAAATGTCCAAATTAAAACCAAGTGAGTTTGGTGCAATAAGGAGCACTTTGTAATTCAATAGGGGGCATATTTTGTCTTGTTTGCAGAGAATTTAATCCAGTTTTTCTTTGGTCCCTATCTCATTCCAAGTATTATTTGGAATAACTTCAAAATGTAATGACATTGTAGATTTGTTGTCGGTTTGTTTCTCTAGAGCTGGGCAAATTATTTTAACGGGAAAACTGAAACAATAATTGGAATTCCATTAAATTTTACCAACACTTTACAACATAATTCTTTGTTATTTTAAAGCTACTTCTCCTATTCAATTGTCAGTCAAATAATATTAGTTCAGAAACACTATCAAACCAAAGCAAGGCATCACCAATGCATTATACATGAATCGAGCAAATTCCACTCGGATGAATAATCTTGCCACGAATTTCGTCTGTAGATTTGAACAAAGGGCACTAACTCCCTATAAGAGTGGCTGAGCTTTGAAATCAGATAGGCAGGAAGTGTGTGCGCAAATGCAGGACAATCTGGAGTTATTTCCTTCTGATTCTCATTATTGTTGAATCTTTCAATTTGCCTATATTTCTGTCTTTCACTTATTTTAATTTCTGTACTCGATTCTTCACAGAATTCAGGGATCAGTTCCTAGCTAGGGTGCTTCATGGCTCTTTGTCTGTGATGGTTGGTGTAGCTGCTGTTCCTGGTCACACTGGTCCAAGAGGATGTTGCACCTGGTGTGCTAACTTAACACAGCAAGATTGCAGTCAAGAGACAGTGTAGTAAACACTGAAGATAGGCACAAAATGCTGGAGTAACTCTGCGGGTCAGACAGCAAGTCTGGAGAAAAGGAATAGGTGATGTTTCGGGTCGAGACCCTTCTTCAGACTAACACTGTGTAACTAACTAACTAGTAAACACTGTGCAGTTTGCTCTTATCTTACTGCGAGATGAGAGTACTGTTATTCTTTTTGTTTTGCTCTTTTACTTCTTGACATTTTCAAATTTCACTCATTTTTCTGGGCTCATAAACCTTTTTTGTTGTGTGCAACCACTTAGCGGAAAGACTATACATGATTACAAACAAGCTGTCTACCATGCTCAGACACAGGATGAAGGGAATAATGATTAGTGCAAGATAAAGTCCAGTAAAATCCAATTAAAGATATTCTGAGGATCTCCTATGAGGTAGATGGCAGCTCAGTGCTGCTCTCGATTTTGTGATGGGGTGGTTCATTTGCCTGATAACAGCTGGGAAGAAACTAAATCTGGAGGTATGCGTTTTCACACTTTTTGTAAACTAGCATCTACAGTTCCTTGTTTCTTTTCATTGGTTCTCCTTGAATCCAGAAGGCTGATGGGTTGGGGATGGGAAGTGCTTTCTCATGGGGAAATAATTTTATCCACAGACAATAATGCTTTGCGGAAGTTGCATTCGATAAAACAGAGTGGCTGTTTGCACAGATTACTGACCATCTTTTCTTAACCTGGTCAACGCCAGGACTAACCAAGCCATTTGTGTAAGTGGCTTCCACTTATTTTGCAAAGGAACAATTAGTAGAAAAGAAACTTTGAGCAGGACTGTGAGTAAAGCATCAATTTGATTTAGAGTAAAAAAAACCTTTGCATTTCAGATTTAGATTTTAGTCAGTCAGCTTATTGTTTAATTTGAAGCTGTCATCCGATCATTTTAATGATATTTATCCCAGGCGATTCTGATAAGAAAAATAGAAAGATAGTACAAAGTGCCTGGAAAACGAGCAGAGTCATTTAACACAAGCTGCTGTTCTGTCATTATTTAGCTCTTCCCAGATGTGATGTTATGTTGTGTTTGCTGTATCTGTGTATCAGTTGGATGTATGCCGATTCTAAAAGTGAACATGAACTTGCAAACCTAGCAAACTGAAGACTTTTCCAGGAAACTAAATGTTTCAGAGAATCTTCTGTGTTGTTGCATATATTGCATCATCTGAGGACTGAAAGCTTGATGTACATCTAGCCTTTGATACGAAATGTAAATAAATAAAGCCACATGGCCACTTTAATTGTAACCTTTGAGTGAGAGCCAGCAGCATTTATATGCTGGCGTAAATCAGCGGGACAGGCAGCATCTCTGGATAGAATGAATAGGTGACATTTCGGGTCGAGACCCTTCTATTATTATTTAGCTGCTTGCCAACTTGAACAGGCCCTTGTGTAGCACTCGTGTTCCTTCCCATCTCAGAGACGAGAATTGTGATCTCCAGAACATGCCTGTTACACCTGGCAAGGGTAGAGTGGAGTTCTGCATCCGACCTCTTGATCAATATCTAGCAGGAATATTCATTCACGTTTGGTGGGAGAGGTCCTCTTCCCTCATTTGATGGGTTCTGAGAAGTTCTGAAATTCGACCTCAATTCTCCATCCCTTGGTTGGTGAAAGTTAATTGCAGATCTGCTGATATCGTAACCAGTCGGAGTGTTCATCCAACACTTCACCACACTCTCCAGATAAAGGGAATTAAGGTAAGATAATTGATCAACCTATCCAATACAGTGGCACAGCGGTAGAGTTGCTGCCTTACAGCGCCAGAGACCCAGGTTCGATCCTGACTACTGGTGCTGTCTGTATGGAGTCCATAGGTGCTCCCTGTGACCGTGTGGGTGCTCCAGTTTCCTCCCACACTCTAACCATGTAGAGATTTGTGGGTTAATTGGCTTTTGTAAACTGTCCATAGTGTGTAGGATAGAACTAATGTACGGGTGATCACTGGTCGACGTGGATTCAGTGAGTCGAAGGTCCTGTTTCCATGCTGTATCTCAAAACTAATCTAAAACAATCCAACATAATCTACACATTGCTGTTCAAAATACAGATACAACATTTACAGGACATTTGGAATCGGTACATGGATAGGAAAGGTTTAGGGATATGGGCCAATCGTCAGCAGGTGGGACTAGTATAGATGGGATATCTTGGTCGGCATGAGAAGGTTGGGCCGAATGGACTGTTTCCGTGCTGTATGACTCTGACTCTAAAATACAGATACACCAGAATACAAAATACTGTAGATCCTAGGCATCTGAAATAAAAACCCGAACATTCTCTTCTCATCCACACCACTGGTCAGATTCTTTAAACTTTACTGCTGCATCTTGCAAGCTTTTGTTTCATTAAAATAGCCATGGAGGTATGTATTCTGTTCCTTTTGAAACGCCTTTTTGACAGGTTGTACTTGGCTCTGTTTATTATTTCACACTATATCACCCCTGTAAGGCATCTTTTCTTAAAAAAAGCCTGTGATCTTTATTGTATTATCTTCCACTGGGAGGTTTCACTGAGGCTTCTTCCAAAATTAGCTGTTCTTGGCATTATGTGTTTGTTGCAAACAAGCTAAAGCAGAAGATAAATGTTTGTTTCATCTTCATTGGTCATGCTTTTGATTGTATAACACTCACAAGTCTGATAAAATGCACTAAGAGTGAAAATTGTAAATTAAATCATTTTAAATACTAACTGACATGTTAGGGGCAATGGGTTGCCTTTTGGTATGTTCAAGCCTTGCAGTGAAATGTAGGTGAGAAGCATATTGATTTATTGGGCACTATGAGGTTGAACCAATTTGCAAATCTTCTGCTATCTCAACATCTGAGACTTCCATCATTTTATTCTTAATCCCCATGCCTTTCTATGTCTTACCATCCATCATTCACTCCTATCTGAGGCTTTAATTTATAATATCCTTGCTTTGTTCACAAGCTATGGAGTCAGCAGACATGGTCTGGTTATTGGGGTTGGTGGGGACAGAGGGGGGGGGGGGCGATGGTGGCGCATTGATTGTGTCACTCCTTCAAACTCCAGACCCCAAGTATTTGTGGGTTTCTTGTAACATCTTGATGTGGAGTAACTAACACAGATGGTTTTGTAGCAGTGGGTCTAAAATAGCCTTAAATTCATCCCCAGCATGCCAAGAATGTGAAGTTACCTCCATCTCTGGCTATAATATGACCTCTGCAAACCCCTTCGGCCCTTTGTTCCTATTCTAGCCAGTGCTGTGCCTGAGGCCACCTTTACACCCCACCATACCCTCCTCCCCATCTCACTCATATTCCCATCCGCATTCTATCACCAGTTGCAATTTAAACATCAAAAGATTCAGCCACAGACCTTGCACTATTCCAGACTTTGCAATTCCTTTGCCGTGATTTTTTATGTATATGAATTACTTGAAGGGATTTAGTCAGTTTTATACACAATTTTTCTTGAAGTGGGTCGTGGGCTTTATGCCACAAGGTAAACACACAAACCTATTTCCCAGGGAGATCCCAGAAGCAAAGTCAAGAGTCTTCAAAGGGGTTTGCAAGTAAGACGAATGAATTGATTGCATTGACATCTGCAATCGTTCAATTGGTTGTGCTTTTGCTTCTAAGAGGGAGGGGGAGGACAATGGAGGACCTGGCGTTGGTGGAACCGCCATGAGGGCAGGTTGGGTGAAGGGGAGAACAAAGGGGGACCTGGCCCGGATACTGTGTATACTTTACAACTTTGTCAGTGCTCTTATAGAAACATAGAAACCTAGAAATTAGGTGCAGGAGTAGGCCATTCGGCCCTTCGAGCCTGCACCGCCATTCAATATGATCATGGCTGATCATCCAACTCAGTATCCCGTACCTTCCTTCTCTCCATACCCTCTGATCCCTTTAGCCACAAGGGCCACATCTAACTCCCTCTTAAATATAGCCAATGAACTGGCCTCGACTACCCACTGTGGCAGAGAGTTCCAGAGATTCACCACTCTGTGTGAAAAAAGTTCTTCTCATCTCGGTTTTAAAGGATTTCCCCCTTACCCTTAAGCTGTGACCCCTTGTCCTGGACTTCCCCAACATCGGGAGCAATCTTCCTGCATCTAGCCTGTCCAACCCCTTAAGAATTTTGTAAGCTTCTATAAGATCCCCTCTCAATCTCCTAAATTCTAGAGAGTATAAACCAAGTCTATCCAGTCTTTCTTCATAAGACAGTCCTGACGTCCCAGGAATCAGTCTGGTGAACCTTCTCTGCACTCCCTCTATGGCAATAATGTCCTTCCTCAGATTTGGAGACCAAAACTGTACGCAATACTCCAGGTGTGGTCTCACCAAGACCCTGTACAACTGCAGTAGAACCTCCCTGCTCCTATACTCAAATCCTTTTGCTATGAAAGCTAACATACCATTCGCTTTCTTCACTGCCTGCTGCACCTGCATGCCTACTTTCAATGACTGGTGTACCATGACACCCAGGTCTCGCTGCATCTCCCCTTTTCCTAGTCGGCCACCATTTAGATAATAGTCTGCTTTCCTGTTTTTGCCACCAAAATGGATAACCTCACATTTATCCACATTATACTGCATCTGCCAAACATTTGCCCACTCACCCAGCCTATCCAAGTCACCTTGCAGTCTCCTAGCATCCTCCTCACAGCTAACACTGCCCCCCAGCTTAGTGTCATCCGCAAACTTGGAGATATTGCCTTCAATTCCCTCATCCAGATCATTAATATATATTGTAAATAGCTGGGGTCCCAGCACTGAGCCTTGCGGTACCCCACTAGTCACTGCCTGCCATTGTGAAAAGGACCCGTTTACTCCTACTCTTATGTGGCGACTGTTTGCCTACCGCGGGTATGCAAGCAAAGAATTTCACTGTGACCTGTCATATGTGACAACAAAGTCTTCATTCATTCAATCGTCAGAGTCTTGAACACATACATTTGTGCTGGAACCTCTGCGGGTGCCTCAGGAGGTCTGCTCTATCTGCTGTTCCAGATGAAACTCAAACATACGAGACCTTGCGTGGCCTCTTGATGGATGGAAGCGACGCCATTCTCAAAGAAAATGCGATTATATCTGGTGTCCTTGTCAATATTTATGTCTGAGTCAACAATTGATTAATTTGTTGTGTGCAAGCTGGCTGCCAAGATTCCATGCATTTCAAATTGACTCTGCTGGTTGTAAAGCATTTTGAGATGCTGTGAAAGGAATGTGGTACTGTAATCCCCATATCACCCTTCTAGCTTCTATGGTGCAAATTTCCAGCACACGTCTGATGTATTTTGTAAAATGTTTTGTCACTCTTCCATGCCATTGATTTGAACTTTATATTAACCAAAATCAAACCCTAGTTGGATCAGGCAGCAAATGGATGATACTGGATTCTGAGGGAAGGCTTTCAGAAAGCTTGGAAGCCATTAAGACAGAAGTCAAGTTTTACTTATGAGAAAGAAGTAGGAAGATAAATAAGGCGATCCAACTATGAGTAGTCTTATCAGTTGATCTTTTTTTTTGTTGAATTTTGTAATGTACAATATCTCAATTTCATCTGTATTCAGTGTACCTGAAAGAGGGCAGAGGGCAGAGGACACAAAGCAACATAATTTAAATTATATCTTTCAGTGACAATCAATATTTTTTGATTGAAAGATAGAGCTTGGAAGCAGGCCCTTCAGCCCATCAAATCCATGCTGACCATTGATCATCCATTCACACTGGTTCTATGTTTTCCCATTTTCGCATTGAATCCCTACACACCAGGGGCACCTTATAGAGGCTGAAACCTTCACATCTTTGTGATGTGGAAGGAAACCAGAGCACCCAGAGGAATGTCACAGGGAGAACATGAAAACTCCAGACTGACAGCACCCGAGGTCAGGATCGATCCTGAGTTTCTGGCGCTGTGAGGCAGCAACTCTACCAGCCGCCCCATTGTGTCGTCCTCTGTGCCACTGCACCTTCCTCATAAAGTAGCAAAGTTACAAAATTTTGAGATTTAAAAAATCAAGTCTGCAATTTATCCCATCAGATAACGCATAAAAAGTGGGTTTAATTTGACACCTAATTCACTTTCATATCTTTAGTATGAAAAAAGTTTTGGCCATTTTCATACTCGGAAATTAGCATCTTATTCCCTATTGCTTTTCCATTGACTTAACACAAAAGCTGTGATCAAGGACAGTCAAAAGGCCATAACTTTCTTAAAAATCAAGAGAACTGAATGAAATTTTCAGTTATTATAGATTAAAGCATTCTGAAACAAATATAAAACATCTTACTTGGATGACCTGAAATTAAAGCATATAATTAGTTAATTACCTAATTGTAGTTAATTACAAAATTGACCGTTGTGACGGAAATAGTAATAAACACCCAGACTGCCTTGAAAATTCAAAAATGTGATATTCTCAAGATCAGAACTTTAATATTATTGTATTATATGCTGTAAGTCCGTAACAGATAGGTAAATAAATTACAATTTCTAGCAATATACCAAATCTTTATGGAGAAGATCAGTTGCTAGCTGGTACATTGGCATATCATAATCAGTAGCATCATCATACTCCTCAGATTGTAACCAATAAGCAACTCTGTACACCTTGTTTTTCCTCAACTTTTCAATTTTGGCATTGTAAACTACAAGTTTTTGCTCTTCAAACCACACATGACATGCCTTTTTGCCCACTACTTTCCCAGTAAGAATGTCCTGTAGATTCCATTTCTTAAGAAAATGATTTTTTTTTTAATAGCCTAAGTATCCAAATAACAAACTAATCCCATTCACACAAGAATTCACAATATAACATGACTTTAAAATCTCACTGTCATGAATTTATAGATGGAAGGAATTTAATGTTTAATTCCCATATATTAATCTAGAAACATCCACTCAATATAATTAAAATTATTTATTTTTTGCACAATACATGGGACTAAAACTGATATTTTGTATAAAAATATTGACTATGGATAGACAATAACACAAAATATAGACGATATAGATGCTCTTATGACATATTTGTCCAAAAAAAAGAGCATTTAAATCATCTTGCGAGTGGGTTTTTCTGGAACGCGATCGATTGGAATGTTGCATTTGCGGTGAATTTGAACCCCATATCGGCAGGAAAAACACAGCCGGTTCATATGGGGCCCAAATCACATTTTTGCAACGTAAAATTTGATTAAAGCCATCCCAAGAAACAAGATTATATGTAAAATAAACGACTTACATTTTGTTTTGTCCCGTTCATGCGATCCGTCACATTGTAGGCGTTGAGGGCGTTAGAAGTCGCATTTAATTTTAATGTAATTATTAAATTGTCTCGCGATTAAATTTTTTTTTAAAAACGGGAACAGAAGTCGGATCGATTTTTCTTCAGCAGCTAGCAGCCCGAGCAAGTCCGCCTCCGATAAGCAGTAGAAAACGGCATTTTAATCCCGCCCCCCTCTCAAAGGCGCCAAAGTCGCGCACACGGCCAGTGGCAGAACTGCAGCACCGCAGAAGGTAAGTTTTGTAACATCGCTACATAAAGAACAAACAATGCAGGGCTGTGAAAACATTTTGTTCATTAGTTTTATAATTCTCGGTCTTCACTGAGAATCTGCTCCCTGTACAAATGAGAGTGTAAAACTTATTGGTTTCCCCATATACTAAACAAATCTCACTATTTATTTTAGGTGCGAGTGTTCACTTTTTCAGTTGGTCAGCACAACTATGATAAAGGGCCGTTGCAGTGGATGGCCTGCACAAATAAAGGTATTTGTAACCTGACATTTTAGCAATAGTGTGTTTGGATAACAGTGATCTATTTTTAATTGGTCACTGTTTAATAATTCCGATTCCAATTTGCACCAAAATGATTTTTGATACTATTTAACATGTTTTTGTTTTATATTTTCAGGCTACTTTTTTGAAATCCCTTCCATTGGAGCAATTCGTATAAACACACAGGTAGTAATATTAAAGTGTAATTTACTACGTCGAGCTTGCTTGCTACTTTGCCAAACATGCTTCAAGTAAAAGATACAAGCTGGAAATTCTCAGCAGGTCCAGGCAACATCTGTGGAGAGAACCCCTTGATGACCTTTTGTGAAATGTCAACTCCTGTTTCTTCCTCCACAGATGCTGCTTGTCCTGCAAAGTATCTGCAGCATTTTATGTTTTATGCCACATATCTTTTTACGTGCTGTAGCATTTTAAATATATATATATATATATATATATATATATATATGCAGGAGCAGAATTGGACAAAGAATAATTTGTTGGTAAATAATTTGGAAATTATTTGGTGTAGTGAAATGGTGTAGTGAGAATTTTCAATTATCTTTGAAATATCAAAGAATAGCAAAAACTGACCAGAGCCAAGAGTTTGCTTTTATTTTTCACCAAAGATTTATCTATGCTCACCTCCTTCCATCCCTGTTAGTGATACTTTCACCTCTGACATCGGCCTCAATCCAGTTAGATTGGTGGTAGAAGAGCCATTTACTGCTGTGGCCTGAGATTCTGAAATGCAGTATTTGGTAAATCTGAGCTAAATACTTAAGTTAACAAGCCTTCAGCTCATCAATGCACACTTGTTAGCATTTATGACAATTATTTTGGAGGTCAATTATTTTGGAAAATAATATGTTGGAAGCTGCTTTGCCAAACGCTGCTCAAGAGGCCCAATTAATGAATTGGGCTTCTTGGCTTAGTTTGTACTTCTCAAAGCAAGGTGTCTGTGAGTGGAGAGAGGAGCCTGTATTTCATTTAGTCCCATGAATAGGGTTATTAATGGCATTGGTTAAAAATGGAACATCTCCTGAACACCAATAATGAATGGGCAGTCTCGCCATTGGATCTAAAAATGCCAGCCGGTTATAGTGTACTAGTGATGTGTTCCAGGCCTCTATGTCTGCATACTGTAGAGCAGAAATATGGAATATACTGGAGATAGTGGTTCCATTAGTTGCTGAGCGAGCTGTGGCTATTGATATACCATGTCCCACAGGATGTACCCAGACTGGTGTAGGCACTATATTTTCATCTTCCAAAGTCACTGACTTTGTCTAGAACATTTCAAGGTCTTGTCATAAGGTCATAAGGAATAGGAGTAGAATTATGCCATTCGGCCCATCAAGTCTACTCTGCCATTCAAACATGGCTGATCTATCTCCCTCCTAACCCCATTCTCTTGCCTTCTCCCCATAACCTCTGACACTTGTCATGGGTTCTTCCATCTGGAAGTTGTTGCTGGGGCAGTCTATCCTGAATTAAATTGTTTTTTGTGCAATCCGTGCATTGTAAATGTACATTAACCAATCTTGTTTCTTGCTTAATGCCAAAAGCAGTGCTCATGAAGTCCAGCTGTACCTCATGCCAGATGAAGGCCTGTTTTACTCGTGCCATAGACTCGATTTATTCAAGGCTGTAACAGTATGCACTGTAAACACTCTGAGAGAACCCAGTGTTTCAATGATCCGTAGCACTTGACTATTCACATAACACAATGGTTACAAGTGGATGTTACATTTTTGAAATTATTCATCATTGATCAAATGTCTCTATACCCTTTCATCTTTATTTTCCCCAGTTGACCTTAACCTTCTGTTCCCTGTTATTTAAAAAAACATTCTCCCATTTGTCTAACAAATGAATGCAATAAAAGACACAATTTCCTGATCAGTTTTATTGCTCTCAGCCTGGTTTACAACCCCCGAAAGTTTAACTTCAGCAAGCTATGCCTTGGAATCTAAATACACTCCCAAATCTATTTCTAGCCGCTCCTAATGATCCTGAAATTCTCATCATGCGTCCCCAGTATGTAAGCACTGGGCTTGAACATATTACACACTAATAATCTTTCTTATAATATTCTGAATTTCCAACATCTATACTTTGAGCTTTGATAAACCAGAATGTCCACTAGACCTCCATCAACACTAAAACATCACAATTGTGCTTTTGATCCATTTACACTGGATAAAATAGTACAGAACAGCTAATGGTAGTGGTCTGGCATGTACCTGGGATGCAGTCCCTGAAGATAGACACAAAATGCTGGAGTAACTCAGCAGGTCAGGCAGCATCTCTGGGATAAGGAATAGGTGTCGTTTTGGGTCGAGACCCTTCATCAGACTGAGAGACAGGGAGGGGGATCAATCCCTGATGGCTGCTCACTACTGAGAGTTCTTTCCACCTGGTCAGACACCTTGGATGTAGGGACTTGGTTCGTCTGATCCTGCACATCCAGGGAGACTGAATCCGGGCAGGCAGCCTTGGGGCAGTGAGTGCAGACACAGAGCCAGGTTCAGCGCCAACTGGCCCAATAAAACAGCTTTATTGAAGCAGGAAATTTAGTTCATGAATCATTGCAGTTTGAACAAGACATTTTATTCAAGATACAGATGAAAATGTTGGTACTTCTGAACTAAATCTGAGACTGCTGAACTCCCTCAAGTCTCCAAAAATTCCCTGACCAAACCACAATTAAAGTTTCTGACTTCAAAGGAGCAGGTCATTCTAAACACAGCTACATGCTGAACGGCAGAGCAATAAGCTGTAATGATCCTGTTATTCCGAATCCAGGAGGTATAGGAGTTAATATCAAAGAGATTCACTTGCTGTGTTCTTAGACCCCAGGGACGGACATTGTGCAGAGTCTTGACCAGACTTCATCTGTATTCAGTTTACCTCAGGATGGTTATATATTGGCTGGAAAGGAATTGTAGCTTCTTGGATTACTGGCTGCAAAATTCTGGCTTGTAAACTGTGGAATGTCCAAGTTTGAAGGATGATCCTCCCTAGGGATACGATGGATTAATGCAGGGAAATTATTTCTTGCGGGACAGTGCAGAACAAGTCAGGATATTCCTGAAATGAGGACCTGGACATTCAACGAGCAGTTTTTCACACATAGTGGAAATCTGAAAATGTTTACGATTGATAGATTCGATTGAACTTTGCATGATGGACATCAATAAGTTCTTGTTGAAGGGTTGGAAGCTCAAGTGTGCTTCAGGAGAGATTGCGCTGAATGCAAAACATGGTGTTGGGAGGTGGGGGGGGGGAGGGGGAGGGAGGGAGGTGTAGGGAGGAGGGGTAGGGCTTGTCTCCCTCTAAGATGGCCGCCTTACATATGGGAGAGCCTTTTGACGTTGTACTAATGACTATTATATGTATGATTCTCCAAAAAACCTAAACTGTCTCCATAGGCGAGCTGTCGGGGGAATTACTCCTGGCATCCTCGAAGATGGAAGTTGATCAAAACTAGGGGCTCTCCCATGCGCGTATTTAGAGGGCCCTGCAAGCTCTGACATTTGGGTTCATGTGCCCCTGGGCTCCGTCACCTCCTTCCTGACACCCTGCCAAGCTTCCATTGTCTCTCAGTCCCATTTTCTTGGATGAAGCAGACTACAAACTTTATTTAAAAGCAAGCCTCTTCACATAAACCAGAATTTTAATTCCAGGGTGGTAACGTGGCAATTTCCAACAACTAAAACCTCTGAGTAAAAAAAAAAATTCCACTCGCATGCTTCACCATCTCTCAGCAAGAAACTACTTTGGTGCTTCTGATCAACCAAACAATGGTTTAAAAAACACTAATACACTGAGTGCTTTGTTTCCTTAATGATTCATATTCAGAAAGTTGCACCAGAAAGCCAGAGTTATTTTTTGTGCGTTACATTGTCGAGAATTTCTGCCGACTGGTTTTGAGTGATACGTTATTCCATATTCATTTATTTAGGAATATTTGGACGTACTGGGGAGACCGATGGTTTTAGCCGGCACAAAGGATAAGCAAGTTCAGTGGACCAACGTGTACCTGGACGCACTGGTATGATTTGAACACTTTACACTTGCACAATCTAGTCATTGTATTGCCATAGACTTGCCATAATAATGGCCCACATGTTAGTTTAGTTTAGAGATACGTCATGGAAACAGGCCCTTTGGCCCACCGAGTCCACTCCAATCGTTGCTCTCCTGCTCACACTCATCTGTTATCCCATTTTTTCCCACTCCATATGCACATGGGACAATTTTATACAGAGGCCAATTAACCTACAAACCCGCACCCGTCTTTGGGATGTGGGAGGAAACTAAAGCACCCGGAGGAAACTCACGCGATCACAGAGAACGTACAAACTCCAAGGACCCAGCCGCTGAGGTCAGCTTCAAACCTGGGTCCCTGGCGCTGTGAGGCAGCAGCTCTACCAGCTGCGCCACCGTGCTGATCTTAGTGGCAAAGGTGACAAATACCCAGCATTTGCCATCAGTTCTCCAGGAAACAGTCAGCAACATTAGTAATTCTCTGAGCTGTTAACCTGCCCCTATTCATAGGCTGCCCTGATTGCTGGCCTTCTCCTCTGCATTCAGGAGAAATCACCAGGACTGACATAAATGTAACTGATGTGAGTTAGCCTGAAAATAACTCGTTATTGTTTGAGGAAGGAACTGCAGATGCCGTTTTAAACCGAAGATAGTCACAAAGTGCTGGAGTAACTCAGCGGGACAGGCAGCATCTCTGGAGAGAAGGAATGGGTGATGTTTTGGGTCGGGACCCTTCTTCAGACTGATGTCAGGGGAATGCTGCATGTCCCGCTGAGTTACTCCAGCACTTTGTGTCTATCTTCGTTATTGTTTGATTTGTATTATAATATCAAAATTACTGTTAGTCCAAGAAAGAAAGTTTGACACATGATTATTGCAGTTTTATGCCAAGGGTATTTCACAAAGGTGGGGATTTCAAAATGTTTAAATGATGATATTTTGGTTTCAAAAGTGTTCATCTATTGGCACAGGGCGCAGCGGTAGAGTTCTGCATTACAGCGCCAGGGACCCAGGTTCAATCCTGACTATGGGTGCTGTCTGTACTGAGTTTGTACGTTTCCCTGTGACCTTGTGGGTTTTCTCCGGGTGTTCTTGTTTCCTTCTGTGCTCCAAAGACCTACAGGTTTGTAGGTTAATTGCCTTCAATAAAATTGTAAATTGTCCCTAGTGTGCAGTTTAGTTCCAGTGTACAGGGTGATCACTGGTCGGCGCGGTAGGCCAAAGGGATTGTTCCTGTGCTGTATCTCTAAAGTCTAAAGTAAAGTCTAAAATCTAATATTCAATTAGTATTCTGGTTTTCTTTCTCTGGACAATTTTCAACGTGATTAGCTGCTGGGGCTGCTGGTGATATCAATGTTGCTATTGCCAGGGACACCCCTGAACTGTGACCAGACTTCAGCAAACAGGAAGATCTTGCTACAGAGGTCATTAGATCTTGGTGGGAAACTTCACGGCTGGTGGCAAATACTTGACATTATTTTAAGAGCAGTTAAAAATAAACATAACAATGCTGCTAAAGAGTACATATTACTGGAATAATACTGATCTTGGTAACATGCAGCTTATCGTCTTAAATTAGCAGGATAAAGGCAGTTGATGATAAGAAACAACGCGTGTAAGACACATTGTTCACTTGCTTGAAATAAACAATATGTGTGGCTGGTGGACACTTGAAAACCCTGTTGTCTTGAGTTCTACTTAATGAAACGTTTATTAAAGGAAGGATGAATCCTTTTAGTCCCAGTTCTATGAGATAAAAGTAAACTGCAATAATAATAAATCCAGGAAGGTTGCCCCGTTGACTGAATCATTTCAGTTGGAAAAGCCTGACATTTGGATGATCAACAAATAACAAAGTATTTCATCTTAATATGCAGTGAGTAACAGGATGAGGAAGGAGGACAAGTGAAAAGGAATGTATTTGGCCAGAGGGTAGTGAATTTGTGGAATTCATTGTTGCCAGATGGCTGTGGAGGCCAAGATATTGGGTACTTTTAAAACTGAGATTAACTGGTTCTTGATTAACAAGTTATGGGGAGAAGACAGGTGAATGGGGTTGAGAGGGAAAAATAGATCAGTCATAATTGAATGGTGGAGCAGACTCGGTGGGCTGAATAGCCTAATTTTGCTCCTATGTCTTATGATCTAGGATTGTGCTACATTTAAATTGAACCTCTGCAAATTGATTTACATATGTTATGATTAAACATCCCATTTAAAAATGTTTTGAAAGTTATTTAGAGCAGATTTTTTTCAAAGATGTAATTCTATCAAAAAAAGGATTAATTCTTAGAATTTATTTTCATTTTGTAAAGCCAGGACTAAAACGGTATAGGAATATACAAAATGAGAATGGAATGTTTGGCATCGTTGGTGTTCATCTCTCAAAGAGCACATGGGCGGTGATATAAATGAACATGAGTTGGAGGCCCTACCTCTTTAAAAGTAATGGCATTAGTATAGATGTGTCCTTATTGATTAGCAAGGAACTCAGCAGGTCAAACAGCATTTGAGGGGCGAAAGAAATGGTCAACGTTTTGGGTTGAAACCCTGCATCAGGATGCCGACACCACAGATGCTGCTCGACCCGCCCAGTTCCCCCAGCATATTATTTGTTATCTCAGTGTGATTATTCCCAATTATAAATTATGTATTTTTCCCCTCTAATTTGAACACTAAGCTTTGTGGTTTTTTTTTTAATGCTGGCAGTGTATCCAATTGCATAAATACCCTGTTCTTGTGTGTGGACACTTTGTAATCCCATTATGTGGGGTGATTAATCTATGAGTCTGGAAGAAGCTTAAAGACTTAACATGCGTGTAAGTGATGCCTTCTCCAATCTAAATACATGTGTACAGGTATCACAAGAATTAGATCTCTGCTTGTATCCATGTTTTTGAAGGCCTTTGTTGACTCTTAGTAAACTTTAGTTAACTTGGAGCTCCAAAATGAATTCCGATGACCACTCATGCAATTTTGTTGGTTGAAGGCCTTCATCCATGGTGCTGAGCGTGCATGGCACAACAAGCCATGATTCAAGGAATAGTGAGTTTATCCATCACCTGTACCGAGCAAGTTGAATCCGTTGCATCCGAGTTGGAGACGATGCAGACTCCAGGAATTTAAGTGTCAAACCCACGGAAGAACAACAAAGAAACAGAATCTTCTTGGAGTTCAAATCCAGAACCAAACAATCTAGGCGTGATTTAACAAAAAAAACTGTAAAGAGAGTAAAAAGCTCGTCAGGTACTGGGCTATATTAGTCATTAATTTCTTGCTGTGCAGGAGAGTCTAATGGTGTGTATGCATTTTAATCATGGCTGTAATTCTCAGTCCAATAGAAGAGCTTAAAAATAGGCACAAAAAGCTGGAGTAACTAAACAGGACAGGCAGCATCTCTGGAGAGAAGGAATGGGTGACGTTTCAGGTCAAGACCCTTCTTCAGACTGGAGAAACCCGAAACGTCACCCATTCCTTCTCTACATTTTGTGTCTATCTTCGGTTTAAACCAGCATCTGCCATTCCTTCCTACACAGAAGAGCTTAAAGATCCAGTCTTTCTTTGGGTTAAGTGTTCTGCTTTGCAGATAAACCTATATCTCTTTTAATGCATTAGGAAGACATTTACAAATATTGTAACCTGCATTCAGTGTCAGCAAGGTTGTTGATTTCCATAAAGTGGTTTATCAATCACATCTGGATCCATTAGCCAAACTCCCTAAGTAGTTCAGAAGTAGCTGCATATCACTGGGATTAATACATCTGCTCTTGCCTGGCAGATCTAAGTTGGCACAGAATTAGTTCAGAAGAATATTAATATTATTCAGCTGGCGGCTGCAGGAGAAACTGCTTAAATATTGGACGGTGTTCCAAGAAATCCACAGATCACTGTTTGATTTTATCAAGCTTTCCCCTCCAGAAATGATTTGAAGAGCATGCTATCCTTCCACGGGAGCTGGTGACCCTCTTTTTTTTTACTTTCCTTTTCTGAAACATGCATTGCCCTCGCTGCCGTTCATTGTTCCACACGTTGACTCTGTTCCTCTTTAGTGAAAGCACACGAAAGGCCTGGCTAGAGTGAACGTGGAGAGGATGTTTCCACTAATGGGAGAGTCTAAGACCAGAGGCCATAGCCTCAGAATTAAAGGATGTACCTTTAGGAAGGAGATGAGGAGGAATTTCTTTAATCAGAGGGTGGTGAATCTGTGGAATTCATTGCCACAGACTGCTGTGCAGGCCAAGTCAATGGATAATTTTAAGGCGGAGATTGACAGATTCTTCATTAGTAGGTGTTTCTGGGATTACGGGGAGAAGACAGGAGAATGGGGTTGAGAGGGAAAGATAGTTCAGCCATGATTGAATGGCGGAGTAGACTTGATGGGCCGAATGCCCTAATATTGCTCCTCGAACTTACGGCCTGACCTCCTGATAATTCCATCATCTTTGTTGTTTTTTTTATTTAGAATTTCCAGTATTTTTGGTTACCATCATTGTTGCTGTTGGTTTGTTGCCAACATTGTGTGAGTGTGGATTACCCATTTAATTTCTCCTCCGTTGTGTTGGGGGTGACAGAGGATGGTGGTTGGGCTGTGCGTACAGGCTCATTACTGAGCAAGGATTTGTCAGGAGTGATGGGTGTAAAAGACAGCACTATTTAATGAATAATGAATATAGATCTCCAACCACTAGAACTATTCTTTTATGTACTAACAATGTAAATTAGTAGCAATTCCCTTGTAGCTGGTAAGGAGGGTAGACATCTGCTAACCAGATGTTCAAACTGCCGTGTGTGGACTCATTTATTTTTCAGTTTGCTTCTAAACATACAGTTCAACCTCTTCTCAGTTGCCCTCAACAAATTTCCTGAACTCGCATATGGCATCATGCACAAATGCTGCTAATTTACTTGACCTATCTCTTATTGAAGAATAGACAAAGAATGTAGTCCAAAAGATTTGTCTCATTGCCTCAACTGTGCTCTTCTCCTTGTGACTTTAGTTTATACCGTTTAGTTTAGTTTAGAGATACGACATGGAAACAGGCCTTTCGGCCCGCCGGGTCCATGCCGACCTGTGATCCCTGCATATTAACACTATCCTATACACACTAGGGACGATTTTTACATTCACCAAGCCAATTTTCCTACATACATGTACGTCTTTGGCGTGTGGGAGGAAACCGAAGATCTCGGAGAAAACCCACGCTGTCAAGGGGAGAACGTACATTCTCTGTACAGACAGCACCTATAGTCGAACCCAGGTCTCTGTTGCTGCAAGCGCTGTAAGGCAGCAACTCTACCGTGCTGTTATTTATCTTATTGTGAACCTCATTCCATATGAAACATACAAAATCTTTTCTCGATGGAGAGTCTCAATCCAAAATGTAGACTGTCCATTTCCCTCCACAGATACTGCCTGACCATTCGAGTTCCTTCAGCTGCTCTTCTCTTTTTTCCTATAAATCCCAGCATCTGCAACTCTTGTGCCTTCAAATCTTCTTCCACCTCTATGTGCCTCTTTTCCTTGTTCAAACTGTACCCTTTAAATACTTCAAGATTTCTATTCATTTTCTGTGATGCAGTATTTAATTCAAAGCACAATAACCACATTTGCTCAACTTTAAATTACCTGCATTTTTAAGGCAGTGATAGATACAGTACAGGTGTCAGGGGTTATGGGGAGAAGGCAGGCGAATGGGGTTGGAAGGGAGATATAGATCAGCCATGATTAAAGGCCTAATTCTACTCTATCACCTATGACCTTATGCATCACCAGAATATCCAAAGTATATTGCAGCCTTTCCCTTTATTTTTGGTAAAAGTTCATTTCTGGTCTACTTCGAACTTCTAGAGAAAGAAGATTAAGTGTAGCTAATAAATGTTATTTGAGTATTGCCTTTGTGAGTTAATAAATATGTAGGGGAGCAACATGCTATAATGCCGCTTGTGTTGCTTTCATTTGACACTTCATATAAATGCTTTTATAACCATCTTCAACCAAAGTGAATATCCGCGATTTATCTTGCAGCAAATACATTGTGCGACAATAGAAAGAAATATACAGTATTTGCTCTGAAATTGTATTCACTGAGGGTGCAACCAATGACAGGGATCTCTATGTGTTGGAAGGAGTTGCAGATAGATACTGGTTTAAATCGAAGATAGACACAAAATGCTGGAGTAATTCAGCAGGACAGGCAGCATCTCTGGAGCCCATTCCTTCACTCCAGAGATGCTGCCTGTCCCGCTAAGTTACTCCAGCATTTTGTCTCTATCTTCGACAGGGATCTATAGATTTCTGCAGTGTAGATTCCCATCCTCCTGATATTATGTTAATCCCTTGTTAGCTCCCAAGGAATGTGGTGTCCGATGCTATTGCCATCATGGAGTAGATTGAGCAGATGATCACAATGAAGATCTTATAGAGCAAGTGAGGTATATAAAAAGGTCTCCTGTTGTGCCATCTTACCAACATTTGTACAGAGAGTGAGATCAAAATAGGGATGGACATGTAACGATGAGGTAGAAGATTAGAATGAATTAGAATTAGAATTAGAATGCCATTTTATTGTCACTATACACATGTACAATGAGATTAAAAGCAGCTCGTACTCAGTGCAGACATGTAATTAGTTCAAAAAACAAAAAAACAAAACAAAGGGGGGGGGGGGTGGGGGGGGATAAGGTGCACAGTTCTGCGGCGCTATATATATATCTATAAAAAGACAATGGGTGAATAGAGTGATTCCTATATACAGTATGGGTTATTGCACATATTAAAAATTACAGTTACAGTACAAATACAGTAGGTGGATAGATGGAAGTCCGGGGGTTAAGCTGTGAAGTCAGTGCATGTGTGAGTTCAGAGAGGTTATGGCTTTTGGAAAGCAACTGTTCTTGAGTCTATTTGTCCTTGTTCTGATGCACCTATAGCACCTCCCTGAGGGCAGCAGGTCGAACAGGCCAAATGCAGGATGGGAGCTGTCCTTGATGATGTTCTTCGCCCTGCTGAGGACCCTCAATGGACGAGCGGTAGAAGGTCAGCAGCAGGTTGGAATCCAGGTTGTGCTTCCTGAGGACCCTCGGAAGTGCAGCCGCTGCTGAGCCTTCTTGATGACCGCTGTGATGTTGTCTGTCCAGGAGATGTCAGCGGAGATGAGGACGCCAAGAAACCGGAAGGTGTAGACCCTCTCCACACACTCGCCGTTGATGTATAGGGGGGCTAAGTCGGTGCTGTGCCTCCTGAAGTCGACAATGAGCTCTTTTGTTTTCTTGGTGTTCAGAGCCAAGTTTTCTGAGCACCAGGCTGTCAACTTCAGGACTTCCTCTCTATAGGCTGCCTCGTCTCCCCTTGAGATGAGTCCAACTACTGTAGTGTCGTCAGCAAACTTGACGATGCGGTTGTTGTTGTGGGCCGGACTACAGTCGTGGGTGTAGAGACAGTATAGGAGGGGGCTTAGCACACAGCCCTGTGGGGAGCTGTGAGTGTGAGTGGAGGAGAGGTGGGGGCCGAGTCTCACAGTCTGGGCCGGTTGGTGAGGAAGTCCTTTATCCAGGCACATGTGAGAGTGGGGAGGCCTAGAGTGACCAGTTTGTTGATGAGAATGTCCGGAATGATAGTATTGAAAGCTGAGCTGTAATCCACAAAGAGCATCCGGACGTAGCTCTGCCCTGCTCCAGGTGGCTCAGCACAGAGTGGAGAGCTACGGTGATGGCGTCTTCTGTGGATCTGTTTGAGCGATAGGCGAATTGGTGAGGGTCGAAGTCTGGAGGGAGATAGTCCTTGATGTGTTGGAGGACCAATCTCTCGAAGCACTTCGTGATTACCGGAGTGAGAGCCACGGGACGGTAATCATTTAGGCTGGTGATGGGAGACTTCTTCAGCACTGGGACAATTGTGGCTGATTTTAGGCAGGACGGGATAACTGCCTGGTCCAGGGAGAGGTTGAAGATTCTGGTGAAGATGCCGGTGAGCTGGTGGGCACACGCTTTAAGCACCCTACGAGGCACTCCATCCGGGCCGGCAGCCTTCTTGGGGTTCACTGCCAGGAGCACCCGTCTGACATCGTTCTCCCTTACAGTGAGTGGAGTAGTACAGGAGCCAGGTGAGGGTGGGAGCAGGCTGTAGCAGATGGGTGCTGCTGTTGTGATGTTTCAAAGCGGAAAAGAAGCAATTTAGCTTCTCTGCCAGCGGCGCACTCAGGTCTTCTGTCGTTGTGGCACAGCCTCTGTAGTTTGTGATGTCTTGTATGCCCCGCCATACCTCCCGTGTATTATTGCTGGACAGGTGGGACTCTATGCTCCTCTTATGGTCCGCCTTGGCTTTTTTAATTCCTGTCTAGTAGAATTTCCGAGGTAGAAGATAAAATATCAGTCAAGAAACCAATAAGTATGTTTTTTTCAGAGATTTACTGCAAATAGGTATATAGCAATGAGAAAATAACATGTTGGAAAGCCTTGAGAGAAAGGGAAAGCAGAAAAGTTAAACAATTAATCCAAGATGCACGAAAGAAGATGGGCTAAAAAGGAAAAATGGAGAGTGGGGAATTGGGAAAACATCAAAGAGTGGTAAGGAGGCAAGAAAATAGAAAAAAAGACTTGGACTTTCTTCTGAATGGTTGAACAATTGTACAGAAAATTGATATTTTTGTCAATGATAAAATTTCTAACCATTATGCCAAAGTGGTGGATTCTCGAGAAACTAGTGTAATCTGATTGTACATCGTTTACTGAACAAAAAAGCATGGATGCTGGAAATCTGAAACTAAAAAAGAAAATGCTGTAAGCACTCAGCAGTTCAGTGAAGAGGGAAATGATCAATGATCCAGTCAATAATCCTTCATCAGTTTAGTTTAGTTTAGAGATACAGCGTGGAAACAGGCCCTTTTCTGCCCACCGAATCCACGCAGACCAATGATCACCTGTGCGCTAGATCTATCCTACACAGTCAGACAATTTACAGAAGCCAATTAACCTACAAATCTTGATGTTTTTGGGATGTGAGAGGAAACCTGAGCACTCAGAGAAAACCAATGTGGTCACAGGGAGAACATACAAACTCTGCACAGACAGCACCCATAGTCAGGATCGAACCTGGGTCTCTGGCGCTGTAAGGCAGCAACTCTACTGCTGCGCGACTGTGCCACCCTTTCCCTAACTGCTGATTTGCCTGTTCTCTCCACCTTCCACTAACACGTTTGCTTTCTCACACTTTCTTAACTGGTTCAGAAGAAGAATCATTGACTTGAAACCCCGTTTTTCTCTCTGCTGGTTATGCCCGACTTACTGAGTACAACCAGTGTTCTTTGTTTTTGTCTTGTAATTGGTATTTGCTGGATTAATGAGTCAGTGGAACATCTTGATAATGACAACTGATAATTGGTAGATAAGAAATAGTCATAAGAGATTTCAGATGCTGGGATCTTGTACAAAATACAAAGCGCTGGCTGGAGAAACTCAGTGGGTCAGGCAGTAACTGGGAAGGGAATGGACAGATGCTGTTTCGGGTCTGCCTATTCATCTTCCTTCACAGTTGCTGCTTGATCCACTGAGTTCCTCCAGCACTATTTTTGTATACTTTGTACAATAAAATTAAAAAAGTGTTTGAAATCTATTGCAGGTCTACTGACTTTAAAAATAGGAAGAAGTGGATAATGTACTAGGATATTAGCCTGGTTTCACCATTTGTAGATATTTGCAAACAAACTCTGTGTTTTCACGATTTTCTGTTATTAACACCAGATTGCCAGCATTTGCAGTGCTGTCACTTTCCTCTCTTTAGTTCTACATTTTGTAATGTTTAAACAATTTAAACAGCATAGACCAGCAAAGGAACCAATTATTAGCTCAGTTTCTCTGTTGAGCATTGGAGGGGAAGGGTTTTTGTTCTCTATAACTGTTGAAATCATATATGAAAGATACAGAACACGACTTTATATCTTTTGAGATCAAATTAACACTTATTGCTTCATATCAACTTACATATACAGGAAAATTAGATTTCAATAAAGCATAGCATTTAATAACATTGATAAAGTGCTGCTTTGATGTTTGTGACATGTGTGATGTATAAAGTTAACGAAACTACTTGCTTTCAGAAGGGAACACACCACACACACAACGCAACGCACGCACGCGCGCACCCCCCCCCCCCAACCCCCAACGCTGTAAGTTCAACGGATGCAACATTTCTACCTGGTGCAGCTTGAACCTTTTTCCTTTTGATCCATCCTAAATAAGAAACACACATCAATGATTATCTTGCCACCCCTCCAACAAGGTATTTTCTGGGAGAAGTTCCATCATTAAAACAACAAGACAGTGAAATGATGTCTGTTGTCAATAGCAATAATGAATTGATTTACTGGTAGTGTAGAAAATGAACATTTCCCTTTCAGCAGGTGAAATCTGTGTAATCATAAACCCAAGTAGTGAATTCTCAGCACCTAATTAGGCTACCAGCAGAGCGAAGTATAGATATGAAGATGAACTTCAAAAGGTGGCTATCTTTTCGACTTGATGAAGCAGATTGCAGAGTGATAAAATCATGTTCACATTTCGAAAGACTGCAGATTAAAAGCTGAATTCACATTGTGGCAATTCTGTTGAGTTTTAGATTGATCTCTTGAAATGGATACTGTATTTATAATCCGGGCACGTACCCACTTTATAAGCTAGTAGCCCAAGCTCCCTGATTTAGTGCTTTAACTTAAAAGCAATGTCACGTTTAAAAGTAAATTCTATTTTTATTGACCTAATCACTCCTTTCATTAATATTTGAAATCTAGGACATCTTTGATATTATTGCGAAATAAAATGTATCAGAGGATTGACAATCTTTCCAATCCTAAACTCTGCAGCTGGACTGAACGACCTTGTACATTCTACCATATTGGAGTGGGAATAGGGGATTACTTTACTTTGCAGAAATCCCAATCTGTCATTTACAAAAATTTAAATGAATCATTCCAATTAGCATTTCAAAAATCTTGAAGGAAAGTCTCTCCCCTGTGACTGTTGTCTTTTATGCACTCATTGTCAAAGCATCGACACATTCTGCTTTAATGCAGGTGTCTGTCTTTGATAGTGTTGTCTCCACATGCGCTACAGCTGAAGTATCAGCAAACATGCCGTAGCCTGTTAATGACTCTGGAATCCATGCTGAATCCTGCACATAAGCCTGTAAAATGCTTGTAATTTCCACTTATCGCCTTCAAGTATATCAGTAAAAAGAGAATTACCAAAAGTGAGATGGACCTCCAGAGATTGTCAATTTACATATCATCAAAGCCTGCAGGGGCATTCAATCAGCACAATGCCGATAGATGATGTTAGTAAGAAGGTATATTCTGCCGAGGCTGAAGGTAATAGGATGGTTAATAAACTGCGGAAGGCAAAGCAAAAGGCTTGATCAATACATCAACAATGCACAAGTTTGTAACTGCCTTGTTAAAGCAATACCTAACAAATTCCCATACATTAACCCCACCTCATTGAAAGTTAATTCAATGCAAGTTCCTCAAAAGCTTTCCTCTACTGTTTTCAAATTAGCCCTCCTAGAATAATAGTCCTGGAGTCATACAGCATGGAAACAGGCCCTTCGGCCCAACTTGCCTGTGCTGAACAAGATGCGCCATCTACACCAGTGCCGCCAGTCCCCATTTGGCCCATATCCCTCTAAACCTGAAACTTTCCCACTCCAACAGTCATAGAATATAGATAAGTACCGTTCAGGAACGGAACCCCCCGCCCATAATTTCAGTGCCGATCATGACATCAACAATCTCTTCTGCTTGCACGTGACTTGCATTCCACCATTCCCTGCACACCAATGTGCCTTTCTAAAAGCCTCTTAAAAGCCATGCCGGTATCGGCTTGCATCACCTCTCCAGGCAGTGCATTCATGGCACACACCACTCATCCTTACCTGTGGTGAGATGCAATACTTAGGCATTAAAGTTCTCCAAGATTTTAATCAGGTTACAAACTCAGGTTAGTAATTTACTCACGGAGACAAACTCAGAGTGAAGAAGGGTCCTGACCTGAAACATCACCTATCCACATTCTCTAGAGATTCTGACTGACCCGCTGAGGTACTCCACCACTTTGTGTCGTTTTTGTAAACCAGCATCTGCAGTTCCTTGTTTCTACAAACTCGGTCCTTCCCCACAAGAATTTCTACAAGATCCAGTGATGACTTTTGCTCTCCTGCTAATCGTGAAGGAATTTGTTTTAAATTAATTGTACAGCTGCTAAAAATGGTTTGCTTGACCTGCTTCTTCGGCTCTCTTGTATTTATATTCATGAAGTGCAGGCTAGTTAGAACAAATTTACTCTTCATCAGTGAACGACAATCAAATTAAAAGGGAAATAATAGAGTTCATGATACTTTATAAGAATTAAATAGTTGAGCGGTTGATGAATTGCAATCATTGCAAATTGAGATTTTTGTTCATCTAAACTGGATTAGTATGTTTTTTTAAATTGGATTATTTCCACCGATATTCTAACCTGTTGCTATTTTTATGTGCATCTGTGTGTCTTATATTCCTGTCTCTCTATATGTACCTGTCACTTTACCGTTACAATAGGAACTCGGTCTTGTTATCACAGGAACTCTGCCAGTCTTCAACCTAACGAAAGATGCTAGTGGAAACCAGGTATGTTTTACATTGGAGAGTGCGGTATTGTCTGCCTTTTTCAAAATATTGTAGAGCAATTTTGCTCCAAAGCCCTACTGCAAATTATATTTGACACTGTTATGAAGTAGAGATTCTGTAAAAGACTGTTCAGATTTTCACATATCAACAAAAATGTCTGCTATTTGTAGCATAATTTGAACATGTGCTGATCAGAACTTCTGCAGAAGCTGCCTTGCAGTCTTTCAACCCTACCAGGAATTAAAGAAACATTTTTACAATTACACACTTCAGATGTGATAATGCCAGGCTGAAGATGAGCCCAAACAATGAGGACCCGGAAGGTCTCTCTTGATTGCCTTTTAATGGGTCTCATTTTTTATCCTCAGTTTAAAAGGCCATGTGGTCATACATTCCTAAAGAGACAAAGTTTGCCATGGCAGTCCGGTCCTCAATATGTCCTCCATGTTCCTTCACAATTTGACTCTGGCTACCGGAACATAATTCTTGCGAGCACTTTATCTTTTCCTGTCTTTCCACCATCCTTCTTCCAGCCACCGGTGAAGGACAGTAGATAATCCATTGGGCTTGACTGCCTGGTGATGGAATAACCATGGGAGTCTGCCATGAAATGTTCAACATTTCAGTGCTCACATAATACTCAGTGTGGTTTTTAAGCCTGGGGAATATGGTCGTAGCTCTCAAGAGTGTGGTTAATAGCGTGCACCATCCCGATGCACCATCCAGTTGTCAGTAAGAATTTCTGCTTGCTTGACATTAATCCATTTGAACTCTGGCTGTAAACCTGCCTAGTTCCTCTCACGGACTACTGATAGCAATTGAGACAAGTGAAAAACAAGCCAAAAGGGTTGCAAAAAGAGACCAAAATAGTTAATATAGATTTTATAGATTAGTGGCTGGAATTAAAATGAAAGAGAATGGTGAAGTAGAATACAGAGAAAAACAGTTTGCAATTTTATAGAGACTTTAATATAGTGAATTATTGCTTGGGATAAACATATTAGAAGTATGGAATATGTTGTTCATTCTTTTTTCAATACATCTCAGATGAAGTTTATAACTGATTTCAGTTTTGTTGTAACGGTGCAGCGCCAAGAAGATTTTAAATAAAATCAATTTCAACTTCCCAGATCTGGCACACACCAGCTCAGATTAATAACCATCATGCGACCATAATAACTTTTTTACTCTAAAATATTTTTGTTGGAACATCGGAACATAATTGTGATAGAATAGCAAGAGATGAAATCTTTACAGTGATTTACGCAAGGGTTTAACCTGGTGATTTGAGTTAGTTTTGTACAAAACACTCTTCACCACACAATGATTAACATAAGTATCAAGGATCCTGCAGAACATTTAGATTTAAATAGCCAATGATTAAAAACATTGTTTGCCTCCATATCACTAAATATAAAAGGTGCCGAATGCTTATATAAATATATATAAAAGTGAAATAAATGAACATTGTGTCAGAGATAATCTTTAATAAAAAAAAATATTGAGGTATTTTGACCATCTGAACTTTCAGAACCAGTTGATTCTTGGCGTGATGGGCATTGATGTATCTCTAGCTGATGTAAAGAGGCTCACACCACGTTACACTGTAAGTATAGTTCGGAGATCCTCTCAGGACATTTACCTTCACCTTCGGCACTCCATTTAACCCTGCATCTGAGTTATTGTACGGGCATTGTGAAGATACTGTATGTTGGCTTTAGTTTAGTTTAATTTAGAGATACGGCACGGTAACAGACCCTTTGGGCCCACCAAGTCCGCTCCGACTAGCGATCCCCACACATTAACTATCACTATACACACTAGGGACAATTTACAACTATACCAAGCCAATTAACTGACAAACCTGTATGTCTTTTGAGTGCTGGAGGAAACCGGGGAAAAACTCATGCAGGTCACGGGGGGAACGTACAAACTCTGCAAAGACAGCACCCGTAGTAAAGATCGACACGGGTCTCTGGCGCTGTAAGGCAGCACCTCTAGCGCTGTGCCACCAAGCTGTCTCCTGTGCAGAAGTGAGAAAGTGCCAGCAGATTTGCATGTTTGAATGTGCAAGCCCCAAACTTCCTGGTTGTTAGTTGCCAATAATTCCTGGACTGTGGCCAAGTCTTGGCAATTCCCTAGCGCTAACATTAGAGAATCTGGTTCCTACTGCAGGAACAGCATCCTCCATCAGTTCAATGGTCTACAGTGGACTAAAGTAGTTCTTAACTCATATACTTTATTTTCATTGAATTTATTAAAATATTTGTTTTAGTTTCCAGTGTTTGGAAACACAGGAAGTTTGGGGCTTGCACATTCAAACATGCAAATCTGCTGTCACTTTTAGTTTCCAGTGTTTGGAAACTAATCATTGAAAAAATAGTTATTTTGCTTGTTCCTGGATGATCTTGATGGAAGAACCACGTCTGACAGCTTTCACAGCTGTTTGAGCCAGGGATGTGGTTTAATAGTCAAATTGTTGTCCTGTTGTCCAGCAATTTGGTGGCCATGGCTTTACTCTGCACCTTACCCCACTCTCACCTGATAAATGTGGACCTAATGGTGAGCATAGGCACCTCGCTATTGACCAGAGTATTTAGTCCATAATGGGTCAGGTTTCCTGCCCATGATCATTGTCTTGCTGCCTGTTTTATACATTTTATCTGCGAGCTTCTGCTTTATACACAGACATTCTATCCAGTGGGCTACATGTTGATGCTTCTGAAGAAAATATAATTGCATTATCTTCAGAGTAGGTTTACATCAGTAAATGGTTCAAGTAATGAATAGAATAGCTAATTCAACGTTTAAAATACTTAAATTGAAAATTATATCAAATGTTTAATGGATTTGCCGCTGTAATTCAGGGTTGGCTTTACTCGCATACTGAATGTGCACTAATTACTTTAAATTTGATAGGTAATTATACTTAATTATAGTTATACCACATTGGCATAAAGACAGTCTAAACATCAAGAAGTTCAGCTATAATCTTCTGAAAATGTATGCTTGCACACTAGTAACGTGCCACTGCATTTTAATGAAATGTAGATCAGCATTTTTTGTTGAATAAAATTACAGTAATTTAAATGTTTTCTTTAATTTTGCATAAAATCCGTGATGTTGAATTATAAAAATCTTTTTACTGTTATAACAGCTTGGGCCTAATGGATATTATTTTGCAATCGATCCTAATGGTTATGTATTGCTTCATCCAAATCTTCAGCCTAAGGTGAGTTACATTAAAATTAAATAGATTCTCATAGTAAATGCATGAGAACCTTCTAGCTCAGGCTTTTAAGAAGACAGTGACTTGTAATGAAATCATTAAAATGGGATAACCGAGAATTGCCTGAATGTAGCATGCCAGATATATTTATTGATTTTGGTTATTTGACACTCACCACTTGCTATTCAGATCAATAACTATTGTGTGACTGTGATAACCCTTTGACTCTAAAATATTTGTATTGTAACATTGGAACATAATTGTAATAGAACAACAGGAGATGACATTTTTATTGTGAGGGTATAACCTGGTGATTTGATTTAGATTTGTACCAAATACTCTTAACCACACAATGATTAATATAAGTATCAGGGACCGTAGAGACCATTTAGATTTAAATAGCCCAGATTAGGTTCAATTTTTATTTGAACAGGTATTTAGTTGGCTGCAAAAAGAAAATGATCACATTTGCACCTTTACTTTGAATTGGCCTTCATCTGTCAAAACTATTTAATGCAACTTCTGTGTAATTGCCTATTAGCCTAGTTTGATATGGGGTGGAATTTTGGAAGCAGGGCAATAATGTGATCTTGCTCTCGTAAAATATCCAGCTGAACGTGCTGAGTTAATTGTGAATGTGACTGTATTATGTATAAGCTGCAATTATTAATAATGTGGCACCTCTGTAATGATAATAGTTTAACCTATTTAGAAATGTATGCTCTACTTGTTTCTAACTGGTTCTTTTTCCAATTAAACTTATCAGAATAGTACCTTCTGATATATTTTGGATATTCTCGATTAACCGCTCTATGCTATGTATAATATCAAGGCGAACATGATAAATGATATGTGTAGAATATAAAGATGAATGGAACTTAACACTTTTGTGGAAGTTTTATTCTGCATAAATAATAGGAATAGGAATTATAAGGAATAAAAGGTTTTAACTATTGTACTGATGTGAAGAAAGTAAATCCGTGGAGATCAGTGCAAATCTGTGCATATCTGACAAAAGTGGTGTTGTGTTACAATGTGGAAGCCAGGATTCTGGGTGTCAAATGCTGACTCCCCTGATATTTTGCTGGAGGTTATTTGAATCAGATTGCTAACTTGGAAATAAAGGGTAAGTAGACAGAAGTGTATTCATTGGTTCATTATTAAGTATATTTGAAATTTATATTTTTTATCAATAATTTTTAAATTATCTAACTTAGTTTCAACTGTGTTTTGATGTCTCTGGTCATTTAGGAAGAGTTGAAAAGGTCTTTGACAAAGACCATCAGGCCACTCTGGAAACAAGGCCACGTGATCCACCAACTGAGATTGAGTCAGTGCTTGTGAGCACTCTGCCTAGTGAGGATAGACACAGCAGTGAAACCTGTACGTTGTTTGCACAGCCACAGCAGGTTAATGTGGCCGCTGAGATAACATGGGGAGTGAGTTCAAGGGACGAGACTGGTCCTGAACTGGACAGAAATGAACATGAGTGAATACAAAGATAGACACAAAGTGCTGGAGTAACTCAGCGAGTCAGGCAGCATCTCTAGAGAAAATGGATAGGTGGCGTTTCTGGTCGGGACCTTTTATCAGAGTGAATGTAGTGGGGGGGGGGGGGGAACTGGAAGTGAGACAAAAAGCAGCACAATTTGGGGCCGGCAACAGCTGACCTCAGGCAAAGGAGGTTCCCTGATAGGCTGATTGTTTGCTAGCGACAGTCTGAGCTAAAGAGGGATATATAGTTGTGAACTGTACAACTGGTTAACGGAGGAAGATCGGGTGGAGGAGGAGGTGTTTGTAGTAGTTACCTAAAATTGGAGAATTCAACGTTCATACTGTTGGGTCGCAAGCTACCCTAACAAAATATGAGGTACTGTTCTAATTTATGTGTGGCCACATTCTGGCAATGGAGGAGGCCCAAGACTCTGTGGGAATTAGAAGGGGAGTTAAAGTGGTTAGCAACCGGAAGATCCAGTAGGCCTTGGCGAACCAACGCAAGTATTCAGCGAAATGGTAATCAAGTCTACACTTTGCCTCACCGATGCACAGGAGGCCGTATTGGGAACACCTGGTACAGTAGGTGCATTGATGCAAATACATTGGAAAAAACTCAGTACAAACTTTGTGGAAATGGCATTGTACGAATACATTTTAAAAAATGCCAGTTTTTCCCCATTTGGCAAAATTCCCAACAGAAATGTTGAAGTGTTTCTGCAGTTTTGCCAGTTTGCTTGTTATGCTACATGTCAGAGAGGCTGCTGAAGGAAACTCCTTCCAGAGCTAAGTGCATAGTAAACACATCTGATGCATTGACTGTCTTTAATTAACTAGCAAACTAACAGTGGATGGAGGTAACTGGAATTATGTACTGACTTGAAAACTTCAATTTTATTTTTTCACTAGAAATTTATTCTTAAACCTAAATTAATCCATGTAATATCATACAAGGAGGTGAGCATGCCTGAGTGTGTGAAATACATAGTAGAAAGATTGCTTTTCCTAAGAGAGTAATAATTAGGGATTGAAATTTGCCAGACTTAAAGGTAAATGATAAATCATCACAAAAGTAAGTTTCACAAATAATTCCACTGCTGTGATTGATATCAGGCATTGGTACTTGGGAGATAGAAAAAAAACACTTTAATTCTACTTCAGAAGCCCATGGATGCACAAAGAATTGGTGATGGTCTTGGCCATTTCTCTCAGTTGGTTCAACAGATACAATGCCTCTTCTCTACACAAAGTTTATAGTTACCAAGAGTGTCAATAAAACGCACAAGGTTTTTCAGGCCTCAGATGCCTCGGATGCTTCAACTCCCTTGCTGAGGAGTGAGTTAGATTGTTTCTCTACACAGATGTCAGCATGTACTTATTGGTAGTGCATGCCTCGAGCTGTAAATGTCCAGTATTCTGTCCGTGCTTTACCATGTATCATTAATCACAGAATTGATACCCAACCTTTGAACATTGCTCCGACCCGGAAAGGACATTCATTAACTAACCTTAGAGCTTGAAGAACTGCCACCGATCTCACTTTCTCAAAGGAGTATTAATTGTTGCTGGTGAGGCAGGCGGTCATGAGTTTTCTGCACAGCTGTCAGCGAGGGCATATCTCCTCATGAGCCCATCATTAATTATTGTACATCCGGTCAGTCTCACCATTTCATTAAAACACTTGTGCCTTGAGCAAGTGTGCACAAAGAAACCAGTGACATAGGAAAAATACGACATTTTGTATTTTGCATTGCCTTGTTGAGGAACAATTCCCATCTTAAATGCAGGAACAAGCTTCTAAGGATCCTTTCTTTGGAATTGCATTAATTTGTTCTGATGTTTAATGTAATTGTCAAATAAACTGGGTTTGGACTTGTCCCAGGAGACTGCATCTAATGGCAGAACTGACACTGAGTTGGTGCAATATAATTCATCAGAGCTGAGACTTGGAGTTTGATAGGAGCTGCAGTCTCCGTCTGGGCAACGGCAAACATGGGCATCTGATGCATGAAGGCAAAGAGAGGCATTTTACTGAGATAGTGCAACACCAGCGGGCCCTTTAATCCGCTTCCAGATATTATGTTGAAAGCTTTGCCAGAAACTGAAGTTTCTCTTCTGTCAAAGATAATGTAAATAAAAGGAGGAAAGTCATCGTGGATCTGGTCCATGCTGAGCCAATTGCCAAACCAATTTAATCCACTTGCTTGCGCTGAGCAAATATCCTATCCATCTACTGTCCAAGTGCTTTGAAGTATCATCATTGTATCCACATCAACTTTTTCCTATGGGTGCTGTTCCATACATGTCCTACCCACTGTATAAAACGTTGCCCATCAGGTGTATTTGAAATCTTTCCCCTCTCACCATGAACAAATACTCTCTAGTTAAAAACACGCCTACCCTGGAGTAAAGACTGGTTGTTCGTCTTATCTCTCGCCCTTGTGATTTTATCGTCCGTGATTTTATACATCCCTCAGCCTCTTATGCTCCAAGGTGGAAAGGACCCATCCTATTCAGCCGCTTCCCATAACTCAAACCCTCCAGACCTGGTATCATCTTCGTAAATGTTCTTGCACTCTGCATTTAGAGGAATATGGGCCAAATGCGGGTAGGCAGGACTAGTGTAGATGGGACATCTTGGTCAGCATGGGTAAGTTGGGCCGAAGGGCCTGTTTCTATGCTGTATGTCTCTATGAACACTTCATGTGCAATGACATCCTTCTATAACAAGGCAACCAGCACTGCAAAGGTACTCCAAATATGTTCTATCAGCAGTAACAAGATGTCCAAACCCCTGTTCTTGATACCCTGAATGATGAAGGCAAGCATGGAGACAGCTTATTTGCCACCCTCGCCACTTTCAGGGAACTTTTGTGTGTGAATCCTTGAGTCTCTCTGCCTACCACACTGCCCAGGGCTGTGTAAGTCCTGCCCTGCTTAGTCTTACCACCATTCAACACTTCCCATTTTTCTGAAGAAATTCCATCTGTCATTCCCCAGCCCATTGGCCCAGTTGATCAAGATCCTATTGTAATCTTAGATAAACTGTTCATTGCACCACCAATGTTAGTGTCATCTGCAAACTTATTAACCATGCCACCTGCCTTCACATACAAATCATTAATTATAAATAATGAACAACAGTGGACCCAGCACGAATCCTTGATGTACACCACCTGTTACAACCATCTACTATGAGTCTGTCTCCTACCTTCAACCCACTGGCATATCTAGTTAGCTGTCCCTGGATCCAATGTGATTAAACCCTCCAAATATGAATTCAAAACCATATGCCTAATTAGTCCTTGCCTATACGATTGCATGTAGATCCTATTTCTCAGAACCCCCTCCAGTGCACCACTGCTCACTAGCCTGTAGTTCCCAGGCTTTTCCTTAGAGACTTTCTTAAATAGAGGCATAACATCGGCTACCCTCCAGTCTTCCGCTACCTCACTGGTGTACATCAATAATATAAATATCTGTGTTGGGACTGAAAAATAATTTCATATTGTCAATATTTAATAATTCACTCATTTTATAGGCCTAAAGCAGGTGCAGCAGATGCCCCTGTAAGATCACATTGGTCAATGGTTAATATGGGGAGGCAGACAAGCTCATGTGTTGTGGTCCTTTTGTTAGCTGGACTGTCGGCCCCCGTGAAATGAGCACGGACATGATGGAATCGAGACTCCCTCATGTTTTCCATACAAATTCATGTACCCGTGTCTCAGGTATGCCGTCTCTTATAGTCACCCACAAACCAGAATCCCCACCTAACCTTAATGCCCATGGTCTTTAATCTCTGAACTTTAGTGATGGACAATATTCTCAAGACCTTAGCAATTGTGATGCATAAGAGAGGAGGGGGGAGGACTTCTCCCTTCTATGCCACCTTGCTCTAAACTCATTGGTGAACAATTAATATTGGGAAGCACGGCTGAACAAACATCAGCTGTGTGCACTGGAGAATTCTGCCCATAAATTCTGAATCTTATTGAGTGGCCTATTAGATAGTCATCTTTCTGGCTTATGCAGTCAACCGTAATTTCACCTGCTTGTCTGATTTTGTTTTGCTCACCTTAGGAAGTTAATAAATCTTTCATCGTTGCAATTTATAACATCACTTGTGTGGCATCTAAAGTGTGGAATTGTTTCTCATCATTCCGTTCCTCAGACATCACCACCCTTTCAGTTTTGAAGTCCCCGTGTAATTGTTACCAGAGCAACAGCACCTCTTTCAATCTCAACGAAAATTAAACTGTCAAGGCCACTTCTACAGCTACATTTATCTGAAATGTTGCCAATTCATCCAACACCTTCCTCCAGCTTCATATGGATTTGTCATGCATTTAATACAGTAGGCAAACTGAAATGTTCAAGCCGAAATCCTAGACAGTCCTCATTCTTTAATCTTCTTTGTCAAATTGCTGCAAATTTGAGGGCAAGTTTTTTAATCAAATATCCTTCTGTCCTATTTTTTCACACCCTGTTTTCACATTTCCATATCAGAGGTTTACACAACATCCTGAAATCACAATCCTTCAGCTGCTGTAAAATGACAATCCACTGGAATGTATATTTTATGGTAAGTCTATTGATAAGCAAACTCAGCACAAATTATTTCAATGTTTCCTGTGTAAATGTAATCTATAAACCACCATCACTTATGGTCTGTTTGCAAAACATTTGACAGCATGAAACATTTTTTAAATAATTGCTCATCAGTGATTTTTCAGCAGAAATCTCTCTCACTACACTTGTGTGGTCATTAAACATTTAAATATTTTTAATATTTTAGTTTCAAATTTCATTTGGCAAATATTAAATTGTTATAATTATGTGATATTATTTTATATTTAAGCATATATAAAATATGGTATTATTGTTATTATTATTTCACGTTTGTCATATACGTAGTTGGAATTTGCCTGGTATTTGTTCATGTGCTCCTGAAGAGTTTAATTTAAATAGGCATTAATTTTGCAAGCAGTGGCAAAGTAACTGCACCCGCTGCTAAGATCACAGATCTCCTGATTGCTACGGCACCAATTTCTCTTCCCCCAACTGTAATTATGATGTCGTGAAGCCGACCGTGTGATTAAATACGTTGAAGATTTTGCACGGGCAGCACAGCAGGAAGCAAAAAGTACAATATTTGGCTCACACTTTGAGCACTTTGAGTGAGCAAAATAAAAAATTGAACGTGCATGTTAGATTAAGGTACAACTCTCATTCATTAATATTATATAATTATAATCTGTGAAATAAATTTGATGGAATGCTAATCTGCATAGACATGAAATTAATTTCTTGGAGCAAGACAAAATTGCCAAGCAGTATATCAGTAAAAACTCCAGCTCATGCAAGAAAACATAACTTTTTCAGGCTAATTGACAGTGACCATTGCTAAATACCGGGACACTGATTGCAGTGGGGACTGTTGAAGAAGAGCTAGTCTACAGAGAAGCACTTCATTGCTGACAGCAGCTTTGGGATTTCTGTGTTGAACTCCACATACACACAGTCCCCCGAACTTGCTGTCAGTTCCACGGTGTCATGACGGCACACATTGACGGTGGCACATTATTCCGAATGTAAAATGTGAGCCAATTATATTTTCATCATTCAAGTTAGGTCTGAATTATAGGGAGTTAATGAGCAGTTCAAATTGGGTCCAATTATATATTCAACATTTAATCAAATCTGTTCCTGTCAGTATAAACAAAACCTGTGACATTCTGCCAAGACCTCTCATTCTTTGAATATATTTATACTTTTAGAATTGTGTTCAAAGTTGGAGCTCAGTGCACTGCACTGGGGTATGGTATAGGGCATGGTCTGATTGTTGATGGTTGCAATACCTTTTATTTAAGGATAAGATGAATTGGTTTGAATAATGAAAACTTCAGGCAACGGCAGTAATTGATTTATCCTTTATGTTATATGGGGATGATCAGCCATGATCATATTGAATGGCTCGAAGGGCCGAATGGCCTACTCCTGCACCTATTGTCTATTGTCTATTGTTATAAAAATAATAAATAAATACATTCACTGGGAGTTCTGGTTCTTGCAACCATTAAACGTGTTTAAAATGTGCTCATTGGCATTTACAATGGAAATTTAGACAGCTAAAAACAATCCAGATTGAGAAGCAGATGAATTGAAGGGGAGAACAAAACATCAGTCTCTTCTTAGACCTCCAGATCATGAGTGTCAGTGCCTGACCATGGCAGGCATGTTAATGAAATATGAACCGACTGATACACCAAAAAAAGGTGACATTCACAAAACAAACTATTGTTATGAATTAATTATGCAGACTTTATTAATGCCTGATTCATAAAATCTTCTAACTTTCATTTTACAAAAATGAGTTGCTGTGTTTTCAAGGCAAATTTCAATCCCTATGATTAGTCAGTAGTTCTGATACAGCTGTCAAAGTCTATTTTAGATTTCTATAGAGTTTATACATTGTTTGTTTAATCCATGACCTCTACAATCTCACTTGATCAAACTACAGGGAGTGGGGTGAGCTCCACCACCACTCCCACGGGTTCTAGTTCCATTATTTCAGGCATTAAGCCAACAAGGTTTACGAGTACCGATTAAGCCGGAGGCAGAAATTAACAATAAATGTTGGAGATGAATTAAACCAACATTTATTTTCTCTGTGTAATATTCTGCTGTTTAAACATTCCAACCTTGATAAGCGGAATCAATTTTCCTCACTCGTGTGTTTGTAAATCAACATCGTATGTTTTGTGTGAGCGTGCAGATGTGTTATGTAGACGTGTTGATAAATCGAGTGTTCAATACTAAATGGTTAATGAGAACAAATTACAATTTCAATCTATCCTTGCCAAACTTTTGAGGTCATTAAACCACTCTGTACTCCATTTCCTTTTCTCGTCAATATACAAAGAAAAAAGCTCCCGCATAAATAACACTGAATTAAATGCAGTACAAAGCTAAAATCAATTAACCCAAACATTTCTACAGCAATTATCACAACCATTTCTAAAGAAGCAGCTAAAGTTACTAATTTTGCCCAGAAACACAGTTGTAAACATTTTATTTGTCTGATATTCATTTTTAAGAGATTATTTAAAGGGATGATCATGTGAATAAGGGAGGGGGGGGGGGAGATGTCTCCTTCCTCACTGCCAAATGAATGGAAACATGGGGCCAACTCTATTTGCCATTTAGTTCTGAACAGTCAGGGCAAAGATGTGTGATCCAGAGGTGGCCTGAAAATAAAAGTAACCTGACATTTCAACAATTCAATTACATCATAATTGTGTTTACTTTTCAAATGGCCATCTTCATCTCAATTTAAACTTGATCGGACAACTTTGCTTGAAAGTGTTCAATTCTTAAGTTGCAAACAATGTTAATGTTCATCATTGGAATTAGAAAATAAGCATACTGAATGTTCTAGATATAAAAGTTGAATATGTTTGTACTTACATTGGTTTGTTAAAGATGCTGTAAGTTAGGCAGTTGCCAGGTAATTTTAAAGTGAGTAGATGGCTAGCATTCTGTATGATGCAAATGATGGTTTGTAGTCCAGAACTACAAGCAAACACTTTCAACATTTCAATTACTCTGGAATGTTAATTTTTCTTTTTTTTCCCCTGCTCATTTATCTCATAAAACCCTACTAATTGTAATAATGCCACTGAAAATATATGTCTCTTTCTTTGTTAACAATCAATACCTTCAACTTTTTAGTTGCGAAGAGGTTGAATTTCATTGCAGAATGCCCAACATTCTTCCATCCTTTGGGGCAGTCTTTTCTTAAAAAATTGCAATAACGATCGACTTTGGAGCACAATCAGAAGTTTGATAAGACTTTTTATACCTCAGCTTGCTAACAAACCTTAATCAATGGCAGGATCCAATAACCTCTTGGCAAGTGAAACTTTTTTTGATCACCTGTAAAGTGTGTTGGGACAAAATGGCAAAGGTAGAAAGATCCTTTCTTTCGAGAACGATTATCATTCAAAGCTGGTAAACTGGGACCAAATTCTGATATCGGTGCAGTACTTGCCTCAGTGAGTAGACCCAAGCTCAGTTCAAAATTGGCTCCTGGGCCTCACGATTTAGGCAAGTTGTTATTTTTTTCTGTCTGCAGAAGGAGCAAACATTGATTTCAGCAAATTTCAGGCAGTGGTCCTTGGGGAAGAATCAGGAGCTAGTGGCTGGACAGTTGGTAATGAGATGTGCACTGATTATCACTAAAGTCTCATTGAACTAGTTCCCACTGATTTCATACAAGATATTTAATTTATTGGCCCTTTTACTCTGCCTGTACAACTGAATTACCCTCTCAGAGGCAGTATTGAACTGTTATCATCATTTTCACACTACTGACACCTACAACTCAGCCATTGGGAGTCATTCGCAACTTTGAAAAAATAGATCAAAACAGTCTCAGGTCAGGCATCTTTCGAGAATCTTTTTGTACAAAAAATAAAGGCAGGAATAGGGAGGCCATTCACTCCTTGCCCATTCTTGTCATTCTTGACTTGTTAGCTTTAGGATTTAATCACTTGATTTGCAAGCCAGAGATATTTAATCTTGGGTTTGTGTTGCATTTAAACCCAATTCTCCATGAGAATAGAATGAAGGTATATCTATAATACAAAGCAAAACATATTTAAATGTAAATTAATTATTCTCCAGTGGAGCAGTGACTGAATTTCACAAACTCTCTTTACAAAGGGCGGCACAGTGGCGCAGTGGTAGAGTTGCTGCATTATCGCGCCGGAAACCCAGTTTTGATCCTGACTGCGGGTGCTGTCTGTCCGGAGTTTGTACATTCTCCCCATGACCTGCGTGGGTTTTCTCCAAGATCTCCAAAGACGTAGGTTAATTGGCTTGGTAAAAATGTAAATTGTCCCTAGTGTGAGTAGGATAGTGTTAATGTGCAGGGATCACTGGTTGGTGTGGACTCAATGGGCCGAAGGGCCTTTTTCGGCGCTGTATCTCTAAACTAAAAATAAAATTAATACTTGCAGTAAAGAGGATGATTTCAAAGGATCAATGTGGACTTACTCAGACATCCCATCCTGACAACTGGACTGCATTTTAGCCATTGAAATATATTTTGTGTTGATCGGTGTTATAATAACGCAGCAATATTGCTTTCTTATTACCTCAGTCAATTGGTGTCGAGATCCCAAAGGTTAATTTAAGAGAGAGACATCCGAAGGCACAGGTAACGTGGTGACAATAACAGTGGTGCTGCAAAGCTGCCAGGATTGAAGCTTTGGGAAAGAGGTTTGGCAGGCTGATGTGCAAGGGCCTAACAGTGATACTGGCTACCAAAACAATATATGAGCATGACTTTCTAAATGCCTCAATGATAACTAATCTATTTTACTAGTTTAGAGCTAACATATGAGATAGTGGCTCTCTTAGCTGCTCTATTTGGATACAGTACGAGCTTAAAAAGAAAGTTAATATTAAAGATGGTTTGCAGATATAGAAAAGTGGTTGGTTTTGCCTATGACGGGTGCTGTCAATGGTTTACCATGGACACTGCATGCATTCCTTGCATTTGTCTGATGACCAGGGCACACATCCCTGTGTGGTGATAAAACTATGGACAGTTATTTTTCTGCTTCAGGCTTATTTGGACAGCCCATCATTGTCATTTTCCATAGCATGACGTTTTCCTGGTAAATGCCGCCCGAACAGATGGGAAGCTGCAGCAACTAACTGTTAAAACAAGTATATTTGGCAACGAAAGAGTTAACTTGCTTTAAAATGTGAATAATGCCTTACCTTTTGAATTGTTCTCAATGTATAACAAGTATTTCTACACTTTTTCCTCCATGTATATCTAAATTGTAAATTTTTCTTCTCCGTTTGAAAGATCCAGTTGGGCGATGTATCAACATCTAACGTCATTACTGGTCTTTAATCACCTATGTTGAATTATTTAATTTCCCACTTTACCTGCTTCTGATCAGTGAACTCTTCCCAAGGATAATGCTCGAAAGAGCACCTGTGGTGTCTTAAGTCCTGTTCCACTGAATAAACAATCTGTGGACATTGCACTCGTTCTGCTTGTGGACAAGTACCTGTTCTGCATTTCCCAAATTCTCTAATGGCCTAACTGTAATAAGGTGCTCCTGGAGTGGAAACTGTGAACCAGAACTATGTTACACTGTGCTGCCTCATAACCATACGCCAGAGAGACTGCCCCAAGGGTGTAAACTATTGAAAGCAAATTAGTAGCATATGATAAAATTAGTTCGGCAATAATGGTAAATTCTTACAGATTTTTTTGTGAACAAAGGTGAAATTTAAACCAGATTTGTACCCATGAAAGTGGAATTGAAGCAATTCACTCATCCTTGATAACCGTCTGCAAAATAACCTTGTTTTCATTCTGAATATCATTGAATAAATTACTACCTGTTCTCTCTCTCTCTCTCTCTCTCTCACACACACACACACACACACACACACACACACACACACACACACACACACACACACACACACACACACACACACACACACACACACACACACACACACACACACACACACACACACACACACACACACACACACACACACACACACACACACACACACACACACACACACACACACACACACACACACACACACACACACACTCCCCCCTTCTCTCTCTCTCTCTCACCCCCCCACCCCCCCCCCCTCATATATATATGGTTTGTCCATTTAAAAATAATTTAATTAGTAATGGAATGGGAACATTTCTTCTGTATGGAGAACAAAATTAACGATTTTGTACACTGCATTTCCAGACCATATTTCCAAACTCATTTACCATGCTACTATCTTTGAAATTTAAGAAATGTAGCTGTGAAAAGTTAGTATTAAGGCTTGTGCCAATATTTCTTTGTCATATATTCATCACGATGTCATACTCATTTGCAGTCCAAAGCATTTGCATGAAATTTGGTGCGTTGATGCAAAAGAGCAAGGGCATGTGGAACTTAAATGCTATCATCTGAAATGCTTTGAATCCTTCCATTTAATCTGATATCTCTTCTATTGATTTAGTTTGTTTTTGATGTGCTGCTTGTGTCGGCTTTCTGTAGGTGTTCCTTTGAAGAATTTGCATGGGTGTGTTGTGCAAGATGGCAATATAAGCTTGCTGCCTGTTGTTACCCTTTTGATAAGTTCTCATTGATTAATTGAAGTACAGTGGAAGAAGCTGAGGAATCTGCAATACATTGCTGATAATGCACTGGAGGCTCCTGCCACGGAACTCACTCATTTAGGAATTTCATATCAACTAAAAAATAAACTGTGATGGGCATTAAATTCATTTACCAATAGATGATTGCAAGTGGCTGCGGCCTGCAATCGTCTCGTGATATTCAGTCCATTTGGAGCTGAATGTGTAAAAGTGAATAAAACTTTTATCCAACACTCACTTCATGTCAAAGCCAGTAGCCAAACGCAAGTTTTAACCCCTATGTATTTCCAAATTTAGTTTTCACTATTCTTTCCCCACTCCAGTTGCCATGAAAAGGTTGGAGGCTCCTCTTCCCGAGACTAAATTTAGGCTTGAAAATTTGTGAAGACACAAGAGGCCGCAGATGCTGGAATCTTGAGCAAAAACAAACCGCTGGAAGAAATCAGCGGGTGAGGCAGCATGCATGGAGGAAAATGGACAGATGACGTTTCGGGTCTCATGGAGTGTCCAGACTGACCTGAAACGTCGTCTGCCTGTACCAAAACCTGTGCCTCAATTGCCAAAAGTCTCACTAAATATTTCAACATGTAATCCAGCTGAAACCCCCTGAAAGATGTACTTCTCAAATGCATTGTTCTAAAGATTGCAGAGGATCTATCAAATCTTCACCAGACGTGAAATACGATGTAGTTATACTGTGGGGTGGAATAAGTAAAATAAGCAGTGGACTAATGTAGAACCAGCCTAAGGATGACCAGGGGTGAAGTCATTTTCTCTTGATTGTTTTATATCCGAACATATGCGAACAACACGTCCATGCCTTTATTTTAAAAACAAATCTGGGTCTTTTTAAATGAAAATGTTTCTGCTATCCCTCACTATTGATTCCACTAATTACTCAGTTTCTTACTTCCTCTCTTTTTACAACAGAAGATTCTTTTAATCTTTTGCCAGCAATTCTCTGGCTAAGGATCATTGGAAAGAAAGATGGTGATCAAGCTTTTGTAATTGATTTTTTTTAGTACCCTCGGGTACCGTTCATCCGTACCTGGTGATTTATCCACTTCCAAAGATACAGAACCACATTACCCTTCCTTTTTTCATGAATCATACATTAAAGCAGACATCCCGTTCTATCCTAAGCCACATTGAGGTGGCTGACAGGATGTTATTATTATGCAGTAGCACTGATCTGCAGTTTTGCTCTAAACTGCTTGTTTCTGCCAAATTGGCCATATTATGTTTCACACGGTGTCAATGCAGTGCAGTGAACAGCAGTGGATAGCTGCAAATGGGATGTGAATTGGAACTGCATGTTATTAGGTTTCTCTCTCAGCTTAACCCAACTTTCTCCAGGCTTTGTCTGATATAAATGCACACCGCAGTGCACCCACTGTTATCCCTCACGTAACACCCCAGGCTACAGTCATCTCCCACTTGCATGCACCTTTGCTCAGGTGAGGAGGAAGCTGACGCTGAGGACAAAGCTTTGCTGTGTGGGAAGGAACTGCAGATGCTGGTTTAAACTGAAGATAGACACAAAATGCTGGAGGAACTCAGTGGGTCAGGCAGCATCTCTCAATAGAAAAGGAATAGGTAATGTTTCGGTTCGAGTGCCTTCTTCAGACTGTTTAATAGGAAGCTTTGCTATTCAGATATTCAGAGGAAATTGAAAACATGTAAAGTTAGAAACATTTTTTTTTAATGTTCATTAAAACTCCTTAAAACATTTAATGGAAAATAAGTTGAAATACATAAAACAAAATAAGAGTTACGTAATATAAATATAATTATCTACCCCATTTCATTGTCCAAAAACCACCATTAAAATGAAAGACCAAACTAACGCCATATGTAATAGGTTTGGGATCAGAGAGGCAATTTCTCTGTGACATGGAGTCCAGTTGCACAGTGGAGTGAGAGAGGCTGTGGCATCTAAGACTTGCAATGTGTTCATGCAGGTCTGGGAAGATGTTTTTGGAAGTGCTGTCTATAACTGGGAAGATTCAGCCCATTATTTACATTGGTGCTTAACAAAGTATAATAAAATAATTTGATCAGACTTATTGTATCCAGCCCACATCGGCTTTTGGTTTATGTTTGGCCAAGAGTCATTATAAAGTGGCCCAGTGTCTTCCTCTGTAATTCATCAGTGTTATTTTGTTGCTGTCTAAGCTGCCTTTGTATAATTGCTTCTGACTTTCAGTTTTTTTTTCTCCATAACCACACATTTATCGGAATGTGTTGTGACCTGCTTGCCGGATCGTATCGTGATGCATGCTGCATGGATGGTAATGTCCTGGGGTCTTCTGTGCACGGACCAGTTGTCATTTAATGCTGTCTCATTCGTTATTTAATGAAGGCAAACTGTATTGTGTAATGCAATGCAGCCCACACCTCTATTGTTATGTCAGGAGCATCTACTCTGTGCAGATGCAGCCTTCCCTGAAAGAACTGAAGGGAACATTGCTGCACTAGGCAGATGCAGGAAGGGGCTCTTTGATTCATAGATAAACACTGCAAAGACCACCAATCCACTTTGTCTCCCTATATTGAACACAAGTTTCACTGATGCTGTGGGAAGAACAATTAACAGATGTAAACTATTTTTTATTTTTTATTGAGCAACAATCAAAGTGCTGGAGGCCCTCAGAGGGTCGGGCAGGATCTGTGGAGGGAAATTGACAGATGATGTTTAGGGTCGAGACACTTCTTCAGACTTAAGGAGGATCTGAGGCAGGGTCCCGACCCGAAACGTCACCTGTCTACTCCTTCCACTGATGCTCCCTGACTGCTGATTTTGTTTTTTGCTCAAGATTCCAACATCTGCAGTTCCTTGTGTCTCCTGTTAATTGTTATTGTTGGTGCATATGCAGTTAGATGAAAGCAGAGCAATTAGATGTGATCTTGAGTTCCATTCCTCAGCTAGAAATGGTGGTTTACTTTTTCACTAAATGTGAATGGTGTGGTATGGAATTAGAAGGATGAGATCCCTGTTGATGGTGCGCAGATCATCATTGGACCCTCGAAAATAGACACAAAATGCTGGAGTAACTCAGCGGGGCAGGCAGCATCTCCGGAGAGAAGGAATAGGTGACGTTTCGGGTCGGGACCCTTCTTCAGACCTGAAACACCACCCATTGCTTCTTTCCAGAGATGCTGCCTGAGTTATTCAAGCATTTAGTGTCTAGCCTTGATCTAAACCAGTATCTGCAATTCCTTCCTACATCATTGGGCTCTCATTTATTTCAACCCACAATCTCACTTGAACACCTTCAGCCCAATCCAAAGAGCTGCATTAAGGAGGAGCGATGGTTAAGTATGTAAGAAAAACAATTCTGTCTGTTGCTCAGAATGCGGCTTGCAATTAAATTGTAAAATTGCAATTGAAAATTGTTCTCCAATTCTTCAACCAAAGCTCTAGTGTTTAGCAAAATAAAGTTGAACCCCCCCTGTTCAATGGTGATTGTGATTAGGAATCATTTACGATTGGCTATGCCTTGTAATTCTATGGCCCTCCTGTGTGAAATAATTCTCAGAGTAAATTCCACATCAAATTGCTGAAAGTGGTGCACCAGTCGGATGTATATTTGGCATTAGCAAGTGAAATACCACCAGTCTCGTAAATGTTCCCTGTGATCCCAAAGGGACAGTTAAAATGGATTACCTGACTCCACAGTTGCTGATAGTTAGTGGAGATTAATTTTACAGAGCTTTGCTCTCAATGGGTCATAAATTAAGTAAAACAAACCAATAAAAAGTGTTGATGTATTGCTTATAAATTGGACAAAAAGTGAGACATAACCTTACAAAGCCTAGATCTTTTGTAATTGCCACCAGACCGAAATAACAAACTGCATTATTTACTTTGAGCTGCCTTAAACAAAATTGCTTTCTTCTGATTCTGAGAACGCATTGTCCTTATTTTTAGGGTATTATTACTGAATTCATTAAATAGAAAATATAAGCATTGCTGATATAATTAATTATACTTTTTCTAACGTAAAGGTTAAATTTCAGCACAATTAGTCGGAAGCGTGTAATGCCTGTGGGTGTTAACATGGGGCATAATTCAAACAGCAGCCGTATTGGGTTGGTAGACTAAACTGTTATCTCATAAGAAAAATTATATTATGCACATGTATATCATAATAATCTCCAGTCAAGGTGAATATTACATAGGGAAATTATTTCCTAAACAAATGTTTGTTTTATTGGCTGCTAACCTTTTATTTAACATCCTTATTTAGAAAGGAAAGAAAAATATATCCGTGCTTTACTAGTTCGGGATCAAATGTTGAACTTTATGTCAACTTATATTTTCCACTTATTGCTTGATGATTATTTCTTTCGGTTTAGAATCCCAAATCTCAGGAGCCCGTCACTTTGGATTTTCTAGATGCTGAACTGGAGAATGAAATTAAGGTTGAGGTAAGATGATCTTGAATGGCCACTGGCTACTGAGAGTGACATGTCTAAGCCTTTTAACCCTGTGAAGCCCGGATTCAGTTTAAACACAATAAATATCATGTGAACAGATTTATATGCAAATCTCCTGTTTTTTTTGTCCTGGCCTTTTGTGTGGTGCAGGTCATGTGTTTACTTGAAGAATCTCTGCAGCTTTCTCATTGAATGTGACAACTTGTCAGTGTAATCGTGAACAGACTTTGGCTGGCAAACGTTCAGCAATGAAGGACCCGTTGTGGACCTCAGGACTGACCGTCCGTCCAGGACCCGTTTGTGAGCTATAGTGATGGTCAAATGTGTAGGAAGAAACTGCAGATAGACACAAAATGCAGGAGTAACTCAGCAGGACAGGCAGCATCTCTGGAGAGAAGGAAAGGGTGACGTTTCGTGTCGAGAACCTTCTTCAGAGTCATGTCAGGGGAGAGGGTGGGACAGAGATAGAATGTAGTCGGAGACAGTGACTGATGGGAGAACTGGGATGGGGAGGGGATGGAGAGAGAGGGTAAGCAAGGGCAACCCAATGAAATATGAGGTGCTGTTCCTCCAATTTGTGCTGGGCCTCACTCTGACAATAAAGGCAGCCCAGGACCGAAAGGTCAGATTGGGAATGGGACAGGGAGTTAAAGTGCTGAGAAACTGGGAGATCAGGTTGGTTAAGGCGGACTGAGCGGAGGTGTTCAGCGAAATGATCGCCGAGCCTGCGCTTGGTCTCGCCGATGTACAGGAGTTAACACCTGGAACAGCAGATACAGTAGATGAGATTTGAGGAGGTGCAAGTGAACCTCTGCCTCACCTGGAAAGACTGTCGAGGTCCTTGGACGGGGGAGTTAAAGGGACAGGTGTTGCATCTCCTGCGGTTGCAGGGGAAATTACCTGGGGAGAGGGTGGTTTGGGTGGGAAGGGACGAGTTGAACTGGGAGTTGCAGAGGGAACGGTCTCTGCGGAAAGCTGAAAGGGATGGAGATGGGAAGATGTGGCCAGTAGTGGGATCTCGTTGGAGGTGGCGAAAATGTTGGAGGATTATATGCTGTATGTGACGGCTGATGGGTGGAAGGTGAGGAGAAGGAGGACTCTGTCCTTGTTACGAATGGGGGGAAGAGGAGCAAGAGCGGAGCTGCGGGATATCTAGGAGACCCAAGTGAGAGCCTCATCTATAATGGAAGAGGGGAATCCCCGTTTCTTAAAGAATGAGGACATCTCCAGATGCTGGTTTAAAACGAAGATAGACACAAAAAGCTGGAGTAATTCAGCGGGACGGGCAGCATCGCTGGAGAGATGAAATGGGTGATGTTTCTGGTCGAGACCCTTCTTCAGACTGAAAGTCACGGGAAAGGGAAACAAGATATAGACGATGATGTAGAGAGATAAAGAACAATAAATGAAAGATATGCAAACAAATAACGATGATAAAGGAAAGGCCATTATTGTTAGCTGTTTATTGGGTAAAAACGAGAAGCTGGTGAGACTTGGGTGGGCGAAGGACGGAGAGAGAGGGAATGCCAGGGTTACTTGAAGTTTGGAGAAATCAATATTCATACCACTGGGCTGTAAGCTGCCCACGCGAAATATGAGATGTTGTTCCTGGTCATGCTGGTCAAATACCACAAATGGAACTTTGGAACTCCAAGAATGATCCCAGATCGTTTCATTTAGCTGCAATACATTACTCATTCCATGAACATATACTCTGCAATTATCCATATTTTTCAAATAATCTCATCACTATTAAGCTTATTTATTGCTATGCAAACTAATACAATGTGCATAGGATGTTGAAGGGAATAGATAGAGTAGATGTACAAAGTCTTTAACCCAGAGTAGGTGATTCAAGAACCAGAGGATATAAGTTGAAAGAGGAAAGATTTAATACGAATCTGAGGGGCAACTTTTTCCACAGAGAAGGTGGAGGGTATATGGAATGAGCTGTCAGGGGAGGTTGGTGAGGCTGGTACTATTACAACATTTAAAAGGCATTTGAACGGGTATATGAACTGGAAAGGGTTAGAGGGATGTGGGCCAAATGCAGGCAGGTGGTACAAGTGTAGATGGTCCCGCCCCCCCCCCCCCCCCCCCCAGCAACGTCATGTCCGTTATTGGACTTTCTATTGAGCGGCAGTTGGTCCGTAGGGCTGTAGGCGACGACGCCTTTCGGGTAGGTGGTGTTTCGACAGATCGGCCATTCGGTAAGTTTGCTTTTAGGCTACGCAGCTTTTCGGTTCGTTGGCTTTTAGGCGTCCCTTTTCGGTTAGTTTGCATTTAGGCGTCCCATCCTTTCAGTTAGTAGGCGTTTCGTCTTCGGACTCTTTCGGTTTATTGGCGTTTAGGCCTCGTTTCCATTTGGTTCTTTGGCTTCGACTTCTTTGCTTCGGCCTCTCGTCCGTCGGCGCCACGTCCGCACACAAAACTAAACAGCTCGAAAGAATCTAATTAAATGCATTAACCTGTAAATTAATTAAATATAAAGTGAAACAAGAAATAAATGCAACAAATATTTGCAACAAAAGTTTATAATTCATAGATGTTTTTCCCCCATTCCTTCTATTTATCTATTATAATGCTCTTTAATATCTGTTATATGTGACAATAAGCTTACAAATTCATTGTTGCATGAGTGCTTCATGGTAGTACATTGTTCCTTCCCATAACATTGCCACTCACTACTGTTGTACTCTCGATCCTTTGCATCATAGATTTAGAAGCAAGCTCGCCTTGGAAAAAGCTTTATTGAGGTTTACTAATAGTTGTATTGCAAAGCAGTTTGGAGATTTGCACAATATTGAAGGGCTGTAAATTATTTTTTTTGTCTTCAAGATACGACATAGCATGATAGAGGGACAAAATGGTGAGAGGACCCTTGACACACTCATCAAATCTTACGATGAGGTACAGTCTACAGCTAATTGGATGTTTAATCAGTCTCTGTTGATTTATTTTGATAAAGCATGCAAGAATTGTTTCAAGGAAGGAAAAAGCATTCCTTGTTTATGACGTTTCAGAAGTGAACAAAAAATAATATTCTTGCGTATGGCGTGCACAGCCTAAAGTTGTGGGACAACTTGTTCCATTTGATCTTATTTGATTGTGCACGCCAGGTTGATTGCATTCGTTGAAACAGGGTGGGCCACGTGAAGGTTGCAATCTCCCACCCCAAAATAATATTGAAGATATGGCCTTTGCCAAAAGCATCCAGGACATCTAATGGTTAACGGTTGGTGTGGAATGGACATGGTTTTCAAATCCTTGCTAATGATAAAACATTGTTCATTATTTTGCCTCCCTACAGTTAGCGGTGCACATATGTTTTTTTTCTTCCCTTCTGAGGAATTGATATTCCCAGGAATCTGTTTCTTCCAGCACTCCCAACCCTTCAGTAGCTCTCTGCCTAATCTGCATTACAGTGAGAAGGCTAGAGGGAGGCATCACGTGCATTAACATGCATCAAATATACCAACTGTATTCTGATCATTCTAATATTTTCCCCCCAGTGCTCTCCAAAACTGACAATCCCTTTGAAGGGATCACTATGGACTAATACTCCATGTACCTGACCTAGTTCCCTTGCCATCTCTACAGCCCAAGCACAAAACCATCTGCAAAATACTACCAAGGCATTATTCTTAAATACTTTTGTCACTGAGGCTCATGGAAATCTACAGTCAGTTTGCAGAACCAATACATCCTGTTGAATGATGCTGAAAATATCAGCATTATAATAATAAAAACAATTCAAATGTTATATTAGCTCCCTTGGTTTGTATTCCAAGGATGTGCAGGTTTGTAGATTAATTGATTTCTGTAAATTTCCCCTTGTGTGTAGGATATGTCTGATTGTTGGCCGGCATGGACTCAGTGGGCCGAAGGGCCTGTTTCATGCTGTATCTCTAAAGTAAACTAAAGTAATATATGTTAGTTCCAGTGACAATTATCCAATTATTGGCCCTTTTCCTTCAGGAGCAATAGCTCTCTAACCAGTCATAAACCAGTTCTCTCAATTATCCCTGGAGAGAATAAGTGTTGTCAGCCCTCCTGGCATCATTGGTCAAGATTTATCTCACAATCAATGGCACTAACATACTGACAATTATTCACAAAGCTCTTAATGGGGCCTTTAATAGGCTACACCATTCCTACACCAGTGATCACTCTTCAAAAGACCTCATCGGCTGTTAAGCATTTTCGTGATGTCTCGAGGAGGTGAAGGAGATAATATAAACGCAATGTTCAGTTGCAGGTCACAATGCATGAATTATAATGAGGACACGGATACTGAAAATAAAGTTATATTCATTATTAATAACCTTTTCTTGTCATTCAGCGATATATTGACAAAGGGACTCGAACATACACTTGGACTCTAGTGAATAGTACAGATTATAGGTAAGAGTCTTCAATAATTTTTTTGAAGAAATGCTATTTAAGTTTTATTTAACTCATTATTTCTTGGGGGGGGAAACGCAGTTGGTTTTAAGGACTATTATGCAATTGTCCGGAGCTGGTTTCACATGCATTTCTAGCAGGGTAGCCTTTCTGTTTGTCTTTTACATGATGCATGAGCATTGTAAAAACTTTGCAGTGAGGGATTTGGGTAAGTGACCTGCATGCTGAGTGTGCAGCAGTAAGTCACCTGAAACTATTTGTCTTCATGCCACCAGTTTAGGAAATCCTAGCACAATCCACTAATCCTCCTGAGGCCATGATGAATGTTACATAGGATCTTTTCAATATTGCCACAAGGCAAGTTTGTTCTCATGTCGGGTGAAGCCATGTAGGAAGTGTAGATATAAGAATATTGCTTACTCAGCGAGCTTCATGTGAGCAAGGGATTTCATTGTGCCATGGTATATATGACAATAAACTAAATGGAATCTGAATCTGCCATTCGGTGGAGTCCAGTTAAGTTTGTGAGGGAACAAAACATGCCTCACCTCTGCATTGATGTTGGGGTGGGGTTGGTTGGTGGGGTGGTACTGAATGCCTTTCTGGGATAATGGTAAAGTACATTGTGTATCAATGCAGAGAGAGCTTTGTTCGGTACCTTTCTCATTCTTAACTCGGAACCGCTTGAGACTGACACTGAAGCTATGCTTTCTGGAGACAATTTCTACATGTTAGCTCTTCCAGAAGGTTGGAAAATCTGTCCTGGAACCTTACGCTTCTGCTTCATGTCTGATGACCAGTTTAGGACCAAGGAGAACTACTATGATGCAATAGCCTAACTTAGAGGAATTATGCTGAGTCACAGCATAGCATAACTTTACCCACACACATTTCTCATTGAAAGGAAGCACCCAGGTTGAGGTTCGATGGTTTTTTAAAAAGGAAAAATAATTATATCTCCCAACAAAAGTTTTTTTTGCCATTCCTATTATGTTGCCATATTGATTATTTCTACTGTCACTTCTAACTGAAGCGCAGGCTCGGCGATCGTTTTGCTGAACACCTCCGCTCAGTCTGCCTAAACCTACCTGATCTCCCGGTTGTTCAACACTTTAACTTTCCCCTCCCATTCCCACATTGACCTTTCTGTCCTGAGCCTCCATTGTCAGAGTGAGGCCCAGCGCAAATTGGAGGAACAGCACCTCTTATTTTGCTTGGGCAGCTTACACCCCAGCGGTATAACATTGACTTCTCTAACTTCAAGTAACCCTTGCTTTCCCTCTCCTTACTTTGAACAGAGATTAAGGAAAAATGCAGCTAACTCCCAGCTAACAAGGATCCATTCTACATTTTCCTTGATCTCCATTCCCTTTGTCCTATTTTCACACCTTATGCTTATCTATGTATCTGTATCTCCCCTGACATCGGTCTGAAGAAGGGTCTCAACCCGAAACGTCACCCATTCCTTCTATCCAGAGATGCTGCCTGTCCCACTGAGTTACTTCAGCATTTTGTGTCTAACCTTATAGAGTTTGGAATTAACATAATTCCTCTAGAGTTGTTTTTGGAATACGTTTAGATTACTTTACTTTAGAGATGCAGCATGGAAACATCCCTTCGGACCGCCGAGTCAGCGCCAACCAGCGACCACCCGTACACTAGTTCTACCTACACACTAACAATTAACCTACACACCTGCACGTCTTTGTAATGTGGGAGGTAACCAGAGCACCCAGAGAAATTCCATGCAGTCACAGGGAGAATGTAGACAGCACCCACAGTCAGGATTGAAGCCTGATCCCTGGGTCTATAAGGCAGCAACTCTGCCGCTGCTCCACTGCATCACCCTTAAATAGATTTTAATGGTAATTAAAACCTTACTCTGTGATACTTTTAGTTCAAAACATTTTTGATTTCCAAAGATCTCCATACATCACTCTACACAATAGCCAAAGAATTGGGTCCTCAGGTTCTCGTTTAATATGGGAGGCAGGAAGACTTGGGCAGAATTTCCCCTCATGGGCACTCATCTACGAATCAGCTTGGAACTCTCATAATGGGAACATTGGATAAAGTTCAGCAAAGGGACATAAAGTTGATGTACTTAAACTATATAGAGTAGCATCACCTAAATCTACAATAATGAAACTTAACCCAGCAAGGACTCGGCATCTTTGGAAGAGTGGGGTTGGCGGTTGGAGATGTTCATTGATGTTTAAGTAGATTTATCTGGCATGCAAATGAAAACGTGTTCTGCTTGATGCCCGCACTGGTCTGCCAACCTTCTATGTATCGGAACAGAGGATGGATTGGAGAATTGTGATTTTGTTGGGAGTATTTCAGAACATTTGAAGTGCTCTGTATCCTGTAACGTCTGAGAAGAGTGAAATGGAGCTTGTGTTCAGGTTGATCCTGAACTGCTAACTCTTTCTCTCTCCCCAGATAGAAACATAGAAACATAGAAATTAGGTGCAGGAGTAGGCCATTCGGCCCTTCGAGCCTGCACCGCCATTCAATATGATCATGGCTGATCATCCAACTCAGTATCCCGTACCAGCCTTCTCTCCATACCCTCTGATCCCTTTAGCCACAAGGGCCACATCTAACTCCCTCTTAAATATAGCCAATGAACTGGCCTCGACTACCCTCTGTGGCAGAGAGTTCCAGAGATTCACCACTCTCTGTGTGAAAAAAGTTCTTCTCATCTCGGTTTTAAAGGATTTCCCCCTTATCCTTAAGCTGTGACCCCTTGTCCTGGACTTCCCCAACAGGGAGCAATCTTCCTGCATCTAGCCTGTCCAACCCCTTAAGAATTTTGTAAGTTTCTATAAGATCCCCTCTCAATCTCCTAAATTCTAGAGAGTATAAACCAAGTCTATCCAGTCTTTCTTCATAAGACAGTCCTGACATCCCAGGAATCAGTCTGGTGAACCTTCTCTGCACTCCCTCTATGGCAATAATGTCCTTCCTCAGATTTGGAGACCAAAACTGTACGCAATACTCCAGGTGTGGTCTCACCAAGACCCTGTACAACTGCAGTATGACCTCCCTGCTCCTATACTCAAATCCTTTTGCTATAAAAGCTAACATACCATTCGCTTTCTTCACTGCCTGCTGCACCTGCATGCCTACTTTCAATGACTGGTGTACCATGACACCCAGGTCTCGCTGCATCTCCCCTTTTCCTAGTCGGCCAGCATTTAGATAATAGTCTGCTTTCCTGTTTTTGCCACCAAAATGGATAACCTAACATTTATCCACATTATACTGCATCTGCCAAACATTTGCCCACTCACCCAGCCTATCCAAGTCACCTTGCAGTCTCCTAGCATCCTCCTCACAGCTAACACTGCCCCCCAGCTTAGTGTCATCTGCAAACTTGGAGATATTGCTTTCAATTCCCTCATCCAGTTCATTAATATATATTGTAAATAGCTGGGGTCCCAGCACTGAGCCTTGCGGTACCCCACTAGTCACTGCCTGCCATTGTGAAAAGGACCCGTTTACTCCTACTCTTTGCTTCCTGTTTGCCAGCCAGTTCTCTATCCACATCAATACTGAACCCCCAATGCCATGTGCTTTAAGTTTGTATACTAATCTCTTATGTGGGACCTTGTCGAAAGCCTTCTGGAAGTCCAGATACACCACATCCACTGGTTCTCCCCTATCCACGCTACTAGTTACATCCTCGAAAAATTCTATAAGATTCGTCAGACATGATTTACCTTTCGTAAATCCATGCTGACTTTGTCCAATGATTTCACCACTTTCCAAATGTGCTGCTATCCCATCTTTAATAACTGACTCTAGCAGTTTCCCCACTACCGATGTTAGACTAACTGGTCTGTAATTCCCCATTTTCTCTCTCCCTCCCTTCTTAAAAAGTGGGGTTACGTTTGCTACCCGCCAATCCTCAGGAACTACTCCAGAATCTAAAGAGTTTTGAAAGATTATTACTAATGCATCCACTATTTCTGGAGCTACTTCCTTAAGTTCCTTAAGATGCTGCCTAACTTGCTGCATACTTCCAGCATATTATATTTTTTGATTTACAGCATCTGCGTTATTTTGTTTTCAGTTCAGGGGAAATAGATTCAACCAATTTGGTTGTTCAAACACTGCCAGGAAAAATTAACGTATCAAATCATTGGTTTGCTGCCACTCGTGCAAAGGGACAGATGTGGGTGCATTAATGGCAGTGTGTTTCATGTGGTAACAATGTAATCTTTTATCCATGCTATTATTTATGTGCTAACTCATCACTTCCTGGAATCCATTAGTTATATGAAAATATCTGTCTGTTTTCTCTAGTTTGGCATTGGTGCTACCACCTTATGGTTCTCATTACATCAAAGCCAAATTCGACGAGGCTATAACCCAGGCTAAACGTAAGTATTGGAAAGGTGCTCGCTGACTTGGAAAATGCATGCAGGAGAGGGCAAAGTATCGATACTGCAAAATAATAAAATATCTCAATAATAAAATATACTTTGAAAGTTTCTGAAGGATTAATAAGTAGATTGTCAGATAGATGTCTTCCATAGTATGAAGCAATGATTCTAAAGTATTGGAGAAACAGACATGCAAGGATGTAAACGACTGCATGGATGAAGTTGCAAGAGTGCTTTTTTCTATCAAAGTTCCCTTACTGAATATGCACAATTTCCCTTGCCATGTAATTTTAGAATCATTGTATTGCTGTACCTTCTAGTTCTATGCATCCATTGAAAGGTCTGTTTATAGCAGTTGATTAATAAATATCTTGCACGATCGTTAAAATGGCCTACCATTGTTAAATGAAAAGAAATCCAGCCATAAAATTCTTAATTATTTGCCCAAGTTTTGTATCAAAAGGGTGGCCAGGCTCCTGATGGCCACTGCTGTTAAGGTGTCAATTAGAAAGTAACTTTCTGGATTTCTGCCAATCCAGGAAGTCAGTGCTCAACTTTGTTGAGGAAGTTAATCGTTCGCTGCACAACCGGATAATCAGTCAAAACCAAATTTCCCTTTCTGCCGTGTGCAAGGAAGCCATCTTAACACAGACTTCCAAGACTTTTAAAATTACAACCCATACAGTGGTTATTGCAGCCTTTGTGCATGAGACACCCTAATGATTCATCCACATGAAACCTCCATCATTCAGTTCCAAGATCACGCATTATGGATGGGCATTTTCTTGACCCATCTTCAATGATTTATGGATTATTTTTTGACTGATCAGAGATGACATCTTTTCCTCAATCAGTATCTGATCAAAGCAAAACATCCATTTGATTCAACCAAACAGTGTCACATCTCTTCAAAGATAATTTATACCCATCAGCTTATTATTCTTGCTGTTAGCGACCATATGTGTTTCTGAAGTTATCACATCTTCAGCATTTCCACAGAGAGTTATTGCTTTTACGACCAGATCTATAACCCAATTACATCTCAGAAATATTCCATCTATACGCAATGAAGTCAATTAAGTCCTTCACAGTCTGTTAGCTCAATTACGGAAGAGAAAGTTAGGTCATGATCCATTTTAATTACTGATGAGCACAATTTTTTGGCACTAAAAATTAATTTCTTCAGATTTTAATCATTATCATGGATCTTAAAAGTTTAAACTTGTTTCTGTACCATTTATCTTAATGCTATCTTTCTCTCTCTTTCGTTCATATTTTGTGCCTATTTTTTCATTGACACACACTTCCTTGCGAATCTCTGCCATGTTCCTATTCAGTTCTGGGTCTGATTGATGAAGCAGATACCCAGTTGTCCTGTTCTCTCCCCTCTGCAACCCAACAGAGGGCACTATCCTGCTGTGACTATCGTTGCTGCCAATTCAAAGGCCCCGACAGAGTCTGGGTGCAAATGCAAGAGCAGGCACCTCTTATTTGCCACTGACTGCAAGATCCAAACAGTTGCATTTTGAAGAACAATATTCCCCAAGATTTGAATTGGTTTCTAGAGTTAATTTGACTTCACCTTGAATGAATTCCACAGGGGAAATGGTCACAGAGGTGATACAAGTCTCACTCACCCACTTCCATGTGATAGTTTTTCTTGTTCTTTTATTTTGTACTTTAAACATTTTAAGATGAGTTGCAAAAGCAAAATTAAATAACAAATCCCCTCTTGCAGGTGTGATGTCTCCAGCCTTTCAGCAGCACGGTGGTATAGTCTTACACCTGCACGAATTGTCCAACCCTTGGAGAAACCTGTGCCAATTAAACATGTTCCAAGGTTCCTTTTATATGTTCTTGACTTAACAGATACCCTGGCATTTATAGCGCAAAACGTTATGCAGGCAATCAAAAATCTCTGAAATATTTGGCTAAAATATGTCCCTTGATGTCCTAACCATCCCTAATCATTGAAAGAATTAATCCAATACTAATCACAGATCTTCACAATTATTATTTTTTGGAGTTTGTGCTAGTTTATTGTTTCAACAGCCTTCCTTTTAAAATGTTTCATCAGCTCTCTTTCAAACTGGACATGCACAAGCAAAGACCGGGCATGCGCAACCCAATCAATTCATCCTAAACTGTTGCTGATCAGAAAAAAATACCGAAGGTTGAAAGGAAAGTGATTTACAATTACATAAGATTATTGGGAATTTGCACCCTACCCAGTGACTTTGAAACACTGCTTTAGTGATGCTCTACCAGGCAGATTTCTTGAAATTCCATCGAGTCATACAGCACAGAAACAAGCCCTTCGGCCCAACTCATCCATGCCGACCAAGTTGTCCATCTAAGCGAGTCCCTGTGGCAGTGTTTGACTATAAACCTTTCCTATCCACGTATCTGTCCAGTGTCTTTAAAATGCTGTTATAGTACCTTGCTCAACCACCTCCTCTGGCAGCTTGTTTAAAATACCACCATCCTCTGAGTTCCTATTAAATCTTGCCCCTCTCACCTTAAACCTATGTCCTCTGATTTTTGATTTCCTTTCCCTGGACTCACCATTTACCCTATCTATTCCCCTCATGATTTTATACACAACTATAAGATCACTTCTTGCACTCCATGGAATAGAGTCCTTGCCTGCCCAAATTGTCTCGTTAGCTCATCCCTCTACTTTTGGGAGTTTCCTCATCTAAGATCCATTGGCATTTCTCCATTATGTGGAGATTTGTTTGAGTTTGATCAGTACGTAGCAATAGAATTCTCTCACTGTCATCAATGCAGAAGACTTAAGGTCCTGTCCCACGGGCAGGTGGTTCCAGGCGGTAAGCGCGGCGTAGCAGGAAGTGGGGACCGCGTGGGGACCGCGTGGGGACCGCTAGGGGACCGCGCGGGGCCCGCGGGGTCGGTCCCACACAGATCGCCAGAGCCGTATGTAGTTGGTCCCGACACCGCGCGGGGCTCAGGAAAAACTGACACCGTCCAAAAATCCCGTGCGGCAACGGCCTGCCGCCCCGCTGCCGCCTGGACGCCGCGAGCACCGCCTGGACGCCGCGAGCCATCTCGACGGAGTAGGCTAGCACGTTGCGTTGCACGCTGACGTCATCACCCGACGCCGCGCGACGTCCATTCGCAGTCGACCCGCCTTTTACCTGATCACATTAAAACCGCGCGAGATCTGAGACCTCAACAGCTTCCGGTAAGGTTGCGCTTGCCGCATGCATTCGCATGCTCGTGGGACCGGCCGTACGGTGATCACTCGGCCCCCACGCGGCATCCGCGCGACCCTCCCGCGGCAGTCGCGCGGTCCCTGCTTCCGGGGACGCCGCACTTACCGCCTGGAACCGCCTGCCAGTGGGACAGGGCCTTAAATAATAATTAAAGAAATAGGATGATTATTGATAATGTGAGGGCTGGACCTTCAACTGTAACATTGGGTGTTGGAAACTCACTTGACACCATATTGGCTCAGAAGATTCAAATGCCTATTATAATGAACTGAACTCTGTTCAAAGGAGCTCATTCAGATTTTTTTATATTTACACAATTCTAGAGAAACAACAGAGATCTTATAAATTATGGGGTAGGACATCGGAAAATGATTGCATGGTGCGTAAGACGAACACTCCTGTGTATATGGTGCACATTGTCCTGTGTTATATTTTACTGCGCTGGGATTCATTCAGAAGATGACCTTGTTACTGGAAATGGTCTTGCGATGTTAAGACTATTCAGTACAAATGTAAATATCACAAGCACATACAGAGAAGCATCAACTTCAAGAATTGAAAATGCTATTTACAGACCAAGTATAAAATCGGAAATATCGGATGAAATTCAAAATCTCCTCTGGAGCATTCGATTTCTCAGGGTTTTTAATCTTTGTGGAGTAGACCCCAATCCTTGCTTGTGCACTTTAAAAGGACTGAGTTTAGATTTTGTTTGAGATCAAGATCAGCAGGAAGATTGTTGACCATAAAAACAGCCTCACGCCCAAAACTAATATTGGGATGATTTGTAATGAGTCAACAAAGAGAGAACAGGCACCACATGTCTGCGGCTCATCTCACTGCATCCATCTTGCAAACTGCTATTTCCACGTGTGATTGAAGAAGCAAATTTTATTGAAAGTTAAAGTCCCTTCCCCTTTCACAGGGCTGCAATGTTGTTGCATTTAACACTGTGCATGATACTGTCCGGCCTTAGGACCTTGGATACCACCAGACTTGTATTATCTTTGTGCTGAAGTACATTTTGATTCTCTGTAAACAGACCTTTAAATGATGCAGTTTCTCAAAGGTAACATTAATGGTGATCACATATAGTTTTCAGTCTGCAAGCGAGTGTGTCTTTTTCAGACTTCTACTGTGCATTAAGTCTCCCAGTATAGCACAATATTTTTATTCAAATACTCATTGGATAAAATATTGTTTTATAATCCCTTCTACTTGACCCTTTTTCCTGTTCCCTGCTTTCTCTTTCTGATGGATTCTGACAGTCAAGGGCAAGTATCTTTTTGTTAGTCAATTTCCTCATTGTATTGTCTTTTAAAGTATACTGTAATGCACTAGAGCTCCTACCCCTGTTGGATATTTTCCTGTGTTTATCGTGTCTGTCCTTTATCTATTAGCTCTTGGTGTTTCATTATCATTACATTAATAGCTTTAGTTTACTACTTTTATATAATTCTTGCTTGCTGTCTGTGCATTTTTTTATAATGTTGCATTATGCAATTTACTTGGATGGTGAATAATTTTTTTGCAGTTTTTGATAAGAGAAATTCTCTTCCGACTGTTCAATGTCAAGATCTGGCTACGCAAAGACTACGATTGGAAGCAATAATGAGCATCTTAACAATTATTTCTTTTCAGACTTAGAGACAATAATGTCCGATAACTTCGAAACTGCAGGATATGTATATCTCGCACCAAGGTAGCTCAGTTTAATGCTTTGTTGTGAGAGCGCATGTAAAGCATGACTGTTGGGGATAGAGGGGCTTGATTTGCTGTGACTTGGGAGCTCATAGCGCTGGACTAACTGAATTTGAAGGTGTCCAGTTCCAACTTCAAGAGATTTTTGAGTTTTGGACAGGGTTTCAAAAATGCTGAGGTGTAACTCTTGATGACGAACGTCGTTCTTCGACCTGCATTTCATTTATCTTGACAGGCCTAAATTCTACAGCTTTCCATCCAAAAGAAAGGATGTCCATCCTTAATTTGCCAAGAGGATTTTCAAAGCAACCAGTCACTGAATGCTCAACATTCCTAGCACAAGCATTCATTTTTTGGCAAAAATGTGGTCTTGGAAACCTGGAGATTATCCAAATTGAGCAGTGTGCTTGAATATATCAAATTTAAAACAATTCACGTGCGTCACGTACAAGTGACCTTGGCGATGCGTTCAGATTATACATTCACCGTAAGCAGGGACATGATCAAGTACAGAATATTCTACTGTATTTAAAATTCTACTGTGATGGAATTAAAGCATAGCATCATTTTAATTGCTTAACACTTATCCAAATAGACAAAAAGAAAAATGTAGATATAAGAAATACAGGGAACTGGCAGATTCAGATAAGAAGCAATATTATGAGAAATGTAACAATATAATTCAGGGGAAAGAATCAAACATAGCAGAAGTAGTAATTGAAATAAAGAAGTCAGATTATTTTTGAAAGACTTTCGGGGAATCTTTTGGAAACAGTGATTATCTAGTTGGTCACCTGCAGCCTGGAACCTGACTGCAAACAGTAAGTTGCATTCCTGGCCCACTGACAACACAATGACTCAGCATTGACACACGAAACACAGACAGGTTAACATTGTAGATGGGTCTATTGGTGCAATGATAGAGTATCAGTCCGAATGTAACACGGAAAACTGATGATCCTTTAATCAATCAATTAATCAATCAATCAAAGACTTTATTGTCATTCGAAAATACACCAACAAATGCAAGTCTGCACGAAATTTCGTTGCATCTGGCTCACCGTGCAACATAAAATAACAAAAGGATAAAATAGTTAAAAAGATAAAATAGATAAAAAGATAAAATAGATAAAAGTGGCGGCACATTATATGGAATTCAAGAGTCTGATGGCTCGGGGGAAGAAGCTGTTGCAAAACCTGGCCTGTTGCAAAACCTTTACTGAATATAGATTTGAATCTATCCAACAAAATGAAAATAATTTCATTTCAAATAGCACCAAACTCTAAATAAGTGAAATTGATTTGCTGCAGGAGACAGCATATCAAATCCTCCACAAATTTTCATAGTTAAACTTAAAAACTGATAAATATGAAGCATTTAAATCTACACCACACGCATATCCTCATGTGTCAGGCGCATGGGGAAATCAGTGAATTATATTTATGAGTGTTCTTATTGAATAAGCTACGACAGATGTCTTTCATCATCTTATTCAAATATTTTGCAGTTTAAGCCTTTAGAGCAGCAGAAACTCTAGACTAGAGCAGGGGTGGCATTGCACAGTTCTGCCGAGCTCTGCAGACTGATGGATAATAAGAAGTGCTGTGGAAAGTATAGTCTTTCATCACAATTGTCTCAGCTCCTATTCTGCTGCATATATAAAATCATTCATTTCTTGTTAAGAAATAAAGTATTTTTAGTTTGTGTTCTAATAGTACCAATGCTCTTGGCAGGTTGTAGAAATTGGCTTTGATACTGGAAAAAAAATTCTGTTTAGTCGCAGCTGAACGAGCTGTTAAGGAGATTCATTTTGTTACATTGCAAAATATGTGAATTTATGGCAGAGGTAATTAGGGATCCTCGGTTAGCCAAATGGTTGAATACATAAAAGTGTAGACGGGTCGAATCCCATGGTTACCTCAGCTGTTCTTAGTTGGAACAGTGAAGGACTGACCCAGGACTAAAATCAACAGGGTTTCCATCTGCTGCCTGTTATTTGTGCCCCTTTTGGAAAGTATGGTTATGAGAGGCCACGTGTGACCTTAATTCCACCTCCCATGAATAGTCCATTCACTGCCTATGGTCATGTAAGCATGAGGCAGATGAATAATGCCCTGGAATGTAGTTGTCTCCAGCAAGTGTCCGAATATTGGAAGTTACTTTAAAGAAAGCAAAATAAATACTTTAGATAAACAAGGAACTGCAGATGCTGCATTAGCGCCAAATGAAGGAGACACCAAATGATGGAGTAACTCAACGGGTCAGGCCCGCTGAGTTACTACAGCAATTCTGTATCTTTTTAAAATAAATGCTTTCTCTGGAACTTTGATACTAAACTAAATTAGAACCATCCCCCACCCCCACCCCCACTTTGGTAGTGACAGCCCTAACTGTGTTACTTAGTAAGTGATCAGATGCCACAGAAAGTTATAACGTGGGATGATAGGATAGTTGATTATAAAAATGTAGTCCTAATCATACTTAGAAAGTGAAAGTAGATTTTTTTTTAGATTGAAAAATAGAAAATGCTCAGCAGGTCTGGCAACATCTGCGGAAAGGGAAGCAGAGTGATTTGGTTTCGATTTTCGATATTGCTTACCTGTAGATGGTTACAAAGTAGAATTGTCAACCCATTGCCGGCACCTTTCGAGCCCAGCCCTGAGAGTGTTGTTCAGTAACTAACCTCCCCCTGTGTTTAATGTTTGCTGTGCTCTGTGTGCTGTGATGTGTACAACCGGCTCTTTTTGTGTGTTTTTGTCGTCGTCAACGTTTGGTTGTGCGTACTTGCCTCTCTCATCATGGCAATGTTTGTTTACGTGTGGGAAGACCAGTATAGTGTGTGTATGTGTGTTGACAATGCCTTTCAGGGAATACTGCCATGGACTGACTCCTTCAACCAACAACACAGCGTTCCTGGAGAACTTTGTTAAACTTATCGACCGGCAGACTCCCAGTTCACCGAACTGTAAGTACCGTGAGCCGATATCTTTGGCGGTCATAGTTTTTTTTTAAATTTGGACTGACAGGAACATGCCAAAAGATCAAACGTTATGCTGCCTGCTCATAGATTAAGAACTGTAGGGTAGTAGGGAAAATCATGTTGTATCCCACAGCCATCTTCAAATATCCTTGTTGTGGACTGCAAACTGCTGCTTCATCTGGATCATTTTATTAATGATTTTTGTGCAGTGGATAAGTATCTCTTTCAGTTTATCAGGGTATGACTGTATCCTTCATCTTTGTGGAGCAGACTTTAGGCTTGCAAAGCATAGAAATACATCGGAATTATTGATCCTAGAGCACTCCCAGCAACACTCTAAACCAACGGATGCCATTGAAACAATCTGGTTCAATTTCATTCATGAGTGGAATACTTACAAATCATAATGTTCAATCAAATCATAATCATAACTGCTGATTGCAGTTGGAATCAGGAGACTCGGACAAGCATGGGTTGATTAGTGCGGGTATCGGGTTTATGGGGAGAAGGCAGGAGAATGGGGTTAGGGAGAGATAGATCAGCCATAATTGAATGGTGGAGTAGACTTGATGGGCCGAATGGCCTAATTCAGCACCTATCACATGAATTTATGAAGCAGATTCAGTTTTATCCCCTTAATATAATTCTTAGAACTCCATTGTAATTTTCAAAACCCGATTCCTAATAGGCTGAAAAGAGAGGGAATTTCTTTAAATTTGCTCCTTTCAAAAGTGGCAGTCAATCAAGCAGTTTGCACTGTTGGCGGAGACTTAGGGTACTGTTTCAGGAGGTGAAGTTCTGCTTGTCATGTATTTGCCCAGAATGACGATGGTTTTGCTGAAAACATATAAGGCCTCATTCTATTTAGGCCAATGACAGGTATTGATGGGTTGAATTGTTGATGAACATATTTTAACAAATACATTGAGAATCAGCATGTATCCAAGGAGGCAGTATTTTACTTTGCAAGGCAACACAAAACAGTATGTTGAATCTTTCAGCTCTGGTATAGATGGTATATTCCCGATTACATGTGACAGTGTTTTACAGTATTGCTGAAAGGAAGCAGATCACGTCATTCTTCTGTTCACAATAATGAATCCATGCATGGATATATAGAGAATGTTCATACTAAAAGATATATTGTAGTCCAGGACAATCTTCACTATGGCAAACATACAAGGGGATTTCATGTTCTTTGCAGTGCTATCATTATTTTTAGTTTATGAAGTAATTTGTATTAATATAATGTCTTGCATTTGAAGTTGGCCTTGAGGAGCCAAGTTTGCAAGCTACCTTGGAGAGACTAATTCACAGGATGTGGATTTCACAACATTCATTCACAGGATGTGGATTTCACTGGCAAGGCTGGCTTTGTGGTGAGCCACTGTCTTGAACTGCTGTAACTCTCATAGCAAAGATATTCCCACACTACTGCTAGGGGGGGAATTAACGTGTAATAGTGAAGACATCCCCATTGATAACTTGTGCATTCCAAGATTCAAGGATGAAGGAGCAGTGAGATATGTCCAGGTTGGGATTAAATGCAACCAAGAATGAAACTTGGTGTTGATGGTATTGCCATGCATGTTGCCATTGCCTTTCTGGGTGCTGGTGATCACCATTTTTAATGGTGCTGTTACAGAATTGTGCTGAACTGTTGCATCTGTGGAATGAGCCAAAGGAAGGCACAGGGATGGACGGAGTGGATGTTTCCGATGGTCATCAGGCAGCCTGCTTTTTGTCAGATAGAGCTGAAGTTCTTGTGTGTTACAAGTTGAATTACAGGATATGAATATGATTCATGGTCCCAGATACATTATTGATCCAAAGCTAATCTAAACCTTTGTCAGAGTGTCTAGCTGAACTTGGTAGATCATCCCTTCAATCTAACTGAGGGCGTTGTGTTTCTTAGCACTTGGCTAGGAGTGAGCCAAAGCCAATCACGGCTGCATTTGTCTCTCCACTCTGACATGGTCCAATGGTAAAGTTGTCCTGCTGGGATTTTACACTGGGGAATTGGCCTCTTCAATCTAACGTCAATTAACTCAGCCCAGGATCAGCCCCATTCATTTCAACTGGATTCTCGGGCTGGGTACAGGAACAGATTTGTTGCAGTTGTTTTCCTTTAGTTTAGTTTAGTTGAGAGACACAGCATGGAAATAGGCCCTTCGACTCACCGAGTTCACACTGACCATCGGTCACCTGTTCATACCAAGTTCCATGTTACCCCACTTTCTCATCCACTCCCTACACTCTCGGGGCGATCTACAAAGGCCAATTAATCTACAAACCTGCACACCTTTAGGATGTGGGAGGAAACCAGAGCACCCAGAAGAAATCCACGTGGTCACAGGGAGAATGTGCAAAATCCATACAGACAGCACCCAAGGTCAGGATCAAACACAGATCTCTGGTAGTGTGAGGCAGCAGCTCTACCAGCTGCACCGCTGTGCCACACACTGCACCGCTGTGCCAAGCACAGCACCGCTATGTCACGCACTGCACCACTGTCACGCACTGCACCACTGTGTCACGCACTGCACCACTGTCACGCACTGCACCACTGTGTCACGCACTGCACCACTGTGTCACGCACTGCACCACTGTGTCACGCACTGCACCACTGTGTCACGCACTGCACCACTGTGTCACGCACTGCACCACTGTGTCACGCACTGCACCACTGTGTCACGCACTGCACCACTGTGTCACGCACTGCACCACTGTGTCACGCACTGCACCACGGTGTCACGCACTGCACCACGGTGTCACGCACTGCACCACGGTGTCACGCACTGCACCACTGTGTCACGCACTGCACCACTGTGCCACGCACTGCACCACTGTGCCACTTGTAGTTTAATGTGTTGTTTAATTTAATGTAATGTTCTACAAAACTACAAAACAAGCCCAAAGATATTCATGTAATGCTAAAGTTAACTTTAAGAGCTTCTCAAGCTGTTCTAAGAATTAAATTGGAAAACAAGGAATTGCAGATGCTGGATTTCAAAACAAAAAACAAGTGCTGGGGTAACTCAGCGGGTCAGGCAGCAACTCTGGAGAACATGGATAGGTTCATTCGCTCGTGTGTCAGACGACGTATAGCTCGCTGTTGGCTTCCGTTGTCGTCCACCATGTTGACAGAATTGGTCGCCCGACACACGTCACTGAGTGCATCGTGTCGTCGTTTCCGGGGATCGCCACGAGGAGGCTTCAGTCATGATCCCCACATGGATAGGTGATGTTTCGGGACATTTATTTTTCCTCCCACCAAAATCAGTTTGAAGAAGGGTTCCTTTCAGCTTCTCGTGTTCTCCAGAGATGATGCCTGACCCACTGAGTTACTCTTTTGTCGAGTACGCTTTTGACTTTTTTGTCGAATAATTAAATTGTTTGGCAAATATATCGAGCCTGGCCAAGCAAGCATGCTGAACAGATGACATTTGTCTATTAAAGGCAGCCTTCTGCTGGGGACGATAATTGCTCCGAACAGCAGATACTAATCCCCTTATAAAAATAGAGGTCAGAGTCCTAGTACTAACAGGACAGTAAATCTTACTCCATTTCGAAACCTGATGGAGTTAGCTAGGAAGTACCAAGTCACCAGCATGAATATATCACATGTCTTCAACGTGCACAAGAGTAAAACTTCCTGTATCCTGTCCTGCGTAAGGAAATAAACAACAGCTCAAGGCTTTCTCTAAAATTATTTTGATTGCATTATTTGGAGAAACCTGGAGCAGACTTGTAAATCTCCTGTTGCTGAAGTATGGAAATATTTCCAGTGGTGTTCTTCAGGGATAGATTTATTTGTGTATCCTGCACTCCAGTTAAAATTTATGATGAGACCATTTCCTGTTTCTACTGGAAATAAAATAATTTTTTGTCATTTGACTAAAGAAAATATACCGCTGGTGAGTTTTAAGGTCCTGCTGGGAAATCAAAACTCCTGCAAAGCTGCCTGTGAGCTACTTGTTTACTGGTGTCAGTGGGGAGATGTTGCAGTTTGTCCAAGAAACGGTGTCGCACAAAATCGAAGCGAGCTGTCATCGATGTCTGATTGTGCAAATGGAGGTCCCCGTATGAAATTAGGCCCCACACAGGTGCAGTGGGAATGTCTAAGGTCTGCTCCCTCAGTTGTGCCATTGACAGGAGAGCTTAGTTTTAGTTTAGTTTTGAGTTACAGAGCGGAAACAGGTCCTTCGGCCCACTGAGTCCGCGCCGACCAGCGATCCCTGCACACTAACGCTAACCTACACACACTAGAGACAATTTTCAGTTATACCAAGCCAATTAACCTACAGACCTGCATGTCTTTGAGATGTGGGAGGAAAGTGGAGATCCCAGAGAATGCAGGTCACGGGGAGAAGGTACAAACTCCATACAGACAGCACCGGTAATAATAATAATAATAGATTTTATTTATATAGCGCTTTTCAGGACTCAAAGTCGCTTTACAATTGAGAGTCAGGAATAAACAAAACAAAATAGAGCAGTAAGACAGAGGGGAGGGGAACATGGGACTAAGGGTATGCAGAGGTGAAGAGATGGGTCTTGAGGCGGGACTGGAAGATGGTGAGGGACTCAGAATTTCGGATCGGTTGTAGGAGGGAATTCCAGAGCCTGGGAGCTGCCCTGGAGAAGGCTCTGCCTCCAAAAGTGCAGAGGTTTGATTTCGGAGTGGAGAGGAGACCAGCTGATGTGGATCTGAGGGACCGTGAGGGTTGGTAGGGGGAGAGGAGATCATTGAAATAAGGGGGGGCCAGGTTGTTGAGGGCTTTGTAGGTGAGGACCAGGATTTTGTAGGTGATCCGGTGGGAAATGGGAAGCCAGTGAAGTTCTTTGAGAACTGGGGTGATGTGGTGCCAGGATTTGGTGTGGGTAATGAGTCGAGCGGCTGCATTTTGGACCAGTTGGAGTCGTTTGATGCTGCTGGAATTGATTCCGAAAAGAAGAGAGTTACAGTAGTCCAGTCGGGAGGAGATGAAGGCATGGATGAGTCTTTCAGCAGCGCGGGGTGTGAGACGATCTGATTTTTGCAATGTTGCGGAGGTGCAAAAATGATGTTTTGACAACATGGCGGATGTGAGGCTCAAGGGAAAGGGTTGAGTCAAGGATCACGCCAAGGTTGTGTGCCTGAGGAGATGGGGAGACAGTGGTGCCGTCGATAGTGAGAGTGGGGTTGTTAATTTTAGTGAGTGTTGATTTGGAGCCAATGAGGAGAAATTCTGTTTTGCTACTGTTTAATTTAAGGAAGTTGAGTTGCATCCAAGATTTGATGGCTGATAGGCAGGAGTTGATATGGGAGAGAGGGGGGTGGTGGGGGGACTTGGTGCTGAGATAGATCTGGGTGTCATCAGCATAGCAGTGGAAGTCCAGGTTGAAGTGACGGAGTATATGACCAAGGGGGAGGATGTAGATGATGAAGAGGAGGGGACCAAGAACGGAGCCTTGGGGAACGCCTTGAGTGACAGTGGCTGTGGCAGAGGTGTGGTTATGGAGAGAGATGAAGTGGGATCGGTTGGAAAGGTAAGAACGGAACCAGCTGAGTGCAGAACCTTCAATGCCAAGGTCCCTAAGTCTGGTGAGCAGGATGTTGTGGTTGACGGTATCGAAGGCTGCACTCAGGTCGAGGAGGATGAGGATATTGAGGGAGCCAGAGTCAGCAGAGGTAAGGAGGTCATTGAGGACTTTGAGGAGAGCAGTTTCTGTGCTATGGAGGGGGCGAAAGCCAGATTGGAGGGGTTCGAATAGGTTATACGAATAGGTTATACTCACCGGTAGTCAGGATCAAGCCCTGTTCTCAGGCGCAGCAACTCTACCGCAGTGCTGCTGGGCCGCCCTTGCAAGAGCTGTTGCAAAAACTACTTGGCAGAACAAATCCAAACTAGAGATGTCCTTTGAAGGGAAATAGAGCCACTGTCGTGGATCATATAGTTTAAGACACAGCAAATTTAATTGCGCAATATGAATGATCAAGTTAGGTTTTTTGTTTTGGAGGCACAGGAAAAGGGACTCGTCCAAAAAACGTCGCCTGTCCATTCCCTCCGCAGATGCTGCCTGACCCGCTGAGTTCCACCGGCACTCTGTGTTTTGCTCAATCTTCTCGTTTTGTCAGGTTCATCCTCAATGATATGGTTTGGCCATCTCGAGGTTGAAATGTACCACTAGACATGGATTTCAGTGTGTTGCAATGTAAAATATAAATCATTGGCAAAGCCTCGGCGTACCGGAAGAAGTCAATATGACAAATAGTTTTTTTTAGGATGAATGAGATAATGGAAGGTCACTCTACGTAATGTAATTTCAGGAGCTGTGTGAAATCTGACAATTCGGCTGTCTGCAGTGGGCTGGTTGAGTTTAATTTTCTCACCTCCCTGATAGTGCTGTGGAAACATTTGATCCTTGTGTGCACTTCTTATCTCACTTGTAGTCAGTGGACATCTGCACTTAGATTCAAAGTAGGTTACTGAAGAATTTCCTCCACAGCTCAACATAAATACCACTGATCATTGTCATTGTAGGGAATTTTAAAATGTTTCCACCTACACATGGCATGTTCTTATTTCATAACAATAATTTTGGATGCATATTTAGCAATATGTATTTCAGTTCACATTTCAGCCTGTGCAACATGTGCACTGGAAACTATGAATTTCCATTCTTGCATTTCACCGAGACCAGACTGAGTTCAGATTCAATCACATTCAAAGATATCATGAAATATTTACCGAAGATAGACATAAAAAGCTGGAGTAACTCAGCGGCTCAGACAGCATCTCTGTAGTAAAGGAATAGGTGACGTTTCGAGTCGAGACCCTTCTTCTGGACTTCAATAGATTATGAATTATGATGTAGTAACCACCAGTTCTATATACTATTGACTACAATTCTTTTTTGCCATGCTTTTCTGAACATTATTTCCATAGTTCCTGTCTAAGATGAATGGAACTGCTTAATGGAAATATCCCAGGTTCTCCCTGCTTCTCCCACCACTCTCAGCCCCCGTGGTGCTCACTTCTACCAGTGACCCAAGTCTTCATCATCAGTGCCACCCCAATCCCCTAAGGTCCCGCCTATAAGCTTTAAGGCAAAGATGGACAAATTCTTGATTTGAATGGGTGACAAGGGTTATGGGGAGAAGGCGGGAAAAAAGGGATCAGGAGGCAGAGATCAGCCATGATTGAATGGCGGAGTAGACTTGATGAGCCGAATGGCCCAATTCTACTCCTGTAACTTGTGAACTTGTGAAGCTAGGGTTTATATGTTTGTGTTCATTCCAATGCCCCCAGCCTCTGAAAGTAAAGTGGTAAGGGATTGTGGATGGAATTGGGTCAAAATTGTTAATCTGGAAGCACAGGGGAGGCACTTCCCGTGGGATTAGTGGGGTAAGCAGTGAATAATTGTGGTCTTTCTTCCCTGCCTGTCACTTCCACCCCTTATCCAGGTCGCTCTATGGCCTTGTGTTGTAATTAACATCCGTAGCCATCGGTTGTTCATCCCGTTTTTAACGATCAATTCTTCAGATTCTGGTGCTTTACATTTTCACTGCATAAAATGGAACGATGGAAGTGTGAGGGGCAGGCACTGTAAGGCTGATGCCCACAAACAACCAGCACAGAAGCGGACAACCCCTTTAGGTGCTACTAAATTGCATGGGCAGCGGCTTTTCTCAGAGCTGTTACCCCTTGATGCCTCATTCCTTTGTGCATTCAACCAAAGTTAGACTGGCAAAGTGGCAGCAATTCTAAGCAAATGCTTGCTCAGTGTTTCCCACAGAATTCTGGTTGTGGATTTAGTGCAGTGCAGGGGATGGCGGGCCTGAGGCCGGGTCCAGTGTAGCATGGGGAAGGGAGAAGGAGTGGGGATAGCCAGGGGGACAGAACAGATTCATGGATAGAGAGTCTACTCGGGAGAGTGAAAGGACTGAAGCAGTTCCCTGTGTAAAACGTGCCAGCCAGGGGCAGAAAACCGGGGGGGGGGGGCAGAGGGGACACGTCCCCTCCATGTTTTGAGAGGTGGGGGACATCTCCCCTACCCAAGTTTTTGTGATCCGGATTTTAAAAATCTCCGCTTTCCACGAGACAGTGGGGGTGGGACTGAAGATCGAGGGCGCTGATTGGACGAGAGAGACGTCGGTCAGCAGGCAACGGGGGCGGGACATGATTCAGCGCGATGATTGCAGGAGGGGGGGGTGGGACTGAGGATAGAGTGCGGTGATTGGAGGAGGGAGACGTGGCACAGACCTGCGCCTCATCCGCAAGCAGGATCGATCCCGGCCGGGTCTCCGGCGCTGTCCCGAGTGCCCCCCCCCCCACGGGTGGTCAGAGAGGTCGGCAGCAAAGATCCTCCGCTATCGGATCTTTGGTCGGCAGTCAGACGGGCCAGCGCAGAGAAGCAGCGCTAAACCCAGCTAACTCTGCCTGTCCCGCCAGGTGAGCTTACAACCCTTCCTGGACTTGCGGGAAATATGGCCAGCGCAGAAAAGCAGCGCTGGTGTCCCGTCAGTCCAGACAGAGCTGTAGTTAACCCGGTGAAGACAGGCAGTTGAGCTGCATTTAGCGCTGGATTGAGCCTCCGAAGCCTCGCGCGCATGTGTGTGAGAGTGCGCATGCGCGCGTGGCCGCCAAAAATGTGTGTCCCGTCCCCTTCATGTTTTGATAGCGAGTTCCGCTCTTGGTGCCAGCGATGGTCGCCATCTTGTTATGCTCTTCCTCACCAGATAACTTGAAAAATGAATTCCTTCTGAATGATATGAAGTAAGAATTGCATAGGACTGCTACAATTTACAACATTTTATTTTCATTAAAAACCTGTGTCTAGGTTGATTGCAAACTGGATGAAATGCTAACTGATCTGGAAGTCAAACTTGCTCCAGATGCTGCCATAAACTCATTGGCATGCAGTTGTGCAGGCAGTCCTCACCCCTTCCAAATGTTGCATGCAGCTCAGCGGAGGTAGTTCTTAATTGGAATTGTAGATTTGTGGAAATTGCAACTAATTAGAATAACAAATCATTCTGATCTGTGGGGAAATCAAAGAGAGTTTTTAATTTCATCTGGTAGCAGTGGAAGTATTAGCAGTTTAAAGAAAGATCAAAATGATTTTTTTTGCGGATCAGAAATTTGTGAAAACTTGGCTCTAGAGGATATGGACAACGTTTCGACTTTGCGGTCTGCAGCGATTCAATACGTTTATGGAAACGAATTGTTGGGTGTGGAGAGAACCAGTATTCTGTTTTTCAGACAAATGGCTTTAAATGATACAAAAAAATTAAATTTACTTTTAAAAATGTTACCATGTGAGCTGGTAATATTTCTGACCTCTACTTGGAACTGTTTGGTAGTCCATGGGTCTGGGGCAGGAATCCTTAGTTCCAGTATTTTTTCTTGTAGTTCCGATGCAGATATATATTTTTCCCCATCTGTGCCTTTGCCCTCTCTCGCACTCTATTTACGATTATGCTCTTTCTGCACTTACCTGAATGCAGCCCTTTCGATTACTTTCTGTGTTGCTTCATTTCTCTGCTGTTTTTCTCTCACCGCACTCCCTGGTCAGTAAAGGAATTCACTGCCTGAATATTTAAGCACTGGCTGTAAAGAGTTTGCAATGGTACATTTAAATTTCCAGTTGTTGGAGCCAGGAATGTATGTTTATACTCCGTCACAGGTTGAGTTGGCAAATCTGATTTTAAGTGATGCTTTATCATTTGCAATCAGTCTTTGAGATGGTCATTGCCTTGCCATACCTATGTTGCAGCCATTATGTTTTCTGTAAACTGGATGATACTAGTATTGCACTAGTATTTTGGGACAATATATTAACTTCCTCTGATACTCCAACACATTTCTTGGCTGCAATTTGAGCTGTCTGCACCTGTCACCTTCCACGCTGAGACCTATTCTTAAACTAATTGATGGAAATATGCTTTTTTTCCCCTTAGTTTGACATAGAAGTACACAGTCATTCCCATCTTGTATTAGTAGGTAGAGTGTAAATACTAGTGAGGTGCTCTCAACAGTGTAGCCCTTTAGATGCCCTGAAAATCTCACGAATGTACCTTCGATCAGTTTTTCTTGGTGTGGGTCCCCCGTTGTCATTCAATATACTGACACAGACTATTCAATCCTTTATGCTTCATAGACATCAAAGTACCTTGAGGCAAACAGCCTGAAGCATTGTTTTTTTTTTCTTCCTTCAACTACTTATTCGTGGAATCAGGACAAACATTCATTGTTCAATCCTAATTCCTCTGGAGAAGTTTGTGCAATGGTGCCGTCTGTATGATTAAGGACCTCCCACAGTGCGGATAGGGAGTTCCAGGAATTGGCTCTCGAAATGATGAAGGATCAACGAAACATCCACTCTATCCAAGCCTTTCACTATTCTGTACGTTTCAATGAGGTCCCCCCCATTCTACTAAATTCCAGTGAGTACAGGCCCAGTGCCGACAAACGCTCATTACAGGTTAACCTACTTATTCCTGGGATCATTCTTGTAAACCTCTTCTGGACCCTCTGCAGAGCCAGCACTTCCTTCCTCAGATATGGTGTCCAAAATTGCTCAAAATATTCCAATTGCGGCCTGACATGTTGAGCCTTTTGTGTGAGGTTGAACTGCACTTAACTGGGTAAAGAAGATGGTGATTGGGATAATTATGATGCTAATGGTGCTGGTGATCAGAGTCGCTCTTGACGATGAAGTTCATTCAGTGGGATGAAGGGGTGGTTTACCTTATTATGTTGATGATTGTGATTGGATTGATAGGGGGTGTAAATGGCAAATTTGGATATGTTTTAGTTTTAGAGGCAGGAAGATGAAACTGGGCAAAATTCAGTCAACCACCCAGAGGTTTCTTCTCAACTCTAAGAAAATGTTCTGTACTGTTACAGATTAACCTGCTTTGAGCAATTTTCTCACTTTGCTGTGTGTCATAGCATCCATCCAGGAATTTAACTTTGGACTTTTTGCTGGGTTTACAAGACAGAACTTCTCCAGGTAATGCGAGCCATAGTGTAGATCACAGAATACATCTCCAGTGTGATATGTCATACCCTGAAATGTCACTTTTTAATTACTCGCATCAATTAAATTTTACCCATAAAATGCTGTTATTTATCTTGCCCACTATGACATGTGGCCATCGAAAACCTCAAATAGAGCCGCATGTATTTGTTCTGACTTCTATGTTCATTGAGTTTAGATCACTGTTCATTCCCAGCTTAATAGTCTCAGGGTCACTCCCGTCTGGTGTCGTTGATCTCTGCCACAGCTCACAATATAAAGTGCTTGGTCCTGTCCGTTCGTTGTGGGCTACCAATACTCTCTTGGTGATGAGCCAGCTCTGCACCCACAATCTATCGCTTGCCTTCGGTGCTTCCAAATCTTGTTAAACATTGAGAAGTGCTGGCTTAACAGCTAAGGGAGGGCAGTAGATTTAATTAATAGGACGTTTCCTCTAAAGCTACAAGGGATAGCAGATTTAGGCCATTCGGCCCATCAAGTCTACTCTGCCATTCAATCATAGCTGATCTATTTCTCTCTTCTAACCCCATTCTCCTGCATTCTCCCCATACTGACATCTGTACTAATCAGAAATCTATCCCTGCCTTAAAATCATGGAGTACAGAATCACTGGCTTCTGGCTACCATCCCTTGTGCTACAGCTTTTGCTAGGTGTGTAGTGCTGCTCAGCCAGGCTTTCTCAGCGGTGGTCGTGCTGGTGTCTGGCACATTGGCTCAAAAGTATGGTTTCTGAAGTACAATAGGTCAGTCGGTTGGTGGGCCAACTCTCCAAACCTTGGAGCTAGTTGTCAGATATTGGTGGGGAAGGCATTGCAGGGCTAACTGGGTTCACAACTTTGTCATGTCTGAATCCAATGGCTAGAACACAGAAAAGAACAGCAAAATAACAAGCCATTTGGCTAACAATATCGGTGCTGAATCTGTTGCCAAGACCATCTCCTGTCTATTTGCACCTAATCCATATCCCACCATTCCCTACATATCCATGTATCTATCCAAAAGCCTCTTAAATGCCACTATCATATCTGCCTCAACCTTGAACACTGGCAGCATGTTGCAGGCAATCAACACCCCCTGTGTAAAATTGTTGCCCCAAACATCTCCTTGAAAATTTTCTCCTCTCACCTTAAAGCTATGCCCTCTAGGATTTGATATTTCCATCCTGGGAAAAAGGTTCTGACTGTCTCTACCCTATCGATGCCCCTCTATCAGGTCTCTCTGCAACCTCCAGTATTCCAGAGAAAATAATTCAAGTCTGTCCAACATCTCCCTGTAGCTAATACCCCCCAATCCAGGCATCATTCTGTTAAACTACCTCTCCACCCTCTCTTTACAGTCTTTACATCCGTCCTGTAATGGGGTGACAAGAACTGCACACATTGCTCCAAATGCGGCTTAACCAAAGTCCTATAAAGTGGCATCAGGACTTTGTGACGCTGTACGCGTTTACCGTGGAAAGATTATGGAAGGGAAGAACTTGTGCCAGATTTTCTACTGAGCTCTGGGAAATTTGTTCTTTTTTCTTCTTCGAAACAGAATTGAAAAGCTCTATAGAGTCATACAGCAATGTGAACAGGCCCCTCGGCACAACTTGCACATGCTGACCATGCCTACATGTTTATAGAGTCATAGAAACATTTAGAGCATCATAGAGGCATTTATATAGTTATAGTCTCTATGCTTCTTGCTTGATGGATATTGCATGTGTTGCCTCTTTGAGATGTGGGAATTCCGTAATCCAAGGGCTAATCTGTAGTTCCAGAGCAGGTTACTTGGACAAGCCTAAATCAGGAAGTAGAGGTGCTCTCAGTGGATTAGGATCACTTTTGCATGTCAGGTGCATCCATGTTGGCTTGTCATTGGATTTAAAATGACCCTCTTGCGTTCTTCCTTTGTAGCAATGTGTCTGGAATATTAGATTTGAAAGGCAATGACAGGTTTGTTTTGAAACTGCTTTAAACCACGATGCTTCTCATTCTTCACATCTCTATGGCCGAAGGTCATTCAACATCAATAAATCCTTCTTTGTTAAGTCAACACATCCTGTTTCTCATTACTTTGGATTACCATCTGACAAAGTATAGAAATCATTTGGAAATTATTACCACTTTTGGGATCACGATCGTACTCTTATTAAAAAAAAATGGAAATTATCCGATTTGCTGTGTGTTTTTCTGCTGATATAGACAATATTGAGACAAGCAAAATGAATGCATGTGCAAAACTGCTTTGGTCCATATCCATAACATTTTTGATGTGGCTTTAGTTCTAGGAAGTGGAGACATTTCTGTAACAATAATTTAAACCATGGTCTCTACTGTTCAAACAGAAACATCCAGTTTGTGGACTTCCATCTGTGCTCCAAATGGGATGAAGGTCCCAACTATGTCAGGAGCTGAGTTCCAGAATCAGACCCAATTGTTATTTCTGATGCAAATTGTGCACAATATTGATTTGCATTTCACTGCAATAAACAACCAGACTTGAACATTTATAAATGTAATTTCATTGTTAGATTTGACTTTTCAGAGTCATTGAGTCACACGGCATGGAAACAGGCTCTTCAGCCAAACTCATCCATGCCAACAGTGATGTCTACCTAAGCCAGTCTCATTTGCCTGCTTTTGGCTCGTGTCCCTCTAAATCTTTACTATCCAACATACCTGTCTAAATAACGTTTAAACATTGAAATTATACTCATCTTCCTCTGGCAGCTCATTCCATGCAAACCAGTCTCTCGGTACGATAAAGTTGCCCCTCGGGTCCCTATTACATCTTTCCAATCTTAACATCAACTTATGTTTTCTAGTTTTAGATTTTGTGCCTTGGAATAAAAACTGTGATCTATCCCAGTTTTATGTACCTCGAGAAAGGTTGTTCCAGACATTTATTTTGCTGGCAATTCTTGGATTTCCTGTTGTCATATTTCAGCACATCACATTAGCACATGCCTCACTAACCATATGAATATTGAGAGCACTGTCCAATAAGAAACATTGCTATTTGCAAAGAGCTTAACTTCTGAATCCTGATTTAGATCGAAGTGAGCATTAAAGGGCCTGTCCCACTTGGCTGTCATTTGTGCGCCATTTACGCGACCTGGTAGCATGTGGGTAGCGCGGGACGGGCGCATGGAGTGGCATGGTGGAGTGTGGAGTTGCACGCGGTATCGCACAGCGCTCCAGGATTTCGTTCTGCACAAAATCTTCGCGCGCCACCGGCCTGTCGCGAAAATGACAGCCAAGTGGGATGCCCTGCGGAAAGCATTGCATCCCAGAGTACTTAAGGAAGTAGCCCCAGAAATAGTGGATGCATTAGTGATAATTTTTCAAAACTCCTTAGATTCTGGAGTAGTTCCTGAGGATTGGAGGGTAGCTAATGTAACCCCCCTTTTTAAAAAGGGAGGGAGAGAGAAAACGGGGAATTACAGACCCGTTAGTCTAACATCGGTAGTGGGGAAACTGCTAGAGTCAGTTATTAAAGATGGGATAGCAGCACATTTGGAAAGTGGTGAAATCATTGGACAAAGTCAGCATGGATTTACGAAAGGTAAATCATGTCTGACGAATCTAATAGAATTTTTCGAGGATGTAACTAGTAGAGTGGATAAGGGAGAACCAGTGGATGTGTTATATCTGGACTTTCAGAAGGCTTTCGACAAGGTCCCACATAAGAGATTAGTATACAAACTTAAAGCACACGGTATTGGGGGTTCAGTATTGATGTGGATAGAGAACTGGCTGGCAAACAGGAAGCAAAGAGCAGGAGTAAACGGGTCCTTTTCAGAATGGCAGGCAGTGACTAGTGGGGTACCGCAAGGCTCAGTGCTGGGACTCCAGCTATTTACAATATATATTAATGATTTGGACGAGGGAATTGAATGCAACATCTCCAAGTTTGCGGATGACACGAAGCTGGGGGGCAGTGTTAGCTGTGAGGAGGATGCTAGGAGGCTGCAAGGTGACTTGGATAGGTTGGGCGAGTGGGCAAATGCATGGCAGATGCAGTATAATGTGGATAATTGTGAGGTTATCCACTTTGGTGGCAAAAACAGGAAAGTAGACTATTATCTAAATGGTGGCCGATTAGGAAAAGGGGAGATGCAATGAGACCTGGGTGTCATGGTACACCAGTCATTGAAAGTAGGCATGCAGGTGCAGCAGGCAGTGAAGAAAGCGAATGGTATGTTCGCATTCATAGCAAAAGGATTTGAGTATAGGAGCAGGGAGGTTCTACTGCAGTTGTACAGGGTCTTGGTGAGACCACACCTGGAGTATTGCGTACAGTTTTGGTCTCCAAATCTGAGGAAAGACATTCTTACCATAGAGGGAGTACAGAGAAGGTTCACCAGACTGATTCCTGGGATGGCAGGACTTTCATATGAAGAAAGACTGGATAGACTCAGCTTGTACTCGCTAGAATTTAGAAGATTGCAGGGGGATCTTATAGAAACTTACAAAATTCTTAAGGGGTTGGACAGGCTAGATACAGGAAGATTGTTCCCGATGTTGGGGAAGTCCAGGACAAGGGGTCAGAGTTTCAGGATAAGGAGGAAATCTTTTAGGACCGAGATGAGGAAAACATTTTTCACACAGAGAGTGGTGAATCTCTGGAACTCTCTGCCACAGAAGGTAGTTGAGGCCAGTTCATTGGCTATATTTAAGAGGTAGTTAGATGTGGCCCTTGTGGCTAAAGGGATCAGGGGGTATGGAGAGAAGGCAGGTACAGGATACTGAGTTGGATGATCAGCCATGATCATATTGAATGGCGGTGCAGGCTCGAAGGGCCGAATGGCCTACTCCTGCACCTATTTTCTATGTTTCTATGTTTCTATGTTTGAGTGAGCTTGAAGATAAAGTAACACTTTTTTTGCTCACTTTATCAGCTACTATGTGCAGAGCAAGAAAATGTGCACCTTCACGATTTGTTGGAGTTTGATAAGACAACTGACTTTCTGGAGTTTGTGGTGGATCTGTTTGATCAAGGAATATATTCTATTGTGCTTGCTCTGTCTAATTCAAATAAATACTGGGAACATACAGGCCAACCACTGGCAGTTAAGAGTACAGACAGTTGGCACATTGAGTGTAAGTCCGGCTTGAAGAATGTGTAGGAAAGAACTGCAGATGCTGGTTTAAATCGAAGGTAGACACAAAATGCTGGAGAAACTCAGCGAGACAGGCAGAGATGCTGCTTATAGAAGATAGCCACTCACTCCATTAACTACCTAGCTTCTCCATAAGATCTTTGTGTTGCAAGTGCTTGCTGCTTTTGTTTGAGCCTTTGGCATCTGCAGTTTTTTTTCCTTTTATTAATTCTAATTTTGCCATTTTCTTGAATAATTTTGTTAGTAAAGGCAGTCAGTTAAATGTTGCCTATGAGCTTTTTACCCATTTTACCCTCATTCTAAAATGATAAATTAACTGAGAATGAGTGCACTTATGATTTGGTTTGATGGTCAAAATTGAATTATCTTAATTAATTTGTGTTCATCAGCAAAACATTACTCTCTTTGGTCGGAAATAGTAATCTTCTATCTCCTGAACAATAGATATTGGAGACACAGGAAACTGCAAATGCTGGAATCTTGTGTAAAACACAAAGTACTGGAGTAAATGAATTCCCCAGGCAGCTTCTCTGGAAAACCTGGACAGGTGACATTTCGGGTTGGGACCCTCCTCCAGACATGCTACTACCGCACTACGTGTTTTCAAATTATGAATACTATTATTTTTACCTGATTATGCTTAGGAATTCCATTGTCGCGGTGATTATGTTTCAGTGTGTATCCACTCTTATTGTCTCCAACCAATATTCCTACTGATGAATGCATAATCTCCACCTTGGCCACAGCATTGTAGAACGCTGTCTTAAATGGGAAATATGATCATGTAATTGAGCTATCCTTGATATTTGGTTTTGCACGAAAACCGTAGTAATATTAAATGAAAGGATCCAGATGGGAGAAGGAGCTGGAAACGGAATGATAATTTCTAGCATGACACTTCAGAAGAAGTCCTCGCTGCCGACTGTAGGGGCCCCAGTGTGAGACACTCTGGGAATTAATTCAGCAAAATTGGTCATGCATCTAACTTGCATGATGTGAAGTATTAGCAGCGAAATGGGAAATATTACATTCCACACTCGGGAAAGCTACCATATCCAAGCCACTGATTAATGCACATCAAGGATCATTTGGTTAGCTCTCCCATTAAAACAAAGCATCCAGAGGTGTCATTGCACAGGAATGCCATGAATACAGAAGGGGAAAGAATGAAGCATTAAAACACACGCTATAATATGACCTGAGAAGAAAAACACCCCGCTCCCCAAGTGGTGATTTAAATCTGGTGTTTTAACTACTCACTTGTTGGGAATGTCGTGTCTGATGCTTGGTTACTTCAACGGTGAGCCCAGATTGTGGGTTGAAATTGCAGCATGTTGCCCTGTTCACATCATGGCTCGCATCCTTACATCCTGGTTCACTTTACACAGAGAACATGCAAATACATTTGTTTATTTTAGAGATTAGATTGATTTGTGAAGAATATGTTTTACTCCAGCCTGTCCCTATAAACACTAATTATGCTATAACGCTGAACGAGAAACTGCAGACGCTGGTTAATACTCAAAAGGACACTGTGCTGGTGTAACTCAGCAGTTCAGATAGCATCCCTGCTCCTGACCTGTCTGACCTGCTGAGTTACTACCACTTTTTTGTCCTTTTATGGAATAATTGGGCAGCACAGTGGCGCAGCAGTAGAATTGCTGCCTTATATCGCCAGAGACCCGGCTTCGATCCTGACTACGGGTGCTGTCTGTATGGAGTTTGTACATTCTCCCCGTGACCTGCATGGGTTTTCTCCGGGTGCTCTGGTTTCCTCCCACACTCCAAAGACTTACAGGTTTGCAAGCGAATTGGCTTGGTAAAATTGTAAATTGTGCCTAGTGTGTGTAGGATAGTGTTAGTGTGCAGGGATCGCTGGTCTGCGTGGACTCGGTGGGCCGAAGGGCCTGTTTATTTCACAGATTAGATTCATTTGTAAAAAAGTGTTTTACTTCAGCCTGTTCCTATGAACACAAATTATGCAATAATTAGGAACAAGAAACTGCAGATGCTGATTAATACGCAAAAGGACAACTAGTGCTGGAGTAACGTCCTTTTATCTTCAGTTGCTTCATCAGTTGCATATTAATGATTGCACAATGTTCAATTCCGTTCATCTTCACAATGGCCATGATCCCAAATCACCTTGGCTATGCTCTCATTGCACTCCTACCATCGGGAAGAAGTTATAGGAGTCTGAAAACTGTGACCACCAGATTCAAGAATAGCTTCTTTCCAACAACCATCAGGCTCTTGAACACTGTACAACACTCACCACGATTATGAACTTCCATGCACTGTCTTTGGTTGCAATAAGGATACGGACGTTTTTGCACCAGCATTGGGGTTATCAATTTATTGTTTCTTTTTTGTTTATTAGAAAATGTTCTGTGTGTATTACAGTTACAGGCCTGTGTGTAAGAAAGAACTGCAGATGCTGCTTTAAATCGAAGGTATACACAAAATGCTGGAGTAACTCAGCGGGTGAGGCAGCATCTCTGGAGAGAAGGAATGGGTGATGTTTCAGGTCGAGACCCTTCTTCAGACTGATGTCAGGGGAGGGGGCGGGACAAATGTAGTCAGAGACAGTAAGACTAGTGGAAGAACTGGGAAGGGGAGGGATGAAGAGAGAAAGCAAGGGCTATCTGAAGTTAGAGAAGTCAATGTTCATACCGCTGGGGTGTAAAATACCCAAACAAAATATGACGTGCTGTTCTTCCAATTTGTGCTGGGCCTCACTCTGACAATGGAGGAGGCCCAGGACAGAAAGGTCAGATTAGGAATGGGAGGGGAAGTTGAAGTGCTGAGCCACCGGGAGATCAGGTAGGTTAAGACGGACTGAGCGAAGATGTTCAGTGAAATGATCGCCGAGCCTGCGCTTGGTCTCGCCGATGTAGAGAAGTTGACACCTGGAACAGCGGATACAGTAGATGAGGTTGGAGGAGATGCAAGTGAACCTCTACCTCACCTGGAAAGACTGTTTGGGTCCTTGGATGTAGTCGAGGGGGGAGGTAAAGGGACAGGTGTTGCATCTCCTGCGGTTGCAGGGGAAAGTACCTGGGGAGTTATGTTCACTATCGTCCAAAAGTTCCTTCACTGGATCAAATATATTCCCCAAGATCAGCTCCTGTAACATTCCTTCCCTCATTGGCTGATCTTTATACTACGTCCAAAAGCTCTCTCAGACGCACTACAAAAATTCCATTCCCTCCGAGCATTCAAACTGAGGTACTTGCAGTTAATATTTGGGAAATTAATATATATATATGTGTGTGTGTGCGTGCGTGCGTTGGTTTGTGTGTCCAGAGCAGATTTGCAAATACACATTGTGAGGATGGAGCTGCCTGGACAAGTAGTTGTATGAAGCTTTACATGCAAGCTAGAATCATGGGTTTGATATATTAACACTGATGAACATATAAAATCGGAGCATCAGGTAGCTATTCCAGAATGTTTGCCTGACAAGGAATTGTGAGTGAGGTACACAACAAACATACAGAGATCACCAATGCAAAGGCTGTTACCAGGAGCTTGGTGTATTGGCCAAAAATAAACTGGTTAAGCATATGGTTAACCACATATGGTCAGTTACATGTGTGATTGTGAAAAGTGCCATTCAAGAGTTGAGATGGATCTTTGCTACACATGGAACACTGGAAGAATTAGTGCCTGATAGTGAACTGTTGTTTCCTGCACATTTATTTGAGAAAATGTAATAACATCAGATTTGTATTGCTTCCCTAGTGTTAATCTGTTTCCAACAAATAGCCAGAGAGCTCTGTGCCTCAGAGTAGTAAACATTGCAAGGTTACTCTACTGCCACATATATGGACAATAAAGTGAAGTATGAGGTTGAATTTATTCTTGATGCCTTTTCAAAGCCACAGAATTGTGCAGAGAAAAGTATCCAAATGGCTGTCTAAATAAATGTTGCACCCAAACTCTCGAAGCATTGATTTATTAAGGATTCTCCCTTGGTTTGCAAAATTGATTCAACCTCCTCAACTGTGAAGTTGGTTCTGATATATTTAATTCTGGAACTCAGGAGCTTGCAATGTAATTTGCTGTGTAAATGGTAAGAGGACGAACTGACATAATTACATGCACGTGCATGTGTACATGTACACGTGTGTTTGTGTACATTTGCATGTGTACAAGCTCCTGCGTTCCAGAATTAAATATATCAGAACTAAGTTCATTGTGGAGGAGGTTGAACCAATTTTGCAAACCAATCCTAAATACTCTGTATAAATCAATGCCCTGAGAGAAAGGTTTATTTAGACGGCTATTTGGATACTTTATTGATCTTTTAAATAAAACTGCTTTAGATTGGTCACATGGAAGAGCTGGTCAACAGGAACAACAAGTGTACGCTTTTGTACTGGGTATTTTTGAAAGTATAAAAATATTTTAAAGTAATTCAACGTATGTTAAAATGATAAATTTTGCTGGCAGCAAAAGTTGATGAAAAATTACAAAATTCAATTCAATAAATCTGTGGCTTCAATCTTTAAATCCCACTCAAACCACATTATCTAATACGTAATTCATTCAGTCGGCGATGGTTCCAAAATGAAATCATAAAATATTCCAGCACCCCTCAAGACCACAACTACTTCAGTCAGCAATATCATTGTGTCAACTTCTGGCACTTTATCAAAAGAACTTTAAAAAGTTAATTTTTTGGCTTTCCCTATCAAACAAGCTTCCGACAATGGAAAACCAGTGATTGCAAGGTCTAATGAACATGCACATGTGGCAGCAACAAGGCCCACATGAACAACAAGAAGCGACTGGGAATGTTTTGACTAATTTATGGACTCATTCATTGCAATAGTTCACACTTTTACAGCAATCGCTTCCCCCGCTGATTTGCCATTATGTATTGATCATTTCTTACCAAATTATGGACTTGTTGGTGAACTTCAAGTACTCTAGGGTAACAGGAAGGCATTTGAAACATGGCATATAATTGTAAATTGTTGGCAACCGTTAACTTAGCCAGACTATCCTCTTATTGTGTTAGCTGTTCACTGATTTCAACCGTTAACTTAGCCAGACTATCCTTCTTTATTGTGTTAGCTGTTCACTGATTTCAATCTATGCTCTGTAAATGAAAAGTACTGGTTGCAATGTGATTGAACCCACTGTTTACAACCCTTGGACAGAAAAGTAAAATATGAAAAAAAATCTCTAAAGTATCATAAAGTAAATGCTGGATACTGCTAGATTTCTGGTAAATTCCAATGAAATCTGCTGCCCATATCTAGTCCGGTCTATGTGTGACTTCAGGCCCACCAATTGGTTCATTCTTAATTGCCCTCAAAATTCTGAGATGGACAATAAATGCTGGCGTTGCCATAAGGAGGAAGGAATGTTGGTGGAAGGGGAGGAGGAGGGATTTGCATTCCTTCTTCTTGCTTCACAATTATCCCATTCTCATCTTGCATCTTTAGCCTCATCATCTCTGGCATGTGTGTAACCATCTATCTACCCACCACCACTCCCACCCCCCTTACCTGCATTCACTTATCACTCACCACCCTTTGTCCTGCCCTTCCTCTCCTCCAGCTTTGCGACCCCCACCCCCCTGGTCCCTCACCCACCACCATCATAATCAAGCCAGAAATGTCACATCCATGTTCTCCAGAGATACCTTCCGTGCTCACCTAGAAAACAGTGAACATAGTTACTTTTTTGCATATCTTTCATTCATTTGTTCTATATCTTTCTACATCATCGTCTATTAGTCTTGTTTCCCTTTCCCATGATTTTCAGTCTGAAGTAGGGCCTCGACCCGAAACATCACCCATTCCTTCTCTTCAGAGATACTGCCTAACCCGCTGATTTACACCAGCAATTTGTGTCTGTCTGCTGCATGACACGCTGAGTTACTCCAGTACTTGCCTTTAACATTTTTTCTGGCTTTCGCATTGACATGAGTGAATATTTATTTTTAAAAAAACACACAAGTGCTTCATATAAGTGTATTGTACTAACAACAAACAGCTGACTGCATATGGTGCCTGCACACAAGTGCAAATGCACATGAACACAAACATCCACACATGCATGTAACAATGTCAGTTCATCCTCTTACCATTTACACAGCAAATTACATAGAAATAGATTTCCACCATACTGTTTCCCCTCTTTAGTTTAGTTTAGTTTAGAGATACTGCGCAGAAACAGGCCATTCGACCCACCGGGTCCGCACCTACCAGCGATCACCGCACATTAATACTATCCTACACACATGAGGGACAATTTATATTTGTACCAAGCCAAAACTATGCCAAGACTTACACCAAGACTACAAGCCTGTACGTCTTTGGAGTGTGGGAGGAAACCGAAGATCTCGGAGAAAACCCACATGGTCACAGGGAGAGCATACAAACTCTGAACAGACAGCACCCGCAGTCAGGATCGAACCCAGGTCTCTGGCGATGTAAGCACTGTAAGGCAGCAACTCTACCGCTGCTCCACCATGCTGCCTCCCATTTCTTTGAGAAATACAGAGTGCCACAATTGGTGGAGGTAAAAGCCTTGATGTAAAAATGTGAACAATTATAATGAACATTCCAAGGCCATAGGGATGATTGTTAGGGCCAAGTTGGTGCTTCACGTGAATGAACCATTAGATCTCAGGATCCTTGCTATTCTGTTTGCTGCAGTTTGATAGGAGAGGCCATGGAATTAACTTTGAAAGTTTTGATGAAGTGCCAGAGGTGCAGGACTGACTGGGAGGAATAACAGACTGAAGAAATAGCTGATGGCATGTAGCATGCTGAGATGTTTGGTGATTCCATTTTGAAAGCAGCGGTACCTGAGTGAATAACATTGAGAAGAATGTGGTTTAAATATGAGATTTAACCCTTGAAATCACATTGATGCAGAATCTAATTCTGTAATTTTTTTTCTCTGATTTGTGGAGCCAGCAACAATTGTTATCCAAAATGGATCTGTAAAAATAGTCAAAGTGCCTGACATATGAAAGTGTTATCTTAAATTCGGAATCCCTCGTACAGAAGTACAGTATGCAGTTGTTTTTTTGTTGGCAATCATGTGTTCAAAATAAACTCAGTTTTATCTAGAGGAAGAACAAAGTTTTGAAGCAGAATGTGCTGGACTAACTCAGCGAGTCAGGCAGCATCTCTGGAGAACATGGAAAGGTGACATTTCAGTTTGGGATCTTTGTTCAGACTAACTATAGGAGGTGGGGTGAAGGGGGGAGGGGAAGAAAGCTGGGAGAGAGCTGGAAGAAGGGTCCTGACCCGAAACATCACCTCTCCTGGTTCTCCGAGAGGTTCTGCCTGACTTGCTGAGTTACTCCAGCACTTTGTGACTTTTTGTGCAAGCCAGCATCTGTTGTTCCTTGTTCCTAAAGTTTTGAAAGATGTCTGGGTGGTCTCTTACATCTCAACTTCCATAGAATTGAGTCTTGTTGATGCTTGTAAGGGTTCCGATCTTACGCTGTGCTCTCGTCTTGGCACCTTTGGTGAAGTTGTATATACAATAACAGTTTAGGAACATGATATGGCTGTGAAGAAGCCTGAGGGCATGATCTGAAAGCACAGCAGTTGACAATATAGGTTCAGTTAATTAAGTAAGGTCAGGAAATCTGGGTTAAAAACGTTGCTATCGTGTGATGATGCCAAGAAACCACTCTGATTGTTGTAAAAACCCATCTGTACCCATTGTGCACTTTAAAGGATGAAATCTGCTTCCCTTTCCTTCTGTAGCAAATAGTTGACTGCAGACCCCAAACAATGTGCTTATTAAATCCTTGCACGTTATTAAACTAAAGGCAGATTATCGATTCAGTTCTTGTCTTGTTAACAATGCTCAAACCCTATGATCGAAACAGAAAGATAGATAGGTCCCAGTGAAACCACAAATGTGTCTAACCCCTTTAATTACACTGTGCCTTAGTTTAATTCAAGATAGACATAAAAAGCTGGAGTAACTCAGCGGGACAGGCAGCATCTCTGGCGAGAAGGAATGGGTGATGTTTTGGGTCGAGACCCTAGTTTAATTTAGGTTAGTTTAGAGATACAGTGCGGAAGCAGGCCCTTCAGCCCACCCAGCGATCCCCGCACATTAACTCTATTCTACACACATTAGGAACAATTTACATTTATACCAAGTCAATTAACCTACAAACCTGCGCGTCTTTGGAGTGTGGGAGGAATCCAAAGATCTCGGAGAAAACCTACGCAGGTCACGGGGAGAACGTACAAACTCCGTACAGACAGCACCTGTAGTTAGGATCGAACCTGGGTCTCTGGTGCTGTAAGGCAGCAACTCTACCACTGCGCCACCGTGCTACCCTGTGGCAAGGTACTAAATTGCACTATTGCTGTACAAAATGTGGACTATGTAGTTAGGTGGCTTCACATGGTGTGTATGAACATGCAGCTTTGATCGTACTACACATTCAGTCCCACCACCACCACCACCAATGCACGTTGACGGCAAGTGTGTTGTAATAGCATCTCCGAAACTCATGCTCCCTACAACCAAGAAGGATGAGAGCAGTGGGGGGCATGGTGGCACCACCATATGCAGGTCCACCTCCAAGTCTCACACCATCCTAACTTGGAAAATATGTTGCCAGACCTTCATTACTGTTGGGTTTCAATCCTGACGCTCCATCCTCAAAAGCATTGTAGGAACACCTTTACCAGAAGGACAGCTCACCACCATCTCCAGAGCACTTAGGGATGGGCATCACCGGCTAGCCTTGCCAGTGACACCCCGTCTGAAAAACAAGTCAATATATATGCTGCCCTGAGAGAGCAGTAGTGGGCCATACTGTATATTGGGACCAATACAATCTCATGATGAAAATGCTCCCAAGTGCTATTTCATTATGAATTCCAGAATTTTGACCTGGGTTAGTGATGTTGATCTATTTCCAAATAAGGATGGTACAGAATTTGAAGGACCTTCATTTAATACTGTGGCAGAAACTAAGGTCGCTGTAGCTCAAAGTCTGCAGAAGTTGCATGTTGAAAACTCATGCTCTCTATTACCAAGAAGGATGAGAGTAGTAAGGGGCATGGTGGCTCACCATATGCAGGCTCACCTGCATGTCTCGCACCATCCTAACTTGGAAACTATGTTGCCAGACCTTTATTGCTGTTGAGTTTCAATCTTGACCCTCCCTCCACTCAGTGTTGCATCACTATAGATTGTATCCATAGTGGAGCTTCCAACTGAGAGATGAGAGTACATACAACTGAGCCAAGGAGTGCCAATAACAGAGTAAGCACAGAAGAAATCGATAAACTATCTTAAGAAAAATTGCTACTGGATGTCCCGCAAGTTATTGACTGCAAGTTTTCTCTTTTGCAACCAGACACCATCTTTAATGGAAAAACAGGCCCAAAAGGAATAAAATAATCTTTCTTGCAAAGTACATTTTTGATTTATAACAATTCATTTCTCTGAAGCAGTCTAAGATAGATATTTCAACGGAACTTATTAAAGAGGCTTATTAAATTTCCTCCCAAACCCTAACTGCCTTTGCTCCGGAGATCCAAAATATTTAAGTGGAAAGATGACCAAAACAACAAGATTTATTTTTTCTTCATGTACATCCATAATTGTTTTTAACTGTTCGATATCATGTTCATGGTTTATTGTACACTGCAACATCAATCCAACAAGCGTCACCATATCAACGTTTCATAAATACCATGGATATTATCATGTCCCCAAGACAGAGATTAGGTAAAAGTTAGTTTAACATAATGTAGGTAACTTAATGCACAGGTGTTTAAGTTGTCTAGTGACACCCCGGTTATATGGAGGTGGCATCATATATAGTATATGTCATTGCACATTGCCAAGTGTTACTGACCTCTTTGTGTGTTCAGGCCTGAGGGTAATAAAGCCAGACAAGCTAATTTTACGCAATTGGTGCTGTTTGAGTGCATACAATCATTTATAATTGATTCAAGATCTTTAGGAATTATGGACAAACTTATGTTCCGTGTTATTCTGTTCCAGAACCAATTCTACATTGCAATAATGCAAAGCAGAAAAGACTAAGGAAGAACAGATGAGGTGTAGTGCTGATACATCTAAAATGCGTTAACTTGAGTAAAATCTAGCAGTGAATTTAAATCTACTTTGCCAAGCATTACACTGACACATGGTAGGGAATCTTTGTTATAGGGTAGTGAAAAGGTGGACGCTTTCAGAGTCTAAGGTGTTGAGTATTAAAGTTCGGACGTCATTTTGCTGTTGTACAAAACATTGGTTGGAAGCACTGAGAGTATTGTGTACTGTTCTGGTCACCACTCTATATGGAAGACGTGGTATCAATAGAGAGCGGGCAGAAGAGCTTAATCTGAATGTTGCCTGGGATGGAGAACTGTAGATTTATGAAAAAATTGGAGAGGCTGGGTTTACTCTCATGGGATGCAGGATTATAAGGGGAGATCTTATTTATCTATCTATATTATACAACTAAAACTCTGATCTTGTTATCTTCCGGTTTGCGTGGTTTTTCTATTTGTGCAAAAACGGTACACGATAGTGCTACAATTCTTCGCCACATTACTCACCATTCTCCTGTGCTGCAAGTGCGACAAGTTTTGTTCCGATCGATGGTATATTTTAAAAGTTATTAAGGTTTAATAGTCTTTAAAACCGCGCATGCACAGATTGGTCTCCTCTCCTGTCAGTCACCTCTACGGCCAGGACAGCGACACCACTTCCTGCACCATCGCCGCACTGATTGGCCGCATCTGCTGTCAGTCACTGGCGGCACCCGCCTCACCCAGCATTGCTCCGCGCCTCAGTCGGTCAGTTGCCGGAGGACACGGCCACAGCTGCAGCAACCGGAGGACGCGACCCGTGGTGAGGAGAATATTCCAACGTGAAAGGGAAAGCTGAAGGAGCGGAGTGCTTTGGAGACCGGTGGAGAGCAAGGAGCGGAGCAACCAGGAGACTGGGGGAGATCAAGGAGCGGAGCAACCAGGAGACTGGGGGAGAGCAAGTGGATGGATATGCCTTCCTCCGTGCGGCCCGTGTGCCCGCCTCTCTCCACTGATTAGTGATCTGTGTTCTATCGGGATCAGCGTTCGCCTGGGGGAGAGGGGGTGCCGCTTGTGGGGGTTCGGGCCCAGACCAAGTGGGACCCGTTGGGTTCCTGTCACATGGGAGGTCTTGTCACCCAAAGCAATATTGCACCACTCACCCATAGTCCCCAACTGCGCTGACATCACAAAAAGTTGTTAAAAAATAAGATCAATGTGAACGCATCTCACTCTACCTCTTCAGTCCCTTATTCACCTCCTTCATTTTCTTCACTCTCCCCACCCTCCATTAACCCTCTTCTGCTTCCTCCCCTCACCCCCCCTCTCCGCTCCTCTCTTTCCCCTCCCCTCCTCCATTACCTGGGCAGATGGGGTGAGATGGCTCTGCTGGTAAGGAATGAAATTCAATCCTTGGCAAGGGATGACATAAGATCAGAAGGTATAGAATCAATGTGGGTAGAGTTAGGAAACTACAAGGGTAAAAATGGCCCGATTGGAGTTATATATAGGCCTAAGAACAGTAGCCAAGATGTATGGTAAGTGGGGGAGGTTAGGAGGGAGAGTGGGGGCGGAGGGGGATAGAGGAAGAGGAGGGGGGTAGGGAGGGGAGAGGTGTTATGGAGGGAGGGAGTGACAGGGTAGGGGAAAGGAGAGGAAGGGAGAGGGGAGGGAGGGGGGGATGGGAGGAGGACAGGAAAGAAAAGGGAGCTGAAGAAGAGGGGGAGGGAGTGCTGGGGGATGAGGGGGAATAGAGGAGGATAGTAGGAAGAGGGATGGCGAGGTGATGAAAATATTAAATGCAAAGTTATTAACTTTAACTTCTGCCGTTAGTGCGGGCCCGTCAGCCGATCAAGCGCAGTTGGGGGCTATGGCTCAGTGGTGGAATATTGCGTTGGGGGACCAAGCCTCCCGTGTGACAGGGACCCAACGCGTCCCACCTAGTCTAGTTGAGGTTTATAAAATTATGAGGGACCTAAACAGGATAGATAGAATATTTTTCCCAGGGCAAAGTAGTCTAAAATTAGAAGCCACAAGTTTAATGTGAGGTGGAGAAATTTAAAGATGATCTGAGGGGCAAGTTTTTTCGAACAGAGGGTAATGATTATCTGGAACGTGCTGCTTGGAGGCAGATACAATTATGTAGTTTAGAAAGTGTTTGCACGGTCACTTAGGAAAGGCATAGAGGAATACAGGTTTAATGTGGAGAAATGTGTACTGTGTCATCACGTTGGCAAGAGTGAGGTGGGATGAAAGGACCTTTTTCTGTGCTGCACATTCCTTTGATTCATAACTTAAATGGGACAGCAATTATATAATCTTCCCAGGTTACATCCATAATTCACATAAACAAACACATTGCCAAACACTTGCGCTTGGTCCGCCGAGCCCTACTGGATCTCCCGGTTGCGAACCATTTTAATTCCCTATCCAGCCTTATCCCAGGATTGAGTAGGTTAACCTATGTTGAGCATTTGTCGGCACTGGGCCTGTTCTCGCTGGAGTTTAGAAGAATGAGGGGGGACCTCATTGAAACATGGAGAATAGTGAAAGGCTTGGATGGCGTGGATGTGGAGAGGATATTTCCTCTAGTGGGAAAGTCTAGGACCAGAGGTCATAGCCTCAGAATTAAAGGACGTTCTTTTAGGAAGGAGATGGGAAGAAATGTCTTTAGTCAGAGAGTGGTGAATCTGGAATTCTTTGCCACAGACGGCTGTAGAGGCTGTAGAGGCCAAGTCGGTGGATATTTTTAAGGCAGAGATAGATAGATTCGTGATTAGTACAGGTGTCAGAGGTTATGGGGCGAAGACAGGAGAATGGGATTAGGAGGGAGAGATAGTTAAGCCATGATTGAAGCCATGACTTGATGAGCCGAATGGCCTAATTCTACTATTCCTTGTGACCTATCCCATTCCCATACTGACCTCTCTGTCCTAGAGTCAGGCCACGTGCAAACTGGAGGAACAGCACTTCATATTCCACTCAGGTAGCCTACATCCCAACATTGTAGGAACATTGAATTCTCCAATTTGAAGTAACCTCAAGCAAACCTCCTCCAGCGCCTCCCTTTCACCTCCATATTCGACCCCTCCACCCTTTTCTTCCCCTCCACCTCGCTGTGTCCCACCTGGACTCACACCTATTTCCCCCCCTCCCCTTCCACCCATTTCCCTTCCTCTTGCTTCACAATTTGCAACTCTTCAATCCTTTTGTCTCACATCTTCTGTTTTAATCGCTGGCCTTTGATCCAAACATCTGCCTATTAACATCCACCCTCCCCTTGTCTATGTCCACCTATTACCTGCCACGCTTTGTCCTGCCTCTCCTCTCTCCCACTTTCCTTACCCCCTGCCCCCTCTACAATGTCTGAAGAAGGGTCCTGACCAGAAATGTCACCTATTCTTGTTCT
>CM075985.1:16408282-16483282 GCA_038087875.1 Malacoraja senta | reverse complement strand
AGGAACTGTAGATGCTGGAAAATCAAAGGTAGACAAAAGTGCTAGAGAAACTCAGCGGGTGCAGCAGCATCTATGGAGCGAAGGAAATAGGCAACGTTTCGGGCCGAAACCCTTCTTCAGACAAGAATATTTGTGGTGGCATAGCTAGTAGAATTGCTGCTTCACAGCGCCAGAGCCACGTTCATTCCTGACCTCAGGTCCTGCTCTGTGTGGAGTTTACATGTTCACCTTGTAACCACGTGGGTTTCTTTCAGGTGCTCCAGTTTCCTTCCACAATCCAAAGACATGCAATTGGGCAATTGGGATTTGGTTAACAGAAAATAGGCCATAATGTGATTATGGTAGTTGATGAGGAAGTAACATAACGCAGAACTAATGTGAACAGGTATTCAATGATTGTCATTGACTCAGCTGGCCGAAGGGCCTGTTTCCATGCTGTATCTCTAAATTAAACTAAAATAAATTTGTTTTTTGGCTGCCGTTGTGGAAATAGCCTTTTTGCAGATCCAAGGATCCAGGGCAGTTGCAATGAAAGCTTGCTTTGTTAATGATATTTCCTTAAGGATTTTTCTCTGTTGAGCTTTAGGATGATGATCTAGAGTTGGAACGGGGTGGGTCCTTGGCTTACTCTTCCTAAAGTCCACAAATCACCTCCTTGGTTTCGCTGACATTGAGAACAGTGTTGTTGTCACCATTCAATCAGGCGATCACTGTTGTGGCAATGGGTGTGAAATTCAAAGTCAGTTCCACAGCACAGTAAATGAACATGAAGAAGAATTGCAATGTCCCAACAAAGCCCATGAACAGTATATCAGATAATTTTGTGATGTTGCCATAGTAATATCCTAGAAAATATAATAATCTAACAACTCTTTTTAAATTAGGGCTGGAGTTCTTGCCAGATTCGTAGCAACTGATGGTGGTATCACACGAATTTACCCTAAAAGGTAGGATTACTGAAACAAATTGCATGTGTGGTGGGAATAGTACACACAGTTTTAGTGACGGCATGCACTGTTTTGTTAGGCAGAACCCCATGAGAACCAAATTTGACACTGAGTCTTGCTAGTAGCCATTACAACAGGTAAAGCTTAGTCAACAAGGTAAGTTTGAGGAAAAAGCTGAGGATGGCAAAACATGATAGAGAGGTTTAAGGAAAGGGGTGGAATTCCCAAGCTCGGGAATGTGAAAGCTGAAAGTCTGGCTGTCCATGGTGAAGCAAGTCACCTTGCAGATGAGCAGGAGACCCAAATTAGATTAGAGGGTCGTGGGTTTGGTGGAAGTGACTGAAATAAGGTGGTACAACATGAAGCGATTAATGCTGCATCTTTCATGATTTCAACACATCCCTAAATCTAAAATCACTGACATTCTTTTGATGTTGTAGTCACTGCCACAATATAGAATTTTCACAAACTTGCCTTCATAGTTCATGCCAAAGTTTAAAAGAAAAATACTTTTGCACCTTTGTAATTATACAGCAAATGTAATTGAACGATGCAAGAGATTCTTTTAAACCATCTGTTGTGATATGGCTGAAAAACTAAATAATTTGGCTCTGCTACCAATATACAACAACATATAGGCAATTGGATTATACTCAAAATCCACTATCCACAATTACAGCACCAATATTTCTTGAACAGAATTATTGTTAACTGCTTTTCATTTGGATAAGTGTGTTTGTTGCTGTATCTGAGAAAGCTGAGAAATATAACATGACAATTTGACTAATAATCAATTATTTTCAAGCAGAAAAATTAGCCTCATGCAGCAGTTCAAATTAATATTGAATTAGATTTGAATTGGAGGCTTTTTTTATAGCAAGGTTCAAATTTAAACAACCATATTATTTCATTTAAACAACTTCAATATGCCAAGAACGTACGTCACACTATTTATAAACGTGTGACTTTTGTATAACCTTAACCCAAAATGCAAAGAATGAAGCATAATAATGGTCACAGTCACACAAAGAAAGTAACAAATATTCTTTAACTTTTCGTCCAAGTGTAGCCTTTGTTGATCTGCAATTCGCAGGTGATTAAATTGTTAGGTGTTGGTTTATGAGAGCTCTGATTTGTGCCATGACCTGGGTTATCCATGTAACTGAACCTCTGGCCGTCTGCGGTCCAAAAGTGGATGTTATGTTCTGGATGCACAGAAATGTTTGGGTTTATCACTACGAGTTCACTTGATAGTTGATGAACAACAAGATCATAAACAAGTCCTTCTCAGTACGGAGAAGTGTGCTACTGCTATACACTTGTACTGTATCTGAGACGCTCATCAAAGATGTATCCAAGTGCTAAAGTATAGTGATATTTGTACTGGACTGTATACAAAGATGAATTTCACTGTACCTTGGTACATGTGACATGTAAAGTACCATTGTAACCATTGAAAGTGAATTTTGAGGCATGCAAGTAACAGTAGACAGAAGCAGTATACCAGACACAGATTCTGAAGATTTCAAATGAATACAAATAAAGAGTACTAGCACAAGAAACAGAAACAGGAGTGGGATATGCCTGTTAGCTCCTTGAATCTGTTCTAATTATGGCCAATCCAAATATTGTCTCCATACAATTTTCCCATGCGCTCTCCATATTTCTGAGTCCCTGTCCCAGTTAGGTCTATTGTTAGCTTCCTTGGTCAGCCTGGGTGGTGCTTCCTTCCATCTTCTGGGCTGTGCTAAGTGGGTGAGATGGTTCAGGTTGCTGCTCTGTCAATTAGCTCGAAGAAAAAGCCAGGGTAAAGTGAGTGTCAATAGGTTAAAATAGAACGTATGGCAAGAATTAATCTGAAAATGCAAATAATTGGCTTTTAGCTGTTTAATTCAGTTTTGTATTTCTTAACATTCCACACATTGCTGTCTAGCATCTGTCATCTAACACTACTGATGATTAATCCGTACTAAGAACAAATTAATTGCACTTAATACCTTTTCCACTGGATATATTTTGTACAACCAGCAACTTAATGGTTTTGGTTGGTTCTTGCCATTTGCTGTTGACCACAGTTGACTTTGATGTGGAGCTGTTGACTTTCACAAGGCTGAAATCATCACTTGCGGAATCATAGGCTTGGTCACATTCCTCATTCTACGCAGGTTTGCTCATGTGCCTTTGTACGCAGGCATAGATCTGGGGTGCAGATCTGTTATAAAGATTACTTTCTATCCCTTATCCAATTACAATCTACCAGTTTATTATGTGGACTCACAATCAGCCTTTGTTTCTGATGGAGAGAGGCATTGCAGAGTAGATGCAAAAGTAGGCTTGATGGGCCGAATGGCCTAATTCTGTTCCTAAAACGTATGAACTTATGAAAAGAGAAAGAGTTGGCTTTATAAGTAAACTGCACAGAGGGTAGAAACACCCAACACCACATCAATGGTATCTACCCGCTGGAAACGCCAAGCAATGCAACATTGCTCCTCTTTCTCAGCTATGGATCATCACATAATCAGCTCCCTTTACCTCTCATGGAGCAAAGACCGCAGATGAAGATAATCACTTTCCATCACTCCGTTTGACAACTGGTGAAGTGGTGGGGGGGTGGTTCTAAGCTGCGTTTGAACAGTTTTGTTGACACCATTGAAAGGATGTACTGAGTGCAATGCCAGTGGTAACCGGGGAATTCCACAGGACCTGCGTCCTTCATGTCAGCTTCACCGGCATCCCCTCCTCCCACATGAAGAGGAGTCCTATCTTATTTCCAAACCACTCCTTCATTCAAGCAAAGAAATATCACAATCTGATTGGAATCCTGGGTCTTTTACATAGTAAGCGACTTGTTTCCGGATGGAGAAACCAGGAACAACAGATGCTGGTTTACAAAAAGAAAGACACAAAGTGCTGGAGTAACTCAGCTGGCCATGCAACATCTCTGGAGAGCAACCCCCTCTTCTCATACTCCCTTCTTCCCACAAACCCCCTCCCATCCTTTCCCCTCACACCTTACCCTCTCCCCTGTGCCCCACCTGGGGACAAGCCCTAGTACTCCCCACCCTCTCCCCTGCCACCTACATTCCTTCCCCTAGCTTCACAATTCGCAACCCTTCAAACCTTCTGTCTAAGCTTTCCGTCCTTTCATCTCTGGCTTTTGTCCAACCATCTGCCTCTCAACCCCCCACCCCCCTCCCCTCAACTGTATCAACCTATTACCTGCCAAGCTTGGCCTGCCTATTCCAGCTGAGATACTCCAGCACTTTGTGACTTTTTTTACTTCCTGTTGGATGGCTGATGGCTGGGGTAAGGTGACAAAGTGGATATTTGTCTAATGGGATGACAAGGACATAGGGCTATTAACCTATAAAACTGCAATTTAGTCCCAAACCATTCTGTATTTGCAAATTCCTCCTTCTCTTTCATGAAATTATAAAATGAGGCTAAGGATTTGAAACATTTTCATCTTTGGTTTTGCAGCAAATGGATGTATGGCCTTGTATCATGTTAACGTAATCTCTGTTGCAGTGCTGGAGAAGAGTGGACAGAAAATCCCGAGACCTATGAAGCGAGCTACTACAAAAGAAGCCTTAACAACAACATTTACATCTTCACTGCCCCTTACATCAACAGTAAGATTACCATGCTTTGCTCAATAGGGCATATTAACCAATGAAGTTTGGAAATTGAGATAATCATGGAAACATTAATTTCAAGACCAAGATCTCGGTCTAAATTTTTCAATCATCCTCTCAACCGAAATGAGTGGGAGTGATATCAGGGCTGATGGGCGTTTGTGGGGAGGGTGTGAAAGAAATGCACACCAGCTAAGGTCAGCACTGAGGGAGGTGGTGCAGAAAGGATAGAGAAACAAAGAACTACAGATGCCGGCAAATACACAAAAAGACACAAAGTGCTGGAGTAACTCAGTGGGTCAGGCAGCATCGTTGGAAAACATGGCGACATTTTGGGTCGAGACCCTTGTTCAGACACAGAAAGGATATTAGTCATACAGGAGAAGTCAAAGGCAGATGATTATTTCTAAACTTACAAAGTCTTGATTGTATTCATGTATGGTATTATCTGATATGATTGGATATCACACCAGCAAAAGTGTTTCACTGTATTTCATGACAATTAACCAGAGAACCGGGTTTGATCCTGACTACCGGAGCTGTCTGTACAGAGTTTGTATGTTTTACCTGTGACTGCAGGTTCTCCTGTGGTTTCCTCCCACATTCCAAAGACGTGCAGGTTTGTAGGTTACTTGGCAACATAACCTATTGACTTTAGACTTTAAAGATTCAGTGTTGAAACAGGCCTTATGGTCCACCGAGTCCACGACGACTTGCGAGCACCCCATACATTTGCTCTACCCTCCACACTAGGGACAATTTACAGAGGGCAAGTAACCTACAAACCTGCACGTCTTTGGAATTTGGGAGGAAACCACAGGAGAACCCGGAGAAAACCCACGCGGTCACAGGTAAAACATACAAACTCTGTACACACAGCACTGGTAGTCTGTAATCTCTCGCATGTCAGTTTGGCCTCGGTGGGCCGAAGGGCCTGTTTCAACACTATTTCTATAAAGTCTAAAGCCCTGGTGATTCTCATCATAGTGCAATGGTCAGAGTGGGCACAGTGTGAACTTCCCCACTCAGTCAACATGATGATGGCGTGCTGATGACAACATCAGGCTCTAACATTTCGCAAAAGATGTTTTTTTTTTTTAATCTGGGCTTGAGGCTGCAGAATAAAATGCAACTCTAGCAATGGACACATGGAACTGGGTAACTGTCAGCATAGATTAATTAGATGAATAAACTGTTTCCACATTGGAAAGTGACCTCTCATCGGCACCTATTGTTTCTTTCTCCATAGATGAAGTGTGATCCTCTGAATATTTCTAGCACTTTTTGTTCCTATTTCAGATTTACACGAGTCTCATGGGTTTTGTTTTTGCATTTAAATGTTACCAATAGCTGCTTTTCTTCTCTTTGGACTTGGCAAAATTCTCGCAGTTAACCTTGTGACATTTGCGGCTTCTGGCACACTGCTGTTCATTGGGCATTTTGGGCTGGGAACGGTATTTTACACTTCTTCAGTTCTTCGTAGCTCAAAGAAAATCCCACTGTTCTGCTTCATGGCGGAATATTACTGTAGGTAGCAAAATAGTTTTCTCATTCTCCGATCATTCTTATTGCAGAAACCTGGGATGGAATACAGAGCAGCGTAGAATCTGGCATCATGGTCAGCAGAGCGGTCGAACTCAAAATTGACGGAAAACATCTGAAGCCTGCAGGTGGGTTGGTAGTTGCTTTAACCCTCTCACTGTGTACTAATCCTTTGGGTATTTGTCTTTTGACATTTTCACAGCACCCTGTGGAAAGTTTGGGGCTGAATTTTGGAGGCCGTCTTGTCGCTAATCACGAGCTCTGTTTCTCCTTTACCCTGATACTGTCCTGTTGAGTGTCGTTCAGTACGAGGTATGAAACGTGTCCCTGGAGGCACTGCAGAACCTGAACTGTGCTGTGGTGGGAAATGTTCAGGGTAGCTGGACCAAGGATTTAAATTGTCCCATTGCATTTGCCCCCTGCAGCAGTTCGCCGCATGGATTTAAATAGACAGCAGAGTGTTCAGGGAGCTGCCCTGACCATGGAAAGGGTGTTGGCCCAACTCGATAAAGCAGCCAAAATTAATGGAGCAGTCTTATATTGGTATCAAGTCCTATAGAGTTGTCCCTCCTGCATTAATGCACTGTGAATGTATCAGTCTGGTACCAGTCATTTATTTTTCTGCACTGAGATACAGTGTTGACACTTCTCCATCTTATTGCATGACTGTGTTTGGGGAGTGAGTGGCATTTGCGATCCTATGTCTATTTTGGTGTGGGATATTGCACATGATTGAGTGAAAAGCAACACATGAAACAGCTTGCTGCCAGTTCCAGCAATTGCCTGCACTCACTTCCTCAAAAATTGGGCATTCATAGACTGCTCTCACATCCTCATTGGTCACTCGCGGCTAGGAGTGCTCAGTTGGTTTCTGAGAGAGACTCTATGATACCCATCCACAGTGGTCTCCAGTAGTCACTGTTCTTCACTGTGCACTTCCTATCTTCCCTGGGAGTCTTCTTCCAATCCTCCCTCATCATTGACCCACCTGCCCCCTGCCCCCTTTCCCATTCATGCATTTTTTATTACTCCTGAGTAAGAGCTATAAAAAATACTGCTCTGTGCAGTGGAGTGGCCTGGAAAGCTTGCAGCTGCTGAATTATGTTATTACAGCCACAACCCATCCACAGAGGGTGAGGGGCTGATACCAACAATGTCAGGTTTGCATAGGGTGCCAGAAGGAGACCCAGCACCGTGTTCTATGAACCTTGCAATTGAACCTTACTCGGGGTGACTCGCGATTACAGCAAAAAAGCTTGCAGGTGTAAGAAATCCGGAAAAAAATCACACAGAAAATGCCAGAAACATTCGTCAGTTCAGGTAGCTTCCGTGGAAAGAGAAGTAAGGCTAATATTTCAGGTCGAAGATTCCACATCAGCAAAGAGATAAATGAAGTAAATTTTAAGTTGCAGACAGAAAAGGACAATGATGGATAGGACAATGGAAATAACTCTGATAGGGTGGGGGCCTGGGTGCATTGAGGATGAGCTATAGGTGAAATCATCAGTTTATAGGTTAATAAGGGAAGATAGGACAGGGAGCATGAGAAAAGAGAAATGAGATGAAGGAAAATGTATTGATTCTGAACTTAACTTTAAATTCTTAAAGTTAAGTTCTTAACTGAACTACTTAACTAACTCACTTTCTCTGTATCAGAACTGGCCTGTGCTGCTGCAGTCATTTACCTGTAATCTTGGTTCTGTTTTCTCTCACCGACTGCCCTGCCTGATCTGCCAGGCATTTCTTACAGCTCTGCCTTGTGCAGCCTTTATGATCATTTGAGTTCTCCCCAACTACCTTCATTCTACCTACTACCTTGATCTATTGATCAAGTGATTCCAGCTACAGTTTTACTGGCCTTACTTTATCAGAGATGTTTTCTTTATCCTAGCCACAACCACCCTGCCTTTTCAGCAATAAAACAAATTGTTTTCTCATCTTACCTGGTACCAATAAAAGCAACTTTGACCTGAAACTTTGACACTTCTTCTTTTCCCAGACGCTGCTTGACCTGTTGAGATTTTTCTGTTATTTAAGCGTGCCCTATAATGCTGTTTTGATGTCAAAAGGAGGCTATTTGTAAGCCTTACTCTTTCATAAGAAGCAGTAGGCTGTTGTCTTATAGTTTGTTTACAGAGGAGATGGAATACAGGAGCATTCCAAAATCCTCTTTGACTTACAGCCATTGGAATTGTCCATTTGCAGGTTGTTACGTGGCACACCGATTCAAAGCTGATGCTTTTTATCCCAATTTATTGGAAAGTACATCAAAAAAGATATTTCAGCTGATGAATGAAGACAACTTTCTTATGGTTTCACTGATAATACATGGCTCAATAAAGCTCTCGTCTCAGCCAGTTTGAATCACAGGGAGGGAAGAGCAATGCTAGGACTTCACCTGATATAGAAAAACCTCTTCTTGCATTGTTCAAAGAACAGCAAGTAGATTATTTTGGGACTGAAATAAACTCAAGAAAGAACGCACAATTCCTACAGGTTCCTCCTCAGTGACACTGATGCATATATTTCTGATTGGTTTGCAGTAGTTGGAGTGAAGCTCGAAGTGAATGCCTGGATGGAAAACTTCACAAAAGTAGTTAGTAAGAGCAAGGTAAGAGCATGAAACTAGCGATTTCCAGAAGTCAGATCTGGAATGTGAGTGTGCATAATGCAAAGCTGCTTTTAATTTTAATTTTTTTCAGAAACAGTAACCACAATTGTTATGAAAATGGAAAATACTTTAGACAATCAGGCACAGATAGACAATCAGTCACAGATTCTTTCTTGTCAACTAATGTTCTTAACACAGAGCTGTTCTATGCGTGAATTGTTTTCATTGATGTACGTGCGAGTTTTGTTTTACTTTGACATGCCCAATTCCCAAAGCACATATCTAAGTCTTAGAATTCCTGGACCTGAGAATTTGTCCCTGATCAAACTGGAATATGGGTGCCATCTGAATCTCTACACACCATAATGTTGTCTGAAAACTTTGTGGGGGCAATGATGAGTTGTGGAATGAATCCAGTTGTGTTTGTGGGTACGTTTGGGAGTTTCCAACATTCTCTGGAAATTACACGTGTGAATGTAAAAAGGCTTCTCAGCAAGACTTGTGAAAACTGTGAAATGACCAGATTGCTGTAGAAACTCATCTGGCTCACTGATGTCTCTGGAAGTGACAGCTAGTCTGGTCCGTTTGTGACTCTGGACCCATCATTGAAATTAACCCTTAATTGTTCCTGAACTGAGGAAGCAGTTAGGGCCAGAAAAAAAAATCGTAGCATCACCAGCGACACTGACACCAAATAAATACATGGATAGAAAACTGTCAATTTCTGAAGAGTTTTGTGAGCTTCTTTTTTGAGGTCTTCTGAAGGCTGTAACATTCTCTGGAGTACTGGTGTGCTGGCATGTGGAACAGCACTCTGGGTATAGCTGAGGTGAGAAGAGATGTGTTTTCAGTGCACTTGTTCTCAGTGGTCCTGTTCTCAGTTAATTCGGGTACTTTGCTGTGCTGTTTAACACAAGTCTCTTCCCTCGGTCTTGAACGGGCCCTGAGATAAAATTGTAACTTTATCCCCAGTTTCCATCACTTGTCTCCCATTAAGTTCAACCATGAAATATGGGACGCCTGACAATGTCAGTGACCCTTGTCCATTCCAAATGAACCTTGTATTGAATGGCTTGCCGGGCTATGTCAGTGGGCAATTAAGTGCAACCACATTGCTGCAGGTTCAGCTGTCAAAGAAAGGCCAAGTGAGTGAAGGTACTCCATCCCAAAATTACATGTGGTAATCCGATGGGTTTCACAACATTCCAGCAGTTTCCTGGTCACTTGTTTTGCCATTTGACCTTAATTTACGTAATTAAGTTTAAAGTGCTAGATGTTCCTTCGCACAATTTACTGCAATATCCAAATCATTGATATAGATGACAAACAGTAACGGGGCCAGCACCGAACCCTGAGGCATACCACTAGTCACAGGCCTCCAGTCCGAGATGCTTCCTTCCATGAAGCCAATTTACTATCTAATCAGCCATCCTTGCATCCCATGCAATCTGATATCTCTCCTTGGATCCCATACGATGCAGCAGATCATGATCATGTTGTAGTTTTCATAAACAGCATTAGGCTGATTCCTAAAGTTGGTTTTAATGTAATTGAAATGTAGTAATGCAGTTTCTAGCCCCAAATCCAGGTTATCATTATCTGTCATAGTGAGAGATAAGTGTCTGTCTACTGAACTTTAGATTACTGATCCCAGTTCCAATAGTACTGGTGCTAACAATATAATCATTATGCAGCTATTCCTATACTCAAATCCATTTTGCATCACCAAGAAAGAGACCCTTTGCTTCGTCTGCTCCAGATTTAATTATCTCTTTAGCAGCAGTTGGCGAATTTAGCATACGTGTCGGGTGTAAATTGCGGACACCTTTTGAATGTACTCATTATTTGCTTCTTGTTGCAGTGTTACCGAGAGATCTGTGACTGCACAAAGAATAGCAAGGTAAGACTTTTGATCACACACACCCTTGTAGTCAAATCAGAAGACTCTGTCAACTTGTGTGTTGGCCGATGGTGGTTCAATTTTACAGAGATTAATTTATAGGGTATGTTTTAATCTGCCTGGTGGTGGGTTTAGTTCTCTGATGTTACGCAAGCCGCATCAGAGATGGGGTTATCCCAGTTCTGTTGTAAAGGGTCCATTTCCTCACCTAACTATGTGTGTATACATCCATGTAAGTACAGGCAAGTTTAAAGCAAATGTGATTATTAAATAGAGCCTGGGAGCCAAAGGAGGGAAGAGCCAAATTATTTTTAACTTCATAAACAGTATGGGATTTATAAATAGAGTATTGTATCTGTTCTAAAGGCTTAACCTATAAATAAATGTGTAAAGATCCCAGAGATGGTGCAGAAAAGGTTTACTGCATTGGTTCCAGAGTTGAGTGATGTTAGCCACAAAGTCAAGCTGGAGAAGCTGGGGTTGGTCTGCTTGGAGAAAATAAGATTGAGTGGAGACTTCTTAAATCATGGCAGCATTAGAGAGGAACAATTAAGAAAAGTTATATTTTAAGAACATGGGGTGCATATATTTGTTTGTTAAATAGGCAGAATATGCAAAGGAATTGCAATTGTGAAAGAATAACTTCAAGGGCAGTGTGGAGAGATGGTAATCAAGGGATTGCAGTACCAGGAGCCAGAATCGGCTTGATGAACTGAATAGCTTTCTGTGCCAAAACAATACTTTTCTCCAGAGGTCCAGTTCTGAACTGGAGAGACCCCTCTCTGTACTGGAAGTTTTGATATGACCTTAGCTGGTTAATTGTGTACACTGCCCAGAATGTCTCATTATATTATTTAGCACAGCTTTTCAGTCCTTGCTTCAAAAAGTAAAACTAATTGAATCCAGCTGTTGTTTTCCCAGAGACGATCAAGAAGCATTGTGTGGTCGTCAGGCAGTTAGCATTTATAAAACTGCTGACAGGATTTTAATAGTGGGAGCTTAATCTAATAGTATATCATGAACAAGAATCATTTTTAAAAGTTAAGAGTAGCTTTGATTTGACAAACATGAACGAGCAATAAGCATTGCAGAAGTTGTGCCAAAGGAAATGGAGTTAATCCTCAGGCAATGGCAGCCAGATTGGAAAGCCAGGAAAGGAAGCTTTTTAGCACCATACAACAAAATAATATTTGGTAATTTATGTTTAAGGGAAAGACAGGTGAGATAAGTGATATAGGGCACCCATCATCTGCTGATGATTCTCTGATTAAACTTGGTCCATGGAAAATTATCAATTGGATGTACCGCACCTTCTGCATAGTTGGCACAGGGTTTACCTTTCAGTAAATCCCATAATTATTCCAGAAGTTGTTTTCCTGGTGAAACATATTTTCAAGGTGAAATAGCATCTTACAAACATTATTTGGCTATGGCCAGTCAATGCCACACAGTTTGGTGGATTATTAGAATTATATAGCTGAAGTATCTTCCCTCATTTAGATCGGTGTCATTACTCGGAGAGACAATTGTTAAAATATTCACGTGTGAATAATAGCAATTGGAGCCATTTTGACAGTCTAAACACGTTGAGCATAATCCACAATGCCAACCATGCAGCCCATGACAACAGTAACTAGGATGGGGGACACAATCTGTGAGCTGTTCACTGTTCAGGGTTTCCGCCTTTTGTACAGTTGACAATCTAGCCCAGATTGCAGCACTTTGAGAAGTGTTCACTTTAACTTCAACTTCTGCATTTTCCTGAATGTAAAGTCCACCATGAACCTCTGCAAGCAGGCACCATTTTAATATATAATTGAAATTATAACATGGTCTTGATATGTTCCTTGTTATACTTAAGAGTAATAAATTGGTGGAGTTTGTTTAATACAACTGAAAATAGTTTATCACAAAGATGAAAAATTTTAATCACCGTGTCGATCTGATAGTAAATGACTAAAAAATGGTTTAAAAAAACAAATAACACCATCTGGTAGTTATTTTGAGGTGCAGTAGACTTGAAAATTCATATTCACTTCGAAACATGTCTGAATAAGCCAGTGCATGGGGCCCCTGCACCACTTTCTTTGTGTGCAGGAGAAGAATATTTTTCATTGGTGTACCACATGGAAATCCTTTTCTGTGCAAGTGTCATGATTCACAATCTTTTGTACAATTGAGCACATTAACTGAATGTAATTTTGCATGTTAGCCACAGTCCTGTCAGTGTCATTGCATTGAACTCTTGCAGTAGCCGGGTCAACTCCAGGAGTTGCTGGGACTTGTGGGATAGTTTAAGATTAACTGGTGCAATGAGTGCAGTCTGAAGAATGGTTTTGTCCCGATACGTCACCTACTCATTTTCTCCAGAGATGCTGTCTCACCCGCTGAGTTACTCCAGCTTTTTGTGTCTTTCTACAAAAGTGAATATAGGAGTCGGCCCTTCACTCCTCCAGGGAGAAGTTGGTGATTTTGATGGTAGAGGGAATGTTTGAGGATTCCATTAAAAATGTGGAATTCCTCATCTGAGTTACTCGTTGAAGATCATTCAGGGGTTATAACATTATGGGGAAGTATCAGCCATTAATTCAAAAAAAGACCCAGACTTCAGAATATCTGTTCTAATGTACATTGAAAGAAGTAACCAGTTTTAAATTGACAGGACAGATTTGCAAACACACAGGCTAGACAACCTGCGTGTTTGCAAAGCTGTCCTTTTAATTTCAAACCGATTACTTATCTTTACTCAGTTGACCTTGAATAGAATGCCTTTTATTGTCATTCAAACAGCTTGGTTTGAATGAAATTGCATTTTCTACAGTCTTACATTACAAAAAAAAAACCAAGACCCACACTTAACACAGTTTACATAAACATCCATCACAGTGGATCTCCAACATCTCCTCACTGTGATGGAAGGCAAAGTCTTATCTCTTCCCTTTGTTCTTCTCCCGCGGTCCAGCAGTCCAACTGCAGCGTCAAGGCGAACTGGGGCTCCCGATGTTAAAGCCTCCGGCGGGCGATGGTAAGTCTTGTGGCCGTTTGAGCCACGCCGGGCGATGTTAGGCCCTGCTCCGAGTCCTTTAAACCCCGCAATTCCAGCGGGAGAAGTTGCCGTTGCGGGAAAAAGCGGTCTCCCACCGAGGACCTGCGAGCTCCCGATGTTCCTGTCCACCAGGCCTGCGGCTGGAGGCTCCGAAGCTCCGAAGTCGGGTCACAGCCGCGCGCCACCACAGCTCCGAAGTCGGCCAGCTCCGCGATGGCAGGTTCGCAGGCTCCGCGACTGGAGCCCTCAGGCTGGTCCCGGCCGGAGGCCGCCGCCGGCTCCACGATGTCAGGCCCAACGACATCGGAGACCCGACAGGGAAAACGTCGGGTCCCCGTAGAGGGAAGAGACTAACGGTTTCCACCCCCCCCCCAACCCCCCCACAAATACACAGCTAAAGAAAAATAATAAAAACTAGAGTCAAGACATACATTTAACGAGAGAAAAATTTAAAAAAAGACAGACGGACTGTAGTCGAGCCGCTGCCGATAGGCGCCACCACACCACACCACAAGGAAACAAGCTGAATGTAAGGTGATGGAGTATAATATTTAGCCCACATAAAACCAGAAATCTTCATTTTAGGCTATTTCACACCACTGTGATAAAGATGGAGGAAGCTTCCATAGACTTATTTGTCACTTGGCTCAACAAACATGGTCATAGGCATGAGCTGATTGTTGCTGTATTTAACTCTCCAATGAAAGTGGAAGCAATGGGGTTCCTCTTGAAGCATTGCATGAGCTGGCCAGATTTCTTCATTTTGTGCTGATGCCCTCTCCATGGACCATGTACAGTATTTGCACAATGCAAGTGCCAGTTGATCAGCATCACTGCTATGTTCTTGGTTCCCTTCATGTGCCTGCCACTATTCACAAGGAGATGTGAATTAATGTTGCAATATGTATTATAGATGTTATAAGGTCCTACAAGCAATTGATCTAATGCATCAATCCAGTCCCATTGCACATGTAAGAAATGTGCTGCACAATTATATTTCGAAGCCACCGTCATTGTTTTACAAATTGCATCAAGTACCTTTGTTGGTTCTTGTGTCCCTTCACTCAAAATGGTTAGTTAAATTCTTGAGAGATTCCTTATTTGTTCCTTGAATAAATGAATGGAAATACTCAATAGGCCAAATGCCGATTGATTTGCCTTGGGGGAAATGACTCTTGTTGTGGGTGGCGCCAGCTTCTAGCACAGTGTTTCTAAATTAGTGCAAAAGATTGCAGAAACTTGATTTTTACATCACTTAATTTGTGCTTAAACATCCACAATCTTCATGGGATCTCTTAATGAGTGTCTTTTAAGGCTGTGCTGTGTTACGATTTGGATGGCCATTGATCAGCCGAACACGGAGACCCTTTGTTGCACCACCTGAGAAACTACCCAACCACCCACGTTAGCCTTATTAGCCATCTCAGAATGCAGAAAAACAAAGTTGAGGTTCCTATCATTGATCCTTTGGGACTAACTCAGAAGAAAATGTGGATTAATATTGGGTCCACAGCTATTTTCAATCCTATGTAAATGAAATGGATGAAAGTATGGACAGGTATACGGTTAGAAAAGATTTCTACGGTTAGAGGGATATGGGTCCAATGTGGATAAATAGGACTAGCTTAGACAGGGCATCTTGGGCAGCATGGACGAGTTGGGCCAGAGGGCCTGTTTCTGTGCTGTTTGTCTCTATGTCTCTATGATATATATACTTTTGCTGACAACCTTGCCTTATGAGGGAAAGTAGAGTGTAAAGTAGATACAAAATCTACAAAGGGATTTCAAGTGAGCTAGAAGATGATAGGTGGGCTATTAAATGGAAAATGTGAGAAGAATAAAAGAAAGTGAGAACTAATTGGGCCACGAGGATCTGGATGTGTTTACTGATGAGGCACAAAAAATAAACATGCAAGCGATTAGAAAGGCAAACTTTTTATGGCTTTGGTGCTGGATAATGAGAGTAAAGACGTTTTTCAGCAATTATTCAAAGCTTTGGTGAGGCTGCTCATTTCCCAGGGGGTTTTGGCTTAAGTACTGAGGAAAGGATATGTTTGCTTGGAGTCAGTGCAACACAGATTGACTAGGCTGAATCCCACCACATGTAGGTGATCCTGTGCAGAAATTGAGTAAGATTGGCCTGCTCTCGCTGGAGGTGATCTCTATCAATGTCCTCAACAGGGTCGACAGATGATCAATGCCTGTCAGCTATTTCATCTGTTTGGAGAATCTAGAACTATGGGTGTTGTCGCACAGCTAACAGCTTGCTGGAAAAATGTTCCTGATGTTGGGGGAGTCCAGAATCAGGGGTCGCAATTTAAGAATAAGGGGTAGGCCATTTAGGACTGAGATAAGGAAAAACTTTTTCACCCAGAGTTGTGAGTCTGTGGAATTCTCTGCCACGGAAGGCAGTAGAGGCCAATTCACTGGACGTATTCAAGAGAGAGTTAGATATAATGGAACCAAGGGAAATGGGGGGAAAAGCAGGAACAAGGTATTGATTTTGGATGATCAGCCATAATCATATCGAATGGCGGTGCTGGCTCGAAGGGCCGAATGGCTCACTCCTGCACCTATTTTCTATGTTTCTATGTTATAGTTTAGCACCGAGATGATGAGAAAATTCTTCTCTCTAAAGTTATTTTTCACCTGTGGTGTTCTTTATTTTCTGCAGCACTTTGACTGTGTTATATTGGATGATGGTGGATTTCTCCTAATGTCAAACCAAGACGATTACATTGCAAAGGTAAATGCTCTACAACTTTTCGAACTTTAATCTTTTGATTTACCTTTGTTATCATTTGGGTGATGATCATTATTTCTCTCTAATACATGTTAATAGGTGTGATTTTGAAGTGAATGTATCAATTTTATCCAGAAGAAACATTGATAATAATCTTAAACTATGGGAGAAATAAGTAACATTGTGGGTTGGCGTCTTTGTGGATGAGCATGTTGTGATGAGGATGTTGTGACTGCAACAGGATATAAATAGGTTGAGTGAGTGGGTGAGAACTTGACAAATGGAGTTTAATGTGGGAAAGTGTGGGGGCATGCACTTTGGTAAGAGAAATCAGAATACAGATTATTAGATGGCAGGTGAATGGCGTTGAGAAGAAAAATAAGTCAGCCATGATTGAATGGCAGAGTAGACTCAATGGGCAACTAACTTAATTCTGTTCCTACAGTATGTCGTTTGGCCTTAATTAATATCTAAATGGAAAAGGGTGAAGTGCGGAGGGGTCTCTGTAATTGCAAGAAGTAAGCAGCTTTTGCAGGAGATGCTTAAAGGCAAATGGCATATTGGCCTTTATTGCAGAGGAGTTGGAGTTTAGAAATAGGATGTTGTATAACAATTGTACACTCTGCTGGTTAGGGCACAGGTGGAGTTTCGCAATTGTTATGGTCCCCTTACCTGTACTAGCATTGGAGTTAGTCAAAAGGACATTCATCAGGCTAATTTTGAGGATGAGAGGAACCTCCTACTAAGAGAGATTCAATTTATAATCTTTAATTAATCAAAGCCTGTAATCTTTGGAGTTAATAAAATGAGGAATGATCTTATTAAGAAATATGAAACCTAAAGGAGCATAACAGGATAGTTGCTGAGATGTTGTTACTTGTGGAAGAGGATTGAATGAGGTGACCTAGTTTCAAAATAAGAGCCCCATGGTTTGCAGAAATTTCTTCTCGCGATGGGTGGTGAATCTCAGAATGCTCTGCCTCAGAGAGTTGCGGACGCCACAGCATCAACATGTCATTTAATCGATCAATCTCTCTTCTGCAGGAAGGGCACAGTCCTGATTTTAGATTCTGGGCATGGCCCACTTACTTTACTTGATTATACAGAGCACGGTATTGTAAGGGATATTTTGGAGATGAGGGTAACAATTCCAATGTACAGCTATTTGACTGTCACCGTTTAACCAATCTGAAGTAAGAAGGCGCATGATGAGTTACTGCTAACATAATTTTTCCTTGTGTGGACATTGTGTAACGAAGGCCTGCTTCTGGTCAAAATCTGATCACAACAAGATTTCCTATGATTCAGTCGGCACTTGATTATTGTTAACCACTTTCTTCAGAAATCATTTATGCTCAAAAGGCCTCCTATGTTGAGCCACATCTGGTGACCATCTGTGTTTAATACAGCACCTCAATGCATTTCCGCAGAGATTAATTGTCTCAGGAATAGGGCTTATGATTATTGTATTTTCCCTACAGGGCTATTTATTTTAGGAGAGACCCATTATCTCTTTTCCACTTTCTTTTGGGCACCTTTTTTCCAGGATAGTTTAGGTTTATTATAGTCACTTATACCGAGCTACAGGTAAACATTTTGTTTTGCATGCTGTCCAAACAAATCCGATATGCCAGAGATAAATACGATCAAGTCAAACTCAAGTACAATAGGTAGAGCAAAGGGGAAGATACTGAGTGCAGAATATAGTTCTCAGCATTGCAGCGCATCAGTTCCCTAGACAAAATCCAATGTCTGCAATGGGGTAGAGGTGAATTGGACAGTACCCTAGCTTATGGAATGACTGGCCAGCAGCCTGATAACAGAGGGGAAGAAGCATACCCATCGACTCAAAACGTGTTCGTTAAGAAACCATGGCATGCAAAAGGTAGGTCTGGAATTTCCTTGATGCTTCCCCAGATCAATCACACCAAATTCGCAAAAAAAAAAGGTCACTGACTTCTGGTGACTGCTCTAGAGATTTCCTGAGGAATTTCCAGGCACTGGACTTTAAACTTCAGTTCAAATAATTTTCTCAATTACCATTGCCATTTCAGATTGGCAAGTTCTTTGGTGAGATTGACCCAAGCTTGATGAGACGTCTCCTGAACACATCCCTATACGCCTTCAACAGGTCCTATGATTTCCAGTCAGTGTGTGATCCAGAAAGTGAAACAAAAGCAGCGGCAGGACTTCGTTCTGTCTACGTTGTAAGTGATGCTCTCCATATTAATTCCGATGTAGCCTATGTTGTAAAATAACTGCATGCTGAAAAGATGGCAAACTGTAACAGATTACACTTCCGGTTTTTTTTCAAGTTTATCTTGAGGAAATTGTAATTGAAATTTTTATTGTACTTTAGAAACTTGGTATTCTTTATTGATTTTATAATGGGAGAATTATTGAAAGCCGTAGAACTTGTAGAAGAAGCCTGTTACGAAATAGCGTGCTGCAGTGAAATCTAATTGTGTTCCACTGCATTATGGCATTATGGCCAAAATGGCTTTATGGCCAGTAGCTGACTAAACCGTGGGAACCCCAGCTCCAAGGAGTGAAAATCTAAAATTCTGCCAAGGCTGGAAGCCTGAAATAAAGAACGATAATGAAAATGATAGAAATACTCGGTAGATCAAGTAGCAGCTGTGGAGACAGATACAGAGATAACATCTCAGGTCGGAGACCCTTCATTATTTCTGACCAGAAACGTGAACTCAGTTCTCCTCTCCACAGATACCGCCTGACCTGCCAGGTGTTTTCAGCATTTTGTTTGTATCCTATATTGTATGTTCCCGATGCCAGTGTGTGGCATCAAACAGCATTCAGCCAAGTAAGTTTGTGACACCATGAGAAACTGGACTTTGTGAAGATCAGGGAAGATTTGGGTTGAACATAAAGGGAGGTGTTTGACACGACAGGCTAAGAACATGGCTGTACATGTTCCACAGGAGAAATCGCAACAGTGGGGAACATTAGAGGAAGAGGACTGACTTTGGTGCCTTCCCTCACAGTGGGAACATTAGATTCTGCTGTGTGGGGATGTTTTATGTTGAACCCTATGATGTGTTGTGTTCTTTATTTTATTGTATGGCTGTATGGTAATCACACATTTCACTGTGCCAACTGGCACATGTGACAAATAAATGTATCTTGTACCTTGTATATTCCTGAATGATCTTGTGTTAATGTAAATAATTTAATATTATGGTGGGTTAGGTATTGCTTACGCAATCAATGTGCTAAATTAATAATAATGTTTCTGAAATTGTTTTTAGCCCAGCATAGTCGAAATTTTGAATATAGGTTGGTGGGCATCCACTGCGGCATGGTAAGTAAAGTAATTTTCACGTCCTCCAATATCACACTTGCTTTGTTTGAGATAAGTTAATGCTTTGGTGAGTTTTGAAGACAGCAGGAAGCAGTCACCTTGATAGGCCGCCCAGTAACCTGAATCCATTATGCAGATGTTTAAGATTTCACACACATAGTTTACCACGGGATACATCCTGATATTTGGGGAAAGCCTTTCCTGGTTTTAATCTTCTCTGTAGAATATCTAATTTGATGGTGTATCCTCTGGCTACATTTGTTTGGATAAGAAGCATCTGTAGATCTTGCGACGCACTCATTGTGAAATGTAAGAGTACAGTCGTCCCCCCATGCAGGTAGCTGTGATTTATCTGATGGGCTCAGTGCCTATGTACCCCTGCTTCTGCACTGGTGTCTAATGTTGCTGGATTGACTCATTTAGACTTGGTGCCGTTAATGTTGTTTGCTAGGTCTGTTGTAAGCATTGCTTCGTCACTAATTGAATCCAGTTCTTTGGACTAACATGCAAACTGCTCTATTGAGCAAGCTTTCCAAATTCTAACAGACGGACCCAACAGCAAGGTAAATATTGGTGAAAATGCAGGGTGTGGGTGAAATGAGTGTGTGGCTGCTGCTGTCCCAGCCCATCTATCGGATGCTGGAGCTACCTGCTGGCATTTGCAGAGTGTGCTCGATGGGACAGATGCGATTTATATAGAAACATAGAAAATAGGTACAGGAGTAGGCCATTTGGCCCTTCAAGCCAGCATTGCCATTCAATATGATCATGGCTGATCATCCAAAATCAGTACCCCATTCCTTCTTTCACCCCATATACCTTGATTCCGTTAGCCCTAAGAGCTATTTCTAACTCTCTCTTGAATACATCCAGTGAATTGGCCTCCACTGCCTGTGGCAGAGAATTCCCCAGATTTAAAACTCTGGATGAAAAATCTCAGTCCTAAATGGCCTAACCCTTATTCTTATTTTGTCATTGGGGTGAGATGCAGATGATGTTTCTATCTGAGTTGGTTTGACATTTCTTCTGAAGCAGCAAGGGAAGGGGATGCAGACATTTGCAGCTTTCTCCCATAAAGACACCTATGTCCGCAAAAAAATCCACAGTAAAGTGCAGTGTCAGGTTGAACTGTGAAGCTTCAGGTGAATGTATTGTCTTTCTGCAGCCTTTCTCAGCTAAAAGACCTTGTAGCCTAATGTCAGCTGAAACCATTGCCTATGGTCAGGTGCAAAAAACAAACCATTGGTGGAACTCTTTCCAGGTGTAGATTTTTAAATATATTCTCAGGAATTGGTAAATAATTCATGATCTACCAAGTTCTGACGTTAACCTTCTGCAGACGGGGCTGGGCTGTTCACCTTTAATTGCCTGACCAGGAGTGGAGCACAGCAGATTACATGTCCTTCATACCCTTGGTCTGCTCTTTATTTCACTGGGAGGGGATTGCTGTGAAGGACCTGTCACCCACCACAGACAGCTGTGAGGGGGAGACACTAGCCTTATGTGCCCAGTGATTCACTCTTTGATCTTTCTTTTGCTGTCTAGGTCTCTGCTGCAGCAGCTATTCCTCACCCTTACCTTCCCACACTTTCTGGAAGCAGGTACATGAACTTTTGTTTGGGGCTGACTCCTGCCTTCTGTTAGCAGTGACAATGACTGAAGAGGGGTGTGTCATAGTGTATTCACACTGCACCTTGATTTTCCACTTTGATTGCATGTTTTAATAATGATACAGGATGCTTGACAAGTGTGGTTTGGATCGATTCCTGACCTGTTACCACAGGACTTCCTCCAACCAGCTAGCCCACACTTCCCCACCACTGGTTGCTTAGCACATCCATCTTTACCAAAGTCTGCCCTCATTCTACAGCTGATAAATAAGCATACATTTTGTTGCACAGTTGGAGAATATTTAACTGAACTTTCTTCCACATCAATATACTTATAAATAAGTCTTAGCATGCCTGAGTTTAAATATAGCATGGAAACAGAACCTACGACCCAAATCGTCCACACTGACCAAGATGCCCATCTAAGCTAGGTCCCTTTTGCCCACATTAGCTCCATATCCCTCTGAAATGTTCCTATCCATGCACCCGTCTGAATGTCCTTTAAATATTGTTAGTGTATATATTTAGTGTATATATTTCACCCACTTTCTTCTGGCAGCTCATTCCATATAAGAGTCATCCTCTGTTAGTCCAGAGATACAGCATGGAAACAGGCCCTTTGGCCCACCGGGTTCATGCCAACCCGTGACACGAGTTCAATGTTATCCCACTGTCTTATCCACTCCCAATGCAGTAGGGGCAATTTACAGAAGCCAATTAACCTGGAAATCTGCATGTCTTTGGGATGAAGTGTATGAAATCTTTCCTCTCTCACCTTAAACCCTGCCCTAGTTTTTGATTTCCCTTTTCTGGAAAATGATGGTGTGCATTCAACTTATCTATATCTCTGCGTGATTTTATGCATCTGTGTAAGGTCATCCCCCAATCTCCTACGTTCCAAGGAGTAAAGTCCCAGCTGGCCCAACCTCATCCTATAACTGGTCCTCTACTCATGGTAACATTCTCATCAATCTATTTTGCATTCTTTCCAGTTTACTGACTTTTTTCCAATGGCAGGGTACCCAAAGCTGAACCCAATACTCCAAGTATGCTTTCACTAATGTCTTGCACAACTGCAAAATAATGTCGCAACATAACGTCCAAACATAACACAAGATTCAATGCCGTGATTGATGAAGGTCTGTTTGTCAAATGCCTTCTGCACCAAGCTGTCTACCTGTGACATTACTTTCAAGGAACTACATACTTGTACTCTGTGATCCCTTTGTCTAACAGCATTTCCCCAAGGCCCTACCATTCACTGTGAAAGTCCTACCCTGCTATTTAATGTCATCTGCCAATTTAAGAACCATGTCTTGTACATTCTCAAACAAATCGTTTATATAAATGATGAATAACAATGGTCCCAGCATGGATCCCTGAGGCGCACCACTATTCACAGACCTCCAGTCTGCAAACTAATCTTTCACCATCGCCCTAATTGCCTGCATCATGCCAATTATATATCCAATTAGCTGACTCTCCCTGGATCCCACGCAATTTAACTTTAAATTTGACTTTACATTTAAATGAGCTTGTCTAAGGCCTTGCTAACGTTTATATAGACAAAGTCCACTTTCGCACTTCACCAATCCACTCAGTTACCTTTCCAAAAACTCAAACAGATTTGAGATACAATTTCCCACATACAAATCCATGCTAACTATCTTCAGTCAGTCCTTCTCTATCCAAATACTGGTAGATCCTGAACCTCATAATTAACTCTAGTAACTGTTAGGGCGGCATGGTGGAGCAGCGGTAGAGTTGCTGCCTTACAGTTACAGCGCTTACAGCGCCAGACCCGGGTGTTATCTGTATAGAGTTTTTACCTTCTCCCAGTGACCTGCATGGATTTTCTCTGAGATATTCGGTTTCCTCCCACATCCAAAGACGTACAGGTTTGTAGGTTAATTGGCTTAGCATAAATGTAAATTGTCACTAGTGTGTGTAGGATAGTGTTAATGTACAAGAATCGCTGGTCGGCGTGGACTCAGTGGGACGCGCTGTATCTCCATAACTAAACTAAACTTTCCAATACTGATGTCAGGCTCATCGGCATGTACTTCCTTGTAATAAGCAAAATGTGTACAAAAAATAAAATATTCATGTTAGTATGCCTTCGTCAGAAGCAGGAGCCAGCATAAAGCTTCGGAAAGCAACAGACGTACTGTGGTTAGCAAATCTGGTGCCAGGACAAAGCATTTGATCATCATTTGTTTACAGAATCAGTGTATTTGGGCAATAAACCTGGTATTGATAGCATAGTCCTTCAATAAATAAAAAAATCTTACCATTGCTGTGGCATGCTCCTGTGAATACCAAGATATTGCTCAGCACCAGAATTGTCAGAGCAGTAGAGATGGGAAACATGCTAATTGGTGTAGTCAACGGTGTAGTGGAATTTTTTTTAAACCAGGGTTTCCCTCAGTCTAGATTGGCTCCACTGAGCCTTATTGAGGATGTTTGGTTTTTCATTTAAGGTATTAACCCTGCAGGTTTCTTTAAGTTTCTACAACTGTAATATAAATGTGCTGTTTAGAACATTCATTGTGCGGATTGATTTTTCCCACTTTTCCACGTGTCTTATACTGACTGCAATCTGCTCTTGGAATGCAGAATAATTTAGCTTGACATTCATTCACCTTTTATTCTCGCTTTGCAGTTGATGCAGACATCGATGATTTCTCCGAACCCTTATCAAAGTCAAGCTGTATCACTGAACAGACTCAGTATTACTTTTATGACAATGAATCCTCCTTCAGTGGACTTGTGGATTGTGGCAACTGCTCAAGGTATGGCTACAGCACGTGGTAGCGTCGATGGATATTATCTGTACCATGGCTTGGATTGGTGCTTTATAGAATATACAATATTTCATAATACTGAAGTGTTTCCAAAACTTACTACTAGATGTCATTAGAAGAAATATACCCAAAAGAAAATTCTCATTAGGCACCAGAAATAAAGTCTAACAGCCCCTGTTACCATCTCAGGATACATTCTAGGTCTTTATAGCCAATTAAATATATTTGAAGTGTAATGCTACTCTTCTTCTAAAGTAGTCCCTCGCAGTTTTGAGAGTTCCCAAATGAGGACGCTATAGAACTGGAGACACATCCGCAGCGAGGCCAAGAGGTGAACGATGGGAAGATGGGTGGGACTACCTGTGGCAGGCAGCTCTTGGCACTGGAAATAACCACCTACACTGTCTGCACATCACTGTCTATACATCTATATATCTCTATATTGCTCTTGATAAAACTGCTCCCATGCCCGACAAATGGAACAATAGCTGGTTGAGAAGAAACTGCAATCTCAATTTTACCACACTGATATAATTACCGAGAGGTACAACCGCCGAGAGTTGACATTGTTGATATTTTCTACTTGTTACGAAAAAATCTTGTGGGATACTTTTCATTAAGGATGAGGACTTGATTTCAATGTCACAAGACCATTGTCCACCATTAGGGATTTTAATTGACTGCAGATTATCTGGTAATGAAATATGGTTGGGTTTTTCCCTAACAGAGTAGCATGAAGTGAATTCATAGTGAATTAATATCCCACTTTATATCATGCCTTGAAAGCAAGGAAAAGTACAATTAGGTAAGGGAGTGAAACATGTTGGTGATTTTCTGAGAGTCCATTTCATACAGCGGGTAGAAATCAACTTCAACCCCGTGAATCTGATGAAAATCTCATCCAAGTGGGGTTGTAATAGGTGTGGTAATGAATTATCCTTTGAACAGAAGTGACCATGAAACGATAAACATCTTTCCACCTTTGTCATTATTCATCACAAAAGTATTCTTGTTCCAAAATGATTCCTGTCTTGTTTCAATATAAATTGATTTCTCTGTTTATTTTTTAGGCTTTACCATGCGGAGAAACTCTCCAACACAAACCTGGTGTTTTTACTGGTGGAGAGTAAGCATACATGTCAGTCATGTGACTCAAAGTCTCTCATGCAAGCAGAGCAAAAATGTATCCTCCAGTCAAAATGATTTGTATGTAAATGCAGGGCTCACGATTTAAGTTTGCTGACGGTACCTAAATCAGCAGGCTCGTTAACTGAGGAAAAAGCATTGTGACTGTAGGAAGGGATCAGTGAATTGGTCGGGAGTGTAAAAAATAATTCAGTGTAGGGAAATGCAAGATAACACGTTTGGGGAAAGCAAACACGGCAATATAATATGCTGATCATAAATACCCAATTGTGCGGAGGGATAAAGGTTCCTGGACAATATCTCAATAATTAGGAGTCATCGACTTCAGATAATTAATGAGGAAACATTTTTCACCCAAAGAATGGTGGGGCAGGCACTTTCCATCACTTGATGCCCCCACCCGCAAGGCCACAAACCAAGCTAGAATATAGAAAATAGCATTAGCAGCTCTCTGTGTTACCTGGATATTCTGGGTTAAGTGACCTACTGTCCTCATTTTTTAAATTCTTTGAAAGATCTTTTCGAGTCAAAATATATTTTGGATGGAGGAACAAAATGAGCAGCGGCCGATCAGATGGCCATTATACACTATTTCACTTCCATTGACGGCACGGTGGCGCAGCGGTAGAGTTGCTGCCTTACAGCGCCAGAGACCTGGGTTCGATCCCGACTATGGGTGCTGTCTGTATGGAGTTTGTACGTTCTCCCCGTGACCACGAGGGTTTTCTCCAAGATCCTTGGTTTCCTCCCATTCTCCAGGTTTGTAGGTTAATTGGCTTGGGTTTGTATACTTGGTATAAGAGTAATTTGTCCCAAGTATGTGTAGGCTTGTGTTAATGTGCGGGGATCGCTGGTCGATGCGGACTCGGTGGGCCGAAGGGTCTGTTTCCATGCTGTATCTCTAAACTAAACTAAACTCAACTAAACTAAACTGTAATAGAAAGAGAAATAGAGTAAAGTGCGCAAATGATCCAACACTGATGTCAAACCCACCCATCTTAGCCAAGACTGCAAACCAGTGATACCATTTTTTGAAATTTGAATTATGTTTATTTTTGGCTTGTTTTATTCAAATAAATTTCCCCTCAGACTCCACTGATTTTGCATTATGAAGGATGCTTCTCCGTAGCATTCAAAAAGATTGTGCAGTAGTGAATTGTGCTATCTGGGAGGCTCCCCATTAGATTGTCAATGCCATTGCTTTGGAAATCTATATTCCAAATACTTTCTTAATGCCATTTAAGATCACAATTGGAAGGATATTTTCATGCAGATTTTTAATCGGTTCTATCGGTTCTAATCTCCGATTGTTCAGCAAACACAGCTCACTCTTCAGTCTTCAGTCAGACTTTGTGGTTGCCCAGATGCATTATGGGCAACCACTTTTATTCCAGCATGTTGGACTATCCCTGGTATTTACTGATTCCCACAAAATTCCAAACAATGTTACAGTATCTTGTTTCTGGCACAATTGGTTTAGAATTTTAATGTTATGTGGAATCTCTCCTTTATTTATGGAATTGTTGTCAAAGCCAACATTTATTGCTCATGTCTCATTGCCCTTGAAAAGGTAGTGGTGAACCACTGCAGTCTTTCTGTTTGAGGTACTATGTGAGGAAGAAATTGAGGTAAGAAATTTGAGGATGGTCCAATGGTGATGTTCTTGGTATTATTTAAGATGTGTTGCATTTGTACCGAATAATTACCCACCGAGCTGAAACTAAATGCTCCCAGCTTTAGTTGATTGATCTATTAATTCTATTATTCACCTCTGTATGGGTTATTTAACTGCTCAGTTTCCAGATCGTAAGATTTCTGGAAATACTGTTTCGTAGTTAAATTGATTTTGTTTTGTAGAACTATATAAGTTGACTTGTTGGAACTTCTTCTTCTCTTTGCATTGTGTGGCTCTTATTTTACTCAGATGTTCTTAAACTTTAGCTACAAATTGGTGCATCCAGCTGAAACTATGAAATCAGTAAGATGGTGCATTTGCTCAGCCCTAAATTCATTTACATCAAAAGTATGCGTGAATACACATATAATTCGAATTTGGAAACAAATAAAATTAACTTTAAAATTAAGGAACTTATCATCATTAACACCAATAGTGAATAATCCGGTATTTAAACCATCTTTTATGGATACAACATATAGACAATGGGAAAGATTGGGAATTAAAAAGGTGGGTGACATGTATGAAATGGGAAATTTATTATCATTTCAACAATTAAAATCAAAATTTAATCTGAATAATAACCAATACTTTAAATATTTACAGATATGTGACTTTATAAAAAAATATATACCAAGACTACAGAGCATAATGATAGACCCACTGGAAGAAGCAATGAATATTAAGGCGGACTCACAAAAATTAATATCATATTTATATAATAGTATTCTTAATAGAGAATTGCCATCAACAGAGGCAATTAGAGAAGACTGGGAAAAAGAATTAATGGCAAAAATTTCTAAAGAAACATGGGAGAGGTATTTGATATATATACATAAATGTTCGATTAACGCTAGACATAATTTAATTCAATTTAAAATATTACATAGATTATATTATTCAAAAGTTAGGTTGAATAAATTTTATTCAAATATTTCTCCCATCTGTGATAAATGTCTTTCTCAAAATGCCAATATCACACATTCTTTCGTTTCTTGCACAAAACTTCATGGATTTTGGTATGATATATTTGATATATTTACTAGTTTATTTAAGATAAAAATGGAACCTAATATGGAAATGATTATCTTCGGAGTAGTAGGAGATGGAAACAGATTAAATATATCCCAAATTTCATTTTTAAATTATGGTTTAATAACAGCAAAAAAACTCATACTTAAATTTTGGAAAAATGCTACTATACCAACACTCAAAATGTGGATTGGTAATATGTTGGAAACTGCCCACTTGGAAGAAATGATACTCCTCCTAATAGATAAACAAGACCAATTCTTAACGAGTTGGTCTCCATTTATTGACCTTGTGGATTCATGTGGTGCAATAGTATTGTAAAATTAAAAAAAATAGGGGTTTGGGCGAAAAATGATTAAGAATATAAAAAAGCATCGACTTGTGGCGAGGGAGAATCTCCTTTCTGCTTCACTTTCTTACTTATTTATTTTCTTTACTTCACACTCACTAGACTTTTCTTTACTCTTCACTACTTCTTTCTTTCTCATTTCTTTGCAAAAAAAAAAAAAGGAAGTTGTACATAAAATGTTTTAATAATTCTAGGAACCTGTAAAAAGGTACAATCAAAATGTAATGTACTTACTTCTAATAAATAAAATATTTTTAAAAATAAAAAAATAAAAAAATAAAATAAAATACTGGCAACCCTGCAAATTTGACCAATTTCCCTTTAACCTTTCAGCATGCAGTCCCTCCCCAAATAATGCCAAAATATCCACACTATTAGTTCACAACGGACAAAATTATTTTAACCTGGAAAATTAAAATGAGCAACAATGGAATGCAAAGATGCAAAGTGCTGGAGTAACTCAGCGGGTTAGGCAGCATCTCTGGAGAACATGGATCAGTGATATTTCAGGTTGGGACCCTTCTTCATACTAATACATGTTCTCCAGAGATGTTGCATGACCCGCTGAGTTACCAGCCTTTTGTGCCTTCTTTGGTAAACCAGCATCTGCAGTGCTTTGTTTCAACAATGGAATGTGTTTTTGTTTTTTTGGTGTTGTGTTTCTTCCTTAATCAGACTTTACAGCTGATGGACCAGATCCTTGTTTTTTAGCTAAGAATCCCAGACATAGGAAAGGTCCCGAAGCATGCTTTGATTCTGATGAGCGTGTAAGTATGCAAAGTTTGGATTCAAAGAGAAACGAGGAAAGTGAATGGACATCAGGGAGTATTGCTGTTGGCTACTTTTTGAAAGTAGCATCTGGCAAGGATGTGTCCAGATAGCAACCTTGCACAAATGTGTCATTGCTCTGGACCATAGTTTTTTTATTTTGATTACATATCATAACTCTTTCGGAATGTTAACATTAAATTAACTGCAGCTTTCGATATCCTTTCTCTGAATACTCTACTTTCAGGCAAAAAAATCAGGTAAATTGTGACTCGACTTTGTCCCCAGTGCTTGGAGTTTAATTCCTCCTGTACAAATCGTCTCTGTAATATCATAAGACTCTCCAACAAAAGAAGGCCAATCAAATAACAAATCGGTCTATTTCTGTACTGAATTCCATTTAAGGAAGTCAGTCAGTGTGTAAGGTAGAGGCTCTGTGGGTACTGGCTATGTTGGATAACAAGCAAAGGAAATCTGCTTGATTTCTCTGAGAAAATATATATATATTGACAGATGCACAAAGCATTGTAAAGAGAATTTGTCATCCTAAATACCCTCAGTGTGAAGAATCATTTTTGTAAATTTCCCTCTACTTCCATTGACTCAATGTCTCCATGACTTTAAATGGGACTGGCGTAGATGGGACATCTTAGTCGGCATGGACAAGTTAGGCCAAAGAGTCTGTTTCCGCACTGTTTGACTTTACTACTTTTTATCTATGACTCCATATGAACTTTGAGCACTTCCTTGTGCCAGCTGTGTTATAGCAGGAAGCATCCTCAAGTATCCTAAGTTGCAATCCCATCCAAATCTGGGAACAGAAAAATCTAGGCATCCGTTCGATTGTGATAATGGAGCACTGTCGAAGATGAAACCCTTTCTGCTCACGTGTAGAAGTTACTGTATTTCACTTTTGTTCTGACTTTTCACCTTTTACAATGCCTCTGCCGTGGCTTTTACTCATACGACTGAGGAATTCTTTGTTTGAGTTGAAAGTAGCTGGTAGCTAGGAAAGGGAAAATAGATGATGAAAGAAAACTGGCAGGGAACATAAAAACTGACTGCAAAAGCTTTTATAGATATGTGAAGAGAAAAAGATTAGTTAAAACAAATGTAGGTCCCTTGCAGTCAGAAACAGGTGAATTGATCATGGGGAACAAGGACATGGCAGACCAATTGAATAACTACTTTGGTTCTGTCTTCACTAAGGAAGACATAAATAACCTGCCGGAAATAGCAGGGGACCGGGGGTCAAATGAGATGGAGGAGCTGAGTGAAATCCAGGTTAGCCGGGAAGTGGTGTTAGGTAAATTGAATGGATTAAAGGCCGATAAATCCCCAGGGCCAGATAGGCTGCATCCCAGAGTACTTAAGGAAGTAGCCCCAGAAATAGTGGATGCATTAGTGATGATTTTTCAAAACTCTTTAGATTCTGGAGTAGTTCCTGAGGATTGGAGGGTAGCTAATGTAACCCCACTTTTTAAAAAGAGAGGGAGAGAGAAAATGGGGAATTACAGACCAGTTAGTCTAACGTCGGTAGTGGGGAAACTGCTAGAATCAGTTATTAAAGATGGGATAGCAGCACATTTGGAAAGTGGTGAAATCATTGGACAAAGTCAGCATGGATTTATGAAAGGTAAATCATGTCTGACGAATCTTATAGAATTTTTCAAGGATGTAACTAGTAGAGTGGATAAGGGAGAACCAGTGGATGTGTTATATCTGGACTTTCAGAAGGCTTTCGACAAGGTCCCACATAAGAGATTAGTATACAAACTTAAAGCACACGGTATTGGAGGTTCAGTATTGATGTGGATAGAGAACTGGCTGGCAGACAGGAAGCAAAGAGTAGGAGTAAACGGGTCCTTTTCACAATGGCAGGCAGTGACTAGTGGGGTACCGCAAAGCTCAGTGCTGGGACCCCAGCTATTTATGATATATATTAATGATTTGGACGAGGGAATTGAATGCAACATCTCCAAGTTTGCGGATGACACAAAGCTGGGGGGCAGTGTTAGCTGTGAGGAGGGTGCTCGGAGGCTGCAAGGTGACTTGGATAGGCTGGGTGAGTGGGCAAATGCATGGCAGATGCAGTATAATGTGGATAAATGTGAGGTTATCCACTTTGGTGGCAAAAACAGGAAAGTAGACTATTATCTGAATGGTGGCCGATTAGGAAAAGGGGAGATGCAACGAGACCCGGGTGTCATGGTACACCAGTCATTAAAAGTAGGCATGCAGGTGCAGCAGGCAGTGAAGAAGGCGAATGGTATGTTAGCATTCATAGCAAAAGGATTTGAGTATAGGAGCAGGGAGGTTCTACTGCAGTTGTACAGGGTCTTGGTGAGACGAGTATTGCGTACAGTTTTGGTCTCCTAATCTGAGGAAAGACATTCTTGCCATAGAGGGAGAAGGTTCACCAGACTGATTCCTGGGATGTCAGGACTTTCATATGAAGAAAGACTGGATAGACTCGGTTTGTACTCGCTAGAATTTAGAAGATTGAGGGGGGATCTTATAGAAACGTACAAAATTCTTAAGGGGTTGGACAGGCTAGATGCAGGAAGATTGTTCCCGATGTTGGGGAAGTCCAGAACAAGGGGTCACAGTTTAAGGATAAGGGGGAAATCTTTTAGGACCGAGATGAGGAAAACATTTTTCACACAGAGAGTGGTGAATCTCTGGAATTCTCTGCCACAGAAGGTAGTTGAGGCCAGTTTATTGGCTATATTTAAGAGGGAGTTAGATGTGGCCCTTGTGGCTAAAGGGATCAGGGGGTATGGTGAGAAAGCAGGTACAGGATACTGAGTTGGATGATCAGCCATGATCATATTGAATGGCGGTGCAGGCTCAAAGGGCCGAATGGCCTACTCCTGCACCTATTTTCTCTGTTTCTATGTATCCTGACATGCAAAATGAACACTTCATTGCTGCAGATCCTGAATGAGATCCATTTGCCTGATGATGAAGCAATGAAGTTCGATAATCCAATTAGACAGAATATTGCTGTCATCACGTGTTTAGAAACACAGCATTGAAACAGGTCCACCAAGTCTGCGCCAATCAGCAATCACGCATACACCAGTTCTATCCAACATACTAGGGACAATTTAGCCAATAGCTACAGACCTAACCTACAGGCCTGAAGATAGACACAAAATGCTAGAGTAACTCAGCAGGACGGGCAGCATCTCTGGATAGAAGGAATGGGTTTCGTCTCGAGACCTTTTTTCAGACTGAGTCAGGGGAGAGGAAAATACCGAGATAAGGAAGTGTAAAGTGTGAAAATGAGGCAAAGCGGATGTAGATCAATTAAAATGTAGAATAGATCATTGTTAGCTAAGAGAAGGTAACAACAAAGCAAACAGAGATAAAATGTGCAGACCTACACGTCTTTGGGATGTGGGATTAAACCGGAGCTCCCAGAGAAATCCCATATGGTCACAGGGAGAATATACAAACTCCGTACAGACAGCACCCATATTCAGAATTGAACCTGGGTCTCAGGCACTGTAAGGCAGTGACTCTACCACTGCGCCACTGTGCTTGGGGATTGAGTCACTGAAAACAAAAATCCACATTGTGCATCAATGCATGAACTTCACCTACAACTAGCTGAAAGATCTGAACATTCCTCATCTTTCCTGATGACAAAAATAGCTCCCCATAAATTCGATGCGTGAAAGTACAGTAACACTGTTGCTCACAAGCTTGATGTCTTTGCTGATTGACGTGTGACTGTGTGTGTTTTTTAATTTGTTAATAGTGGGGTATTTTCTGTTTTGTGATTTACACTGTGACTTTCTGCTCTAGGTGGACGCCCACATTATCTCTGCCAGCAGCAAAAAATGCATGAACTCATTTTGTTATGTCTTTTTTTTTGTGTTCCCTTTTTTTCCTTCTTGCTACTTTGCCCGTTGTTAATAGGATGAGCCTATATGCACAACAAGTCGTGCCCCTGCCGTGGCGTCAGCTCCTCTCTTCATTTTACTGCAAGTTTTGATGTGGTGCGGAGGGTCAGTTACTTTCACTGGATTTTGTTCTGTAGTTTCCTTCTTAGGTGTGATATTAACATGAAACTAACATCCTACAAATAATTGTGGTCCAGAGCGAACTTAGAGTGGTTTGATATTTCATATTAGTTTTTAAAATTAAGTTTCTTTTCTGAACTACAGTAATTGTTTGTTGAGCTATCAATTTTCAATGCTTCTCAGAACTCAGTAATTGTTTGTGCATTGTTTCTGTATTCTTTAATGATATATTTGAATTTAGTTTCACTGGCAAAAAATAATTGTTCAAAGTTTTTATCTCAATAGATAAAAGATAATTATAGCAAATATTAACCACATTTAAGTATTCTTAAATCATAAATCGACATAAACTACTTTTCAACGCTACAATATATATTTTTGCTTTAAGAAATATTATTTGGAAAATAAGTTTAGATGATGCAGATTTTTGATGGACTATAACCATCAAAAATCATAAATTGACATAAAAAACGACTTTTCAACATTATCTGCATCATCTCAACTTATTTTCCAAATATTATTTCTAAAAGCAAAAATACATATTGTAGTGTTGGAAAGTATTTTTTATGTCAATTTATGGTTTTTGATGGTTCATAGTCAGCATGATTTTTCAAAAGACTAGCTTGCTGTGTTTTTTTAGTTTAGTAAGTTTGATTGAATGTGGCCATGAATCTCCCAAGTTCCCCTTACAAGTTAATACCCTTCCCTTTTCAAGCTCTTCCTGTTCTCCATTTTCTGGGTGATGATGGAGAAGAGGATGGTAGATAAAAGAGAAAGGGAACACCTTTGATAGAGTGGCTGTGGGGTTCATGGAGGCAGTCAGAGGGTTGATTATACAATCAATGAAGCCTAAATGTGTTGTACGTAGCAGGGCTATGGGACATTCCCAACAAGGTCAGGCATGGAGGCTAATGCAGAGAGAAAATCTTAGTTAATATCACAGGTGGTGTGAAGTGACAAAGTTAGAATAGTTAATTTAACCATCTGGAATGAGGATCTCATTCTAGCCATATCCTGTAAAATTATATAGTTCAATTCGCTCTGTATACACCTAGCCTTAAAAATAGTATTGAGGATTGGAATTGTGATGCAAATGCAAATCAGAAACGTTGACAGTTCTTTGCTGTGAACTTTTGGAAGACATTGGGAGTCAATAAGTTGGAACATGTGTTACAAAGCTAAGAAAGAAAGAGTCACAATTTTATTAAAGATCCAAATAATGAAGAAGTGACAATAAAACTATAGCATTGATTTGACTTATTTCAACATAAATACTTTCCAATAGTATGACTATTGTTAAAACTTCAAAATAGTTCTTCTTACATAGGAGGAAGGTTCCTTAGCTTGTTTTAATTTACCCATTCAGAATCGAATTATTCCTGAAATAATTTAATCGCCTCATTTCAACTGTAGATCATTCTTGGAGTGAAGAACTTCCTGACACTAGGTCTAAGTTTACCTTTAGTTGAGCATCGTATCCTTTGCTCTGAGCCATTTCCCTGCTCCTTTCAAGTTTATGGGCATTGCCAGGCCTAGTTACAGAGTCAACACCGTGGGTTGTGAGGAGGGAGTCTCCTGACTTTCTTCCACACTAATTATAAATTACTGATTATAAACAAGCACAGAGAAATAATCAGATTTGGAATAAGTGCCATCCCCGCCCCTTCCCCCAAGAAAAACCAACACTGCAAACTAATTCAGACTTCTTCAAGTTCTGTGTATTTTTCCCATTAGAATGTGCATCACCATCTTTACTGGAATAACCTGGCATTCACCTGAAGTCCTGCCATTAACATCACTTCACTGGGCCACCTACATCATGGCAGGCCAAGTTACTTAATACATTGCAGTTTTCTGATTAAGGCTGTAGCCAGACGCACCACTACCACAAATATTAAGCGAAGATCCAATACATCAGCATCATTTTATTCCCATTTCCATGCTTTTTTTGTTGGCAGCTGGGCTTCACATGGTTAGCTTGGAACAGGAAAACAAAACAAAAGATAGTTTTGTTCTTTCTCTGCATTTCCCAGTTTTTCTCTTTTTCTCAGAACATTTAATTTTGTTCACAAATCTGGGTTCCTGTGCTGTGGTGTAGGGTGTCATCCACAAGAGAGAGAAAGAAGCCTCTGTTTAATGCTCGGGTCATACCCCACCTAAAGCAGTCTGTGTACTTCAAAGGAAATTACTCATGCTTAAGGAGTGTGGGATGCTATAAAATATGAGAAACATTGTAGTTCGCCTTGTTCTGTGCACCAGAAAAATGGCAATCTGCTTCCTTTCAAAGTCTCCCTATATAATTTAATTGAACTAAAACTTATGTTGTGAGAGTCTAAAAAACGCTGTTAGTGCATTGCCTATTTCTTGAGTATGAACACCAGTTTGAGAAGGGAGTGGCAAGGGTCTGTTTGTATAACTGCTTGCAGGGTGAAATACTTTAATATCTCAGACAGTGTAGGAACTTTAGTCACAGCCGAGATGAGATGGAACTGTTACCTGTAAGGGCTGCTTTGATGTTGAACACTGGTGACATGAAGTCCTTGTTGCAGTTGGTCTTTGGTGTGTGTGCTTGAATGAGTTAGCGCCATGGAATAGGAATAGAAAGTTCTAGGTCCTGTATCTCCACAAGTGTGCTCTAATAATCCAGACCTGTCTTGTGGCAGTCAGATGGAATTAAAAGGATATTCAATTGTGTCTTAAAGGCAAAAAGTGAGTATCTTCAGTTCTATGTTTTAAATACATTTAATATTGTAGATTAATGGGCAAAATCTTCATTAGTTGCCAGTGCTAAACATTCAGGCAATTGGTTGAAGATATTTCGGACATGTTCGGTGCTGATAGCTTGATTTTATTTTCCTGAGCTTGAGTTGTACACCAATTGAACCAAAGAAATGTTATTCATTTCACAATTCCTTCAATACCGAATCTCAGAGTAGGACTCACAAATGTGTTTTTAAAAAAAGGCCCCATAATTGAAGCAGAAGAAGATATGGAATGTTGGTGAAACTCAGCGGGTCAGGGAGCAAATCAAGAGGACATGGATGGGTGACATAATGGGTCGGGATCCTTCTTCAGAGTTTGAAGAAGGGACCAGACCCAAAACGTCGACTGAAGATTGATTTAAAGTACTGGAGTAACTCAGGCAGCAACTCTGGGGAAAAGGATAGGTGACATTTTAGATCTGGACCCTTTTTCGAAGAAGTAGAGAGAGAAAGGACTCGGCCTGAAACGTCACCTATTCCTTTCCCTCCAGAGATATTGGCTAACCTACTGAGTTACTCCAGAACATTGAGTCTATCTTTGGTATAAACCAGCTTCTGCAGTTCTTTGTTTCTCCAAAACATCAACTATCCATGTTCTGTAGTCTATCCATGTCCAGACCCGAAACATCTATGGCCTATCCATGTTCTCCTGAGGTGCTGCCTGACTTGCCTAGTTACTTGCTTTGTCTTCTTTTGTAAAGCAACATCTGCAGTTCCGTGTATCTCCATAATTGAAGCAATGCAAATGGTATTAAGACTGCAAAAATAAATGTGCTTAAATGCTGCCTTAGCTTAAGAGATCAATTGAGAACTGCTGGTACAGGATGCGATGTGGTCACTAACTTTATGTTTCTCCCCTTGGCAACAGGAGGATGACACTGAGTGTGGCGGGAGCTCTAGTCTGAGCCCATCCTTATGGTCAATGATAGGAATCCAGCTTGTTCTGCTCTGGCTGCTAAGTAGTGCCAGGCCTTATCCATCATGACCGCAGAGAACGGACATCCATCTCAGCTTTCTAGATCCACCACTCTGTAGCCTTGGAAACTTTTGTCCCCAGGCAGTAGAAGACTGACCATATTCATATCCTGGTGTATCACTGTGTGAAAGATTCATTGTTGACTCTCCATATGAAAAATGGTTAAGGTGCTCCATTGACGAGTTTAAAATAAATTTAACGGTCATACAATGGTAGCAAATTGGATTGTCAGTACTGAAACCTGCCAGGCAACCTATGGGAACGTTAATGCATTTATACAAAAGAAACAAATGATTTTAAAAAATCTAGATTTAATTATCATCAGGTTCATTTTTTTGTTTAGCTGACTTGAATTAGGATGAAGGATATTTTTAGTTCATGGCTTACATTGGCTGCCTGTAACTAATTTTAACACCATTTAAATGGGCAGGTAACATGTAAGCATGGCCACCTGCCCTAATGGTAATATACATTGGAAAACTTAAACATTACGAAGGAGTAATTGCAACCATTTCAAGCACCAAAGGCCACTGATTATTCCGTGGCTTTATATACCATTATGTTATCATTTGCTGTTCTGTTACCAAAGGATGCCTGTTACCCTCCTCTTTCCTCCCATTAAGCCATAATTCAATGCCTGACGCCCTTCATGTTTGCTGAAGCAAATGCTTAATGATTGTTGTACCCCACATAAGAAATAGTGCTAAGGCTTGTGAATGAAAAAGCTGTCATTGTGGCAATTGAGTTTGGACACTGATGCTTTTTTTGCATGAGATGCTGCTACTATTTTCTCTTTTTGTTTCAATATTGGAGTATAGTTAATGTGCAAGGGCGATTGAGTGAGTGAAATGTTGTTGATGTGGAATTTAGATAATATGATGTGATATAACTGTTTCACTTAAAGCAACTGAATATTGTCAAACATACCTCTCTCAAAGTGCAGTGAACAGGCTGAAAGATTGGGAATGATACTAAAAGCCATTACAAAATTTAGATTATATATTTTTGAATGGCTAGTATTAATTTGAAGGCTGGATTATGACAATCTACTTCTGAGGAATATCTGTAACATGAGAAATAAGAGTTGTGTCAGTCACTTAATTGATGTACAGGAAAATTCCCAAATTGTTTGGAATGCAGCAAATGAAATTTGAATTTATTGCAAAATAGATTAAGCTGAAATTTGAAAGCCATTTGATTCTATGGGGAAATTAAAGATTATGAGCTGCAATTTGGGATTTCATATCAGAGTCAGATAATCATTGTATTTACCTACAAATCATGCTGCTGATAACAACCCTACACATTGTAAAGACAACAAAACCCAAAAAGGTGTGCCTTCAAGTTGAATAGAGCTTTGGGCTAATATTAAGGATTTCCATTTCACGCTTCAGCTTGACGGTGCAGAGCATTTACTGAGAGGATACAAGTTCTTTATTTCAATGTAAAATCATTACTCCAAAGTATTTATTCTGAAATATAATAATTGCTCTGTCAACATCAGCTGTCCGGGGCTATAGGGAGGGAGAATTTTCCTAAAGTAAATAATTTAAATGACAAAATAATTTAAACTGCATCAGTAAAAAAAAAAGATGGCAGCAAAAATCACTGCAACGTTTTGGTTGTTTGGGTCATCTATTTTTATTCAAAAACAGAGGTACGCTGTAAAACGTCTGCAAGAGCGATTCAGTATTTCATGATGTGTAAGTAATAAAATGTTAATGTGTACGGAAACAGTATTTAATACATTTTGTGTAAGAGAAGGTCAGTTTTACTGCGCAGCTGGTTAAAATCACTTTGGGTAGGATCTTTGAACGAGATGTTGCCAGAGGCAGCAGCCTGCAAGTGGATTCTGCGACTTTCAGTCACCCTTTTGCCTGCAAGCTTTAAGTCGTTGGCTTTCTTTGCTGCAGCATCAAATTAGCAGAAGACTTCATTAACTCGGCATTAATTGTTTTATTTCAAATGGCCCAGAACATTATCTACTGCATTTTTGAGTACGCAGTGCCCAGACCTTGTTTTCTGGTGGTGCTGGGCCATACAAAATTATACGTCTGATTTGGGGCACGTCAAAATATCGTTATGGCATGTGATCAGTGGGGTACCTCGCAGCCAGGGCAACAGGTTAAACAATGGACACAGATGTTATTTTAATTGTAACCAGGCTTAGGGAATCTAAAAGCTAGACCACTTGCAATTAGTCAATATTTTTAATCTCTGTCCAGGCAGTATTATCCTCTGTCCACATGTTCCCTTGGTGGTTCCATTTACAGATTGATGCCTAATTCAGCAGTGAGTAAAGCAAAGTAACATGCCATGCTAATATTTCTCTCTATTTTTAAATATGTCCCATTTTTAATTGGTTGAGTAAATGGCCTACTCCCTCTGCAAGCACTGCTAACAGGCACATGTGAACAACCTCAAATTTTCTTCCTCTTCCTGTGCGGTCTTGCCTCCATTTGAGGCTTTCTCTGAGCTGAATGCAAGTATTCTCTAATGAGTTCATTGTTACATTAGATCAAATGTTAGCACGCTTTGATTTAAATCAGTTCAGTTTAGTTCAGTTTAGTTTATTGTCACGTGTAGCGAGGTACAGTAAAGACATTTTGTTGCGTGCTGACCAGTCAGCAGAAAGATAATACATGATTACAATCAATCCATTTACAGTGTATAGATACATGATAAGGGAATAACGTTTAGTGCAATGTAAAGCCACCAAAGTCCGATCAAGGATAGTCCGAGGGACATCAAAGAGGTAGATAGCAGTTCAGCACTGGTCTCTAGTTGTGGTAGGATGGTTCAGTTGTCTGATAACAGCTGGGAAGAAATTGTCCCTGAATCTGGAGGTGTGCATTTTCACACTTCTGTACCTTTTGCCTGATGGGAGAGGAGAGAAGAGGGAGTGGCCAGGGTGTGACTTGTCCTTGATTATGCTACTGGTCTTGCCGAGGCAGTGTGAGGTATAAATGGAATCAAATGCTGTCATAACAGGGTGAATTATTCATGTACTTTGGCCAACACTGCTGATAAGGTGTACAAGTGTGGAGAGAACAGGTGGCAAGACATTCAAAAGACACAAAGATGTGCAGCCATGACATTTTGGCAACTTTCAGAGGTAATTTTGCACATCAAAGAGATTCTAGCTTTTCATTGATCTTGGAGGCACATTTCAATGAATTTGTCATTAATATTTCATGATTTCAGAAATAATATTTCCTATTGTTTTGAAACATTATTTTAAGTTTAAATTGTCTTTAGGCATCTTCACCCCAAATTTTAAAAGTTATGGATAAACAATCAAATATCTATGCTTTGGTCACTTAATAGCTTACATGGAATTGGTGTAAATCATTTATGCTGTAAATTGTGTCCTAAACACTGAGCCAATTTAACATTAAGATTCTGAGAAATAGATATTAGTCAAGAATAAACTGCAAAGGAAGTATTTGCCATCATTGAGAATGGACATCCTCAGCTCACAAATTCACACATCCGTTGCCAAAAGGTAATTTACAATATACAAGAGAAAGCATTAACTTTTCTTTGCCAACCTTAAAATATTTGGGTTTCACAAAGAAATTGACCCACCTTGGATTATATTCAACTTCTCGATGCTTAGGTTTCAAAAAGAATTGGAATTATAAAAGGAGGATGCTTCTAGCCCTGTGGCACAATCAGTTTGTTACTTAGGTTGGATTCTATAGGCTAAGGTTAGCCTGGTGACACATTGTAAGGGAAATTAGAGTAGATGCATATGCAGTTTATCACAAGGAATGGTTTGATTATTGCTTTTCTTATTTACTTGCTTGAAGCACCGGATTGATATGTAAGTGTTTTTCAAGTCTCTTTTTTTGATGATAGCTGCAACCTTGCAAATTAATTGATTTCAATGAAGAGTCTGCCTCTAAGGATCTGAATCAATATTTGCCCAACATGTTGCTTCAGAGCAATTGCAAGCGGTTTTGTGATTCTTGTAATCCTCTGATCAGTTGAATGTATAGTTCATTTCTGATATTGTATAGTTAATCTGTGCTGTCAAAAGGGTCATCCATTACTGATTTGAAGCACTTAAATTAGTTGTATGCAATGATCCTGATTGGTTGTTAATGATTCAAATTTGGTAAAATGATTGTTTTCCTATTCACAGAACATGTATGCTTCAAATATACATTTAATACATCCTCTTAGCCGTAATTTTCTGACATCGTTCGAACTTTTACTCTGGAGAAACTATATTAAACTTTGTAATTTTCTTCTTGTCGAGTCCACACACAAGATTAGAAGTTGTTCAGCCAGAGCTGAAATCACTTCTCAGCATCTGCATTCAATGATGTCTGTCTTGCGCTTCTTGTGCGTGGTGGTGGAAAGATTGCTGGAAACAGGGCCGCGAAGTGAACGCTCTTTCCTTGATACCTCACGGCCTCTTTATTCAACATATCTTGTTTATATACTGTGACTCCTTTTTATAGATTTGGTTGCCTATTTCCTTCGCTCCATAGATGCTGCTGCACCCGCTGAGTTTCTCCAGCATTTTTGTGTACTTTCCACCCTTTCAACACTCCTCAGTATCTTGTTCTTTTTCCACTGAGTCATCTCTCACTTTTCTAAACTGCTTCTGATGCAAGTCAACCCTATCTAACCTTTCTTTATATGACAGCTCCCTCATTCCAGGTACTGGTAGAAAAATCCTTCTTTCAGTTGCTTTTAACAAACCCAAAACTTGTAGAAGAAACAAGGAACTGCAGATGCAGGTTTAACCAAAGAAAGACACAAAATGCTGGGGTAACTCAGCGGGTCAGGCAGCATTCCTGGAGAACATGGGCAGGTGACGATTCAAGTCGGGGTCCTTCTTCAGACTGATTGCAGTTGAGGGAAGAGTGGAGCACGACTTTTCTAGCTTCCCCACCCCACCCCAGAAATAAGTCTGTAGAAGGGCCTCAACCCGAAACACCACATATCCATGTTCTCCAGGGATGCTGCCTGAGGTGCTGAGTTGCTCAAGCCTGCATCTGGCTTCAATAACAAGAGCAGATGTAGCTCCACATAAGTGAGGGATAACCTACCTATCTTTGTGTTACGTTGACCTAGAAATAAGGAATAATATTTGGGTGGCTTTCCTCACTAGTCTCCTAGCTAGTCTTTTGTGAATCGTGGTCATGGTCACTTAGATTCCCCTGTATCTCATTGCTTTCTAATCTTTCATGGTTTTGTCAACTCCTTTATTATTTTTACAGCTTTAATGGACAGTGTTATATTTTCCCACATTGTGCCCAACTTAACAGATCTTTGCCTTCTCACCACTTACCCACATCACTGTCGCCTCCTTATGTTCTCTTTGCAATTGACTTCCCCACCTTTCTTTAAGTCATGACAAACATAATTAATGCTCGTCAGTATATAAACTGTAATAAAGTTGAGGCCCAAAAATTGCTCCCTATGGAATACCAATCATTATAACTTGTCAACCTGACAATGTACAAGTTAATGAAATATGAAGGTTGTCTCACACTCAGTGGCAAATATAATGATGCTAATCCATCACTGATAGTGTTAACCACCTGCTTCAGGGAATAATACTCTGCAATACCTTTCTGTTTCCTGTTTCTCCCCAAATTGATGCAATAGATATCTGTAGAAAGGTGATACACAGTAATGAAGTTCCAAGGGACCGAGAACCGAAAATATATTGGTTTCCAGTTTTACTCCAATCCAAAACAGAACAGGTTCATTTGTTTTTACATTAATTTTGTTTTTAAAGTAATTAGTTTTTACATTGCTCCATCACATTGCCCTGCGTAAATCTTACCGTAGGGGATTTTGTACTGAAGCCAGTAATTGTTTTAGTTTTGCTTTATTGGCAGGCACTATTATAATTTGGATAATAAGACAGCATGCCCAAGAAAACCACTAGTTGCCTGTGTAATTGTAGTGCTAGCTCATTAACTAACCACAACCTTGTTCAGAAATACTACCCTTGTCATGTTATTTCACATCTATTTTTAACTATTGGAGAAAAATGCTTAAAACAGTCAGCATGTCATTAGTAAAATGCCAAAACGTATCCATGCGGAAGTAGAATAGGTTTTGTTACAAACTGCCTCCATGTATCACTTTTTAGAATTGTGGCCACTTTATCGCAAATACTTGCACAACACAATCCATTCACAGACCAATCTCTGCTTCTTGGCATTAAAGAATGGCCATTCACAGTGACGTAAGTGACGATATCCATGAGTTAAAAAATAACATAAAAAAAAATTCTAATAATGTAAAATAACATTCGCAGAACTTATTCCGAGAAGATTCAGGGTAGGATGTGCAAAGAAAAATGAATAGACATTGAAAGTGTGGCAATACACCACAAATAGCATCACAGGTGGGTAAATAAATTGTGCAGTTTACAAATACACTTCACAAATTCTCGGGTCTTCCGTTCAAATCACTTTCTCTGGTAGACCATGAAGTCAAAACCCTAATGCATACAATGTAGTAGTACGTTATCAATGTCATATGATTTGGCCCATTTCAATCAATCAATTAATCAGTTTTATTCATCACATACACATATAAGTGCAGGGAAATGAATTTGCCAGCAGCGGTACAATAAAAGAAAAAGAACACACAATACACAATAAGATTTAACACGAACATCCACCACAGCATTCTTCACTGTGGTGGAAGGCACAAAGAACAGTCAGTCCTCCTCCATTGTTCACCCGTGGTCGGGGCCATCAACCTCCGCAGTCGCCGTTACGGGCGGCTGGATGTACAGGCCCTCTCGTCGGGACGGTCGAACACACTCCGCGGCTTGGAGGTCCCGAATCGGCGCTTTCCTACCGGAGACCGCAGCTTCAGAATGTTGTTGGCCGCAGGCCGGCAGTCGGAGCTCTTCTCTGGCTGTCCCCTGGCGAGGGAACCCAGGCTCCAGATGGTAAGTCCACGCCGCGCCCTCGGCAAGAAACTCCGCAGACCACGGCTTCAGGATGTTAAAGGCCGCGGGCCAGCAGTCGGAGCTCTTCTCTGGGGATCCCCAACGAGGGATCCCAGGCTCCGGACGCCGCGCCCGCGGCTAGAAGCTCCGCAGACCGCGGCTTCAGGATGTGACAGTCCGCGGGCCAGCGATCGGAGCACTCCCTTCCGGCGACCCCGGCAAGGGCTCGCCTGCTCCGCGATGAAAAGTCCACTGCTGAAACTCCAGGCCCGACTCTGCGAAAAGCCGCTCCAATCCATGCTGTTAGGCTGCGAGGGAGGCGATATGAAAAAAGTTGCCCCTCGGTGGAGGAGGCGACCGAAAGCGGTTCCTCCCTTACCCTCCCTCACCACCCCCCCACACAAGACACACCGAGAGACACTAAAACAAACATTTGGACACTAAAAAAAACAAAAAATGTGGAAATAATGAACTCACTGCTGGCAGGGCAGCCGTCTCACAGCGCCCCCACCGACCACCTCTTCCCCTCTTTACATCTAGTATTACCCATGAAAGAAAAAGCCTCAACATAAAAGCATAAGCAAGATCAATGTGATTACCACTGATTTGAAAATCAAATCTAGGCATTTTCAGGATTTGTATTATACTCAGTTTCACTGTGGCAGCTTGTTAGATGCTCCCATCCAAGCTAAGTTTGCCAAATATGGCTCCCCCATAAGTGTTTTTCAGTTTTAAATTGCAGATTGTTTTATAATCTCTAAATTCTAATTCTTCCATTTGGTTTTAACTCTGTAACTCAGTGTTTACGCTGAGTACTCCATGACCATGATTGTCTTTGTTTTGTTAATCTTGTCAGTAATCAGGGTTTGCATGAGGCCCTGATTTAACAGATCCTGGCAGAAGTACTTGTTTTATTCTTGTACGACACAGAGACCTCAATATGCCATTGGCATAGTGTTCTCTCCTGCGGTAACTATCTGCTTCTGATGTTCTGTTTTTAATTTCCTAATGGTTCAGCTTTGGTAAATGGTTGGATGCTTTTCCTGAACAAAAAAACAAGTTAATGCTGCCATTCATAAATTTATAGATCAGGCACGAATACCAATGTCAGAATAATCAATCTCAAAAATAGGTGTCGTTTCTGGGGACATTTATTTCATCAAAGATTCCTCCCATAAAGTGAATATGAAGCACTCATGTAATTCTGAAGGCAACATTTTATTTTCTTGTTTGTTGTGGCTTAAAAATTGAGTCTAATTTCCCTGATTTGAGAGTACAAATTTGTTGGTAGTTTTAGGAGGATGAAGTCAGAGTCTGAAGAAGGGTCTCGACCCGAAACGTCGCCCATTCCTTCTCCCCACAGATGCTGCCTGTCCCGCTGAGTTACTCCAGTATTTTGTGTCCATTAAACCAGCATCTGCAGTTCTTTTCTACATGTCAGAGTTTGCTCCTTCTGCTTTGCCAATGATAAGAATGTATTTCACTCTGCCACAATGCAGAATCATTCTTTGGTTTATGTTTTACTTTTAAAAGAATTTAGTTAATGTTGACATTCTCTGTTAGAATGAGAAGCGTTCTATGTGTAGATCAAATTCCGTTACATGAGTGTCACTGGTAAAAAGAGGAGTTGACATAGGATTGCTCTCTCTACAGTGAGAAAGATTCCTTGTTTCTCCCACTCCCAGTGATAGAGGAACACTCTTGCCCACCTGTTTACACTCTCTCTGCATGTTAGAGTACATGGCACTTTTTATAAACATAACAATTTAGATTTCTTTCATAGTTTATTTTCGGGCCTAAATTTAATTGAGCTTCTTATAAAGTGAAAGTTTTTGGCAAATCCCCTCAGCTTTATCAAAAAAATTATTTCATGTTGGATCATTTAAGATGAAAAATGGGATATTTGTTTTTATTTGAGCCTCACAGAGCCAGTAGGGAACCTGCTATTAACATGTACAGTAACATTATTGAGTAGTTCAGGGCTTTGCATGGTATTAGCATGTTTAGCATCAACCTCGTAATTTGTTATCACCATTAGATCTAACTGTAGCAATTTTGTTTATATTCATGGCTTTAGAATTTGCCTAAAGTTTCACCCATCCATAAGCTTATGATTAGTTCCTCCAAATGCCTTCATACAGATCTTTACTACAGATCATGAAAGCAATCATAATTTTCAACCTCCCTAACACAAAATGCTGTAAACTCCTCTACTAACTGCTTTCAACACAGAAATGCTGTGATTATAGAAGTCCCCTGCATTGATTTCCATGCTTCTTCCAGAAATTGTCCTTCATTGCCATTCATCTTGTAGGCAAGTAAGTGGCACTTTGTAATACATGGTTTTCAGTAAGCGTGTGATAATGTCATTATATAGTATTTTGTACAACAAATTTGGCAGGATTAATGGTACATGATTCCTTTTCCTGAATGATATCTTGAGGATTTCTAACAACCACTGATGAGCAAAAAGGAAACTGTAAGGTCATGACCCAATAGATCGACCATCCTTTGCCTCCACAGATGCTGCTTGACCCAAATAAACTGCAGACTTCACCAGTCTGCTTTTTGCTCCAGATTCTAACACCTGCAGTGTCATTTTTTGTCTCCAATCTCTTCAGAGAACATGCAATTAAACATGTGTTTTATGATTTAACTATTTAACCACAACTTGTCAGGTTACCTGGCCTTAGTTTCCCCAGCTGTGATTACGTCCAAATTTTAAACATTTGCATGATTAGAGTCCTCCTGAAACCTCTTGAAACCATCCAGAAATCCTGGACTGTTAAATATTAAGAAAATGGCATATTTACACGGTATTAATATTTGTGTACTCTTCCAATAAACATTGGATACCATGCGACACAGGTAGGGTTTGGCTCGATTATGTCTTTTGAACTGAAAATTCTTATTTAATAAGGTTATTCTGTTTAGTGCATCCCAATAAAAATGGGCCTTGGTCAGCTTGTTAAAGTTTATATTAGCTCAAGGGCTAGTTCAGTCCACTTGTAAAATAGAATCAAGAATTTCATTGCACTCTTCAAATGGTGGCTAAAAGACTCATTTAACTTAACAAATTTGGCAATGACACCAAATACCCTTTATCTTCCTTTGTGAAAAAGAAAGAAGCATAATGTTTCATAAGTAAAATATGAATTCACAATATTAAGATTATATGACTAGAACTGTGAATAGGAAAATACACAGTGCTCATTCTAATCATCGATTTGAAAGTCATTATTTCAGATTAATTGAGAGAAATTAAACAGAATTGTTGCATCCACATAAAGTATAGCCAGTGAGTGGATGGATTGGTTTTGAACACATTTTCAATGAAGCAGTTTTAGTTGTGCTAGAACTGTGAAACTTTGAAGACCCTTTTACATGTACAATTTGATGTTGATTTTTCTTTAAAGCTTATGCTTAGATGAATTGGTGAAGAGCAATGCTGCCATTTGTGTGTGTTTATATGAGGTTTAAATAGCTTTTTTAAAATAAATAATCATCTAGCCCTGTAGCCTTACTGGGTTGCAAGTTGCAAAGCTGTCTTACAATGTGAATGAAGGGAATTGTGCTGTTATTGACCATAGTGCAGTGTCCAGATCCTGTTTCAATGGATTGTTTTATTTATGGTCTTCTTGTGCTTTCTGAACGTTATGTGGAACCTGACAAGCCTGAAAGAAATTTTGTATAAATTTGTACAATACACTTTAAAAAAAAGTTTATAATCTTAGAAATGTTGTGTTACTTTATTCTTGTGCAAATATATTCAGAATAAAAGATTTATGTTAAATCATTAAAATGCTTCACCATGCTGAATTTGTGAACCTTTATTTACCTTATGAATGGACTGTATGAGAAATGAACACTCTAGGGATGCTTCCGGCAGTAAATTAATGGAATCAATATTAAAATATTTGATGTTCAGCATTACCAGAAAGAAAAAGAGTTGTATTTATTTAGCAACTTCAGACTTTGATAATGATGGCAAAATTTGACGTTATTAATATCAGGCCAGCCTAACCTTAAACTAGGAGCGGCTTTCGATTTCCATGTGAGGACACACATCCAAAGGTTACTGCCAGTGACTTGCTGGTGAGCAGCAGACAACCCCATGATGCTGGAGGGCAGTGAGGTTCTGACCTCCCGACAGAAGATCCTGTTCTAGGTGAGAGCTCCCAATTGATGCAATTGACTGAACTTCCTCAAGATACTGATGTAAGTTTTAGATCCTTTTTTTTAGTCTTTGAGTTAAGTGACTGTTCAAATGTGATTGCATTAAAGTGTTTAGGTTTGTCGATTTGATGTTTAAAGTTTTAAAGCTTTCTTATCGCCTTTGAACTACATTCCATCGGCCATGGACGGTTCCAGTTATGTTTTAGGTCAAGATTCAGCTGACTGTCAGATATTTTCTTTTCTTTGTGGGCAGACACTGGTGCCGGTGGGATGGTTTCTCTCACTTCTTTGGATCCTCGCTGCGTGTAGTCTCACGCAAAGGATCTGAGCAGCTTTGCACTGCAATTTCCCACTGGGACCTCGCCTCATTCAAGTTCATATTTTTAATATCAAAGTGCAACATGATCTGTCTGCACTCACCACTGGCTTCAAAATCTGCCATTTGTCAGGAACAACCACTACACTGTGCTCACAATGAACCATGTTGAAGCGCAGTGGCTATTGTTATTTTCACTTCAGCCCTTTGCAAACAACGATTTTACAAGAAGCTTTAGTGATAAATGATCAATGAATCACTCTTGGTTGTACGGCCTTGGAGAGAAAGAAAATCAAGGAGAAGGGTAGAAATTCCTGCTTTTCTTAAAGTATCCCTGTATGTTAGTTAATGAACAACATTATCAGCAAAGTAGGATAGAGTGGTCTTGGTTTGCTGTTGATAGTGAGGAAGATGGTCTCTGGTTACAGAATGATATTGCTGTCGTTCGGTGGGTGTGCTGCGAGTCAGCTGCCTGCCAGCAGCGATACACTTAAAACTGCGACTGTGATGAATTAAATTGACCTTGACTTTGACTTTGCTCAACTGGTAGAGCAATGGTAGATAGCATTTGATTCTGGTAACTGTGAAATTATATATTTTGAAGTGTCAAATAAGGCTGGGACATATACTACATATATTCATAGGACATATACTATGACTGATGTGTACCCAGCAGTGTATTGAAGAACGAATGAAGATAGCAGTTCAGATAGGGTAGAATCAAAGGCAGTTGGGATGCTGGCCTTCCTTAGCTGGGATACAGAATGAAAGATCAGAGAGGTCTTGGTACAACTTTATTGGCCAAGTCACAGCTAGATTAATCTATATAGTTCTCACACTAGGGGAAGGATCTGAGTCAAGAGGATGCAAAGGAGATACACCAGGATGTTGCCTGAGACAAAATGTTGCCCTTATGAGGAAAGAACCACGACTTTCCCCAGAAGAGGCATGGATAGGGTAGATAGTAAGAATTTTTTCTCCACAACAGAGGGAGCAATGCCCAGAAGCTGTGGCTTAAGTTGAGAAGAGGTTTAGCTGGAATCTGAGGGAGAATTTTTATACAGAGGATGGCTAAAGTTTTGAATGCACTGCCTGAGAAGGTGGTGGAGACATGTGAGTCAAGCAACATTTCAGAAGCATCTGGAGGAGCAGTTGAATTGCTGAGGCATAGTAGGCTGTTGAACAGGTACTGATAAATTGGGTGAGTATAGACAGGTACACGGTTATCAGCATGAGCTTAGATGGGCCGAAGGGTCTGTATCTATGCTGAATCACACAATAACCTCATCTGAAAGATGGGGACTGTCAGACTTGGGCAGCAGAGCGCTGATGTCAGTTTGGATTGTGTGATCCATTCTGGAATTCTGCTGAAATACGCAAACTTTTAAACCAATGATAAGGCAATATATGTTGAATTAAACTGGAATCTGGTTTTATGTTAATAAAGTAAAATCCATAGATGACTGTAAGAGAAACTGAATAGTGCCAAACTGAACATGCACCAGTGGGAATGAAGATTGATGGTTGACTTGGGGCAGGACAAGATAATTTTAACTGAATAAATGACCAAGAGTCCTGAGACAACATGGAGTCAGGCGCAGCAGGAAATGCCGATATAATTGATGTGATATCTCTATCAGCATCAGGCAGCAAAAGATGGGGCTTTTCACCATAAAATACCTACATCTATTTTAACAACTGTTCAAATATAGTTTTGTAACGACTACAAAGTAATTCACCATAATCATTGTGCTCCTTCTGTTGACATAAGTATAAGAGCCATTGATTTTCCTCCTCCCCCTCCTCTCCAGATACATAGTCACTGAGTCCCACAGCACAGAAACAAGCCCAATGGCCAACTTGCCCATGCCGACCAAGATACCCATCTACACTAGTCCCACCAACCTGTTTTTGGCCCATATCCTTCTGAACCATTCCTATCCATGTATCCACACATAGATTAGATCTAGTCTGCATGCTGAGGATGTTAAATATGAATGTCTATCTTGGTTAGGTTGATGATATGATGTGTTATTGTTCCTATCTGGGTGAGATTGGCAGGAATAGGGAAGAGTTTATTGATCAAGATTAACAGTTCAAGAGAGAAATGTTTTTCAAAAATGTTCTTACAGTCACGGCAACAATGAAAGCTGCCCTACAGGGAAGGAAATCATTTTGAGCACAACAAAAAATGCTAAATGCACTAAGGATTTAGAGACCTTGTTTCTGCTTTGTAAAATTAAGCACTCAGTAGTAGGAAATTGCATTTGTTCTGAAACAGCCCAGATGTTGTGAAACGAGTGCAATATTGAAGCTGACTCCAAACCTCCTCCTCTGAGGACAAGGCTTGTTTTGCAGAACATTTGAAAATTGTTCAAGTTTAAATCCCCAAGATTGAGATAGACCTACCGTTGAGAAAAACATCCAAGCTACTTTATTTTATTGTGAAGTTTCGGAATGTGCAAAGGGACAATTTACCGTTTTATATTCAGTCCTCCTTGTAATGCTTCACACAATTGTTAGTTCCACAAAGAAGATGAATGTGAGCTCCACACAGTGGAGGTGGAATGACCACTCGAAACCTTTTTGTGTCGTTATGGAGAAGCCTTTACTTTATTTGCTTTGTTTATTGTGGCGTCTGTTTAAGGGATTTTTGGCTAGGAATGTACGTTACATGTTCAGCACCATCGGTGCAGAATTGCTTCTGAAATAGCATTAAATGCGCCGTGTGAATAAAGATCACACAAGGATCAGCCAAGAAGGATCAGTGTGCAATGTTGATTTGGCGCCTTTGCCTAGAATTTATTTGACATAATGTTACATTCTTCAGTATTGTGCAGAGTTGAAAGTCTTTCTTTCTCAGAGCGAAACATGATCATGGTCATTTCACATTACTCTGGAAATCGGACTGGGTACTTCGAGCCATGAGTTGCCCTCATATCTCTGAAACAATTTCCCTGTTGGGGAGAAACGGTTTTACATTCCATTCTATGCAGTTTCCTTTTGTGAACTTCATGCTATGAATGTCTGCCAGGTTGAGACAGCCCAGCGTTCCCAGCTTAGTGCTAGACTGGGACACCTTTCAGGAGAGGCAATAACGTCATCCTTTCTTCACTCCACATTCAACCATGTCATGAACCCCGAGCACAAGGCACTCTGGTGAATCCACTGCATCACTGTTCAACCTGTTGCTTCCTGATTTTCTTCCCTGACCGGCCCATCTGTCTACCTTGAGCTCCGATGTCCAACCCAATCCCTGGGTACACACCAGAGACCCAGTTGGGTGCATGGCAATCAGCCCAGGGTCAGCCTGACCCTGGCTTTTGAGCAGAATACATAGCGGGACACTGCAGGGGTAAAAAGATGCAACCTTGGGCCTATTGTGGAGAAGACCCTGAGCTTAACTGAAGGGAGGTGTAGTGGTGACTAGCACCTTGTTGCCATAGTCATTGAGCACACCACCAGCTCACTGGAACCCCCAGCCATGTTCTCCAATTCTGCAGCTCACGTCTCACCATTCCCTCCCTTCCGTCCACAGGTTCAGCATAGTTCTTTAAATTCATCGTAAACTCATTACAGGTTAGGTATTGATGGATTTCAATTAACCTTGGCATAAGTTCTACAAATGTTTAATTCATAAAATGATAGGGTCATAAGTGATAGGATCATGTAATTTTGAGAATCCTGCACCAGCACTCCCATGTCCCTTTGCACCTCCGATTTCTGGATTCTCTCCGCATTTAGAAAATAATCTATGCCTACTACCAAAATGCATGATTCCACACTTTGCTACACTATATTCCATCTGCCACTTCTCTGCCCACTCTACAAACCTATCCAAGTTCTTCTGCAGTCTCTCTTTCTCTACACTACCTGCCCCTCCACCTATTTTTGTATCATCCGCAAACTTTGCCACAAAGCCTTCAATCCCCTGATCCAAATCATTAATATACAATATGAAGAGCAGCGGCCCAGCTCCGAACCCTGTGGAACTCCACTAATCACTGGCAGCCAACAAGAAAAAGCCCCCTTTATTGCCACTCTTTGTCTTCTGCCACCCAGCCAACCTGATATCCATGCTAGTATGTTCCCTTTGATACCGTGGGCTCCCATCTTCCTTAGCAGCCTCTCGTGTGGCACCTTATCAAAAGCTTTCTGAAAATCTAGGTATACAACTAGGTATACTGACTCTCCTTTGTCTGTCCTGTTATTTATTCAAAAAATTCCAGCAAATTTCTTTAATTTACATTTGCTATTGTCTGCAAGGAGACAGAACCTTACTTCTACATAAATGAATTGCTCACGGCCAAATTTCGATGCATGTAACTTAATAGGCCATAAACCTTTGGCATACAGATTGCTTCCATCTCTCTCTATCATGCTTCCTATTATTATCACCTTTACTTCCCTTTCTCTTCACCTCTCATTCTCACTCTCAGCTCTTGCATTCCCATTGCTGCCCATATCTCTTCCTGTTGCATATCACTTTCTGTCCCAAGTTAATTCTATGTTACAGTGATGAGCTACAGTATATGGTAAATAAAACATTGCATCACACCAAAAATGTTGTTTTACAACATGCAACTTAATATTTGTTTGTATTTTAGTGTCTGATATATCTCATTTTCCCATCTCACATTCTATTAACATTCCACTCACCTGCGCTTCACATCTCCCAAGGATAACTATTAAAAGGCCAAAGGTTGACTTGAACCCTGGTCCTAAAACATGTACAGAAGCCTATGCCATGTCTTCTCTGACCAAGGTCATTGTAATTGTAACTGATGAGGCCTGGTACAATGGCAGGAGGTGCCACAGAATAACCTGGGTCTCTGCTTCTCTAGCTTTCCCTACCCTGTGGCTACAAATCTTACTGCCAGCACAGAATCCTCTGATTAAACATATACTTAATATATTACTCATAAAAATTACTAGTTTATGAGTAATATATTAAGTCCAAATTGTTTTACTTTGAAGACAATTGGCTCTGGAAACCTTCAGTCCCAGAAGTCATTGTCATACATCCCGTCTCTCTCCTACTTTAATCATATATGGAATCAAGTTTACTTTGTTTTCAATCTTTCTTAATTACAGACAGATTGCACTTATAGTTGCTGGATAGGAACAATACCTAAATGATGAGGCATTTATACAAAGTTTCTATTGAAATTATTATTGCACCTATCTTGAATCGTGTGATATGAGTTAGTTGAATTAGTTGTAACTTCATCCTAGTCAATTATGTAACATGTTATAGTCATTGCTTATGATGGCGATCAAGGAGTAAAAAAATAATCAAATATTAAGAAAGAAAAGATGGTTTGCAGGAATTGTTTCATGGCTGAATACAAAATCAAAAAATGTTTATCATAACAAACAGCCACAATGTCAATTAACAGTATTGAATTTCCTCAAAACGACATGGAATAACTAGAGAACTGATTTTGCAAACCTCTATTCTGCTGATAAGTTGCTCATGATTATTGCTGACCATGATGCATTCCCTGTTTTTAGAAAGTAGTCAGTTCTACTTTGATGAAAACAACCGTTCCAATACTCGATTGTATATTTGAGCAAATAAAGGAGAAGCATAACTGATCACAATTAATTCAGGGTGACCTGAGGAAGTTTACAAAACACGGATATGGCAATACTTTGCTGAACTGTATGCAAAAAAAAGAGAATTTCACTGTACGCCTGTACATGTGATAATAAAGAACCATTGAACCATTAATTGAGATTGCACACATTGCAGGATTACTCCTCACTGGACATGGGCCAAAGGTGAAGTAGAAAGATTCATCTGGATTGCTCATACTACATTTTTGCAGAACTACAGAGCAATAGTACATTCAATGACAAAATAACCTCCCAGCTACACAAATGTTTTCCCAACCTGTAAGTAGATACCTTACAGAGATACCTTTGAGATGGATAATCAACATCTCAGCCAAGAGAAACTCCCTGAAAGCTCATGCAGAGAAGCACATGATATTGAACTTCCTGTCATAGGCAAGCAAGAAACTCCATGAAGCATGAAGACATTTTAAGTTACTGCCACAGCAGGTTCAATGGTTGCAGCATAACATGGTTAGCAACGCATCATGCAAAATGCTTCATTCCTCAAAGCGACTCAAATGTTAAACCTGAAATGCTTGATCCTAGGATTGAATACAAAACAACAGTCAGTTAATTCAGTGGCCATCACCCTTTCATTCAAATTATTTCAAAATATACTTGGTACTTTCCTTCTTTTGAGCAGAAGCCACCTTCACAAATAAAAGTCTTTCCAGCATAGTGATATAAATATTGTTTATAATTTAATTCTTCCTTAACATGGGGAGGGATGGATCATCGTTATTGTTACATTCAAATACTGTGTGTATATTCCCTCTTTAAAACTGTTATTTGTTAACCTGTCCAGTATCTCCGGGGAGGTAATTAAAAATGCTGCCATTATTCCACATTCTGCATCAGGGAGTTTGGCTGAATAGTCACAAACATTAAGGGTTACTGGTCACAGTTAACAACTCCTTCTGGAGGTTTTAGGGAAAAGCTGGCAAAGCAATCCCCTTAAACCCATGGCATTGAGACATTGCTCCAACCTACCAACCTTCTGCTCTTTCTTCACCTTTGCTAGCTTCTCTTATACACCAATAATTTTACCAGAGCCAGCTACTGGTGAGCATAGCATGCCTGCCTCAATGCCATTGTGTAAATGTTTAGAATGAATAAATGAGTTGCACAATTTGCTTCTGTGTAATCTGGCATTCATCAATGCCAAGTGTGATGGAATGACATCTGTCAACTTAAAAAGCATTTGGCAATTAACATTTATTTAATCAAATGAAAATGATGTAATACAATTATGAGGTTTGTTTACTCAATTTCCAAGTTTCAGTACAGTTCAAATACGATCCCAAATAAATATTTATGAAGCAAACTTTTGTGGTTTTCTTTTTCTGTGCCATTGGGGAAAGCACAAGTTATGTTACTGTTGCCCAGAGGTATCACTTGTCTAATCAATTCACAATGAGAAAAAGTCTTGCAGGCATTTGTGAGAGATATTCACATCCAATGGTTGGCAATAAAAATGCATGTACAATAATTTAATTCCCTCTTCTGAAGTTCTACTGAAACCAATAGAGTTGACTTTCAGCAGTGATTTGCAACCTTCAGCAGTGATTTGCAACCTACAGCAGTTAGACTGAACGATCAGGAAGAATTTTCAGAGCACACAAAAATGTTCATTCATCCTTACTGCTTTATGCTTCCACAAAAATTCACTTCTCCTTCATGAAAACTTTTTAATTTAGCCCTTTTTTCCTTTCTCATGCCCTTATCTAGCTCTCCTATCAGAAAATAGCCATCACTCTGCTTTTCGATTAGCACCAGACCCGCTAGATAAAGAAATCTTTCTTGCTTCAATTTCCAGTTTCTTTCATAGCCCATTAGAAAAACGCAGAAGCCCTGGAAGAAGAAGGGACTCTCCGATGTCTATTGACACACAGAGGGCATGCTGGGAATGATGTCATCAGCAGCCGCTCAGAGTGCACTGAAGTTCCAACTCCTGCAAGGTTAAAAGGTAAAGACTCAAAAATGTGGAAAATTTGAAGTAAATACTTCAATGGAGAAATTTAGAGTACAAAAGAAAATCATGCTTTGTGAAGAATGTATTGTTTCATCTTGTTTAGAGTTAAAAAGTGTATGAACTCAGAGAAATTGTGAATGGCTTATTTATTTCAAAGAACACTGAGTGTTTTGATTGTTGACATTGAACAGATTCAGTCAGGATGAAATAAAAGTAAGATTAAAATGAGTAAAATGTGTCAACAACATGTGTGGACCATGAAAGATTTTGTAAATCACATATAGTATATGTTACTTGTATAAAATCATGAGAGGAATAGATCGGATGGACGCACAGAGTCTCTTGCCCAGAGTGGGGGAGTCAAGAACCTGAGGGCATAGGTTTAAGGTGAAGGGGGAGAGATTTTATAGGGATCTGAGGGGCAACTTTATCATGCAAAGGATGGTGGGTATATGGAATAAGCTGCTGGAGGAGGTAGTTGAGGCAGGGACTATTGTAATGTTTAAGAAGCAATTAGACAGGTTCATGGATAGAACTGGTTTATAGGGATATGGGTCAAACACAGGCAAGTGGGATTAATGTAGATGGGACATGTTGGTTGGTGTGGGCAGGTTGGGCTGAAGGGCCTGTTTCCACACTGTATGACTCCATGACTCTGTGACTTGGTGAATCGTGCACCATCAGAACATGCAGGTAGAATACAATTCTATTCTGCTTCTCTAGTTGTTGTCATACATGATAAATTGATATTCCATTAATTAAAAATAGGCATGGAACGTATACAATTTGCAATTTCTTTTAAATGGAAGGTAGAAAAAAATGATGGAAATAACAGCAACACATTGTATATAGTCCTCATCATGCCTTTCACTGACATACCGAGACTAATGTTTGAGCATCAAAAGATCTTTTAAGATGAAAATTTCAGCTGTACAAAAGGGCAAGGTTATTTGTTTCAAGTGTATGTGGAACGTTGTTATGTGTTTGAATGTGAGGTTTGATATTCAGTGTGACTATTCTCTAACCAACATATAATTACCTAACCAGAGTTTTTAGTTTCACTTCAAGGATCTTTTGAATCACAGCATGCCCTATTTCGTTGGGAAAAAATGCTAATTAATCAATTTTCGTGGAATGTGGTGCCTCTACTTTGAAGAGGACATACGGAAGCTCAAAGTAATTCTTCTACTTTGTTGACAGTTTGCTTAGAACTGTATATCTCCCTTTCTGTACTTTGGCTCAGCCTTAACTCCGCAACATGATAATTATTTGCTGTTTCCCAACAATATGCCCAATTTCCCAATCTTAATCTAATTGCAGCCACTTGATGCCAAGAATATGCTAGTTTATGCTATTGCAATTATCTTTTGCATTTCCGGGTTAAGCTTTAAGTTTACAGGCAAGTCATGTTTAGTTCACTAAAAGTGTGGTTACTCAATAGAAATTTTGCTTTGTTTCTTACAAAACTATAACATCCAAAACAGACAAAAGAGATTATATTTTTAATTAACATTTTAGCATGAATTCATTTTAATTTGACTGATTTAAAACCCCAGTCTAGCAATTGCAAGTGATAGTTGTTCAAAACATTAACAAATTCACTTGATAAAATGTTAGCGTCCAGTTAAGCCTATGTAAAATTATCTTTTGTATGGGAACATTCAGAAAGTCATTGAAAGTTGGCTGAGCTGTTACTGGGAAGGGGATGTGGCAGATCCAGCTGCAAACATGTTCTCCATTATTTATTTGGGTAGGGTTTGCTCTGCACATTTGCCCCTCTGCCATGCATCAGCCAGTGACACTATCCCACCCTACACGTCTGATGAGATTCTTCTTTAGATGGGTTGGCACAGATCAGGGACTTGCTGATGAGGAATGTGAAAGTTGCTGCAAGTCGGTTTTCACTGTGGGATTGGAAAACTGCATACATCGTACGTGGAAGTTCTAGGATATGATTTTTTTAATTTATTTTTTTATTTTATTTATTAGAAGCAAGTACATTACATTTTGATAGTACCTTTTTACAGGTTCCCAGAATTATTATAACATTCTTTGTACAACTTCCTTTTTTTTTAGAAAGAAATGAGAAAGAAAGAAGTAGTGAAGAGAAAAGGAAAGTCTAGTGAGTGTGAGGTAAAGAAAAGAAATAAGTAAGAAAGTGAAGCAGAAAGGAGATTCTCCCTCGCCACAAGTCAATGCTTTTTTATATTCTTAATCATTTTTCGCCCAAACCCAGAATTTTTAATTTTACGATACTATTGCACCACATGAATCCAAAAGGTCAATAAATGGAGGCCAACTCGTTAAGAATTGGTCTTGTTTATCTATTAGGAGGAGTCTCATTTCTTCCAAGTGGGCAGTTTCCAACATATTACCAATCCACATTTTGAGTGTTGGTATAGTAGCATTTTTTCCAAGTTTTTTTGCTGTTATTAAACCATAATTAAAAAATGAAATTTGGGATATATTTAATTTGTTTCCATCTCCTATTACTCCAAAGATAATCATTTCCATGTTAGGTTCCATTTTTATCTTAAATAAACTAGTGAATATATCAAATATATCGCACCAAAATCCATGAAGTTTTGTGCAAGAAACGAAAGAATGTGTGATATTGGCATTTTGAGAAAGACATTTATCACAGATGGGAGAAATATTTGAATAAAATTTATTCAACCTAACTTTTGAATAATATAATCTATAATATTTTAAATTGAATTAAATTATGTCTAGCGTTAATCGAACATTTATGTATATATATCAAATACCTTTCCCTTGTTTCTTTAGAAATTTTTGCCATTAATTATTTTTCCCAGTCTTCTCTAATTGCCTCTGTTGATGGCAATTCTCTATTAAGAATACTATTATATAAATATGATATTAATTTTTGTGAGTCCGCCTTAATATTGATAATACGGTTGTTATGCGCTCCCCCTCCTGGTCAATGTTATGTATTAACCTTTCTCTGTTTCTTTCCCGAGTGCAGGCTAAAAGGCTCCTGTACCCGATTGGCCAAGCTGCGTCAGGTGACGGGTGACTCATCTGGAGTATAAATAGCAGAGTTCCCAGAATTCTGTCTCTTTCGACGACGACCCTGCCTCGTGAGCTTGTCCTGGTGTGAGCTGTGGAAGGCCTAGCTACATCACATAGAACTTTGTGTAATTGCAACATTACGTAGTACCAAATATTGAATTGGGCTGTCCTTAGAAGTTATCGGTATTCTGTTTCAGGGATAGCTTTCTTTTAGGCAGGTTTAGAGCCTCAGGTTCGACGGTCCATCGCGTGGCTGGCCTGAGCACTTTTAAGTTGTTTGTTAATCCATTCATATCCTTGTCTGGGTTGTTTGAATCAGGTTTGGGTTTTTGGGTGTGTTATTGAGTAATTAAAAACTATTTTTGAACTTAAACCTGGTTTTTGACTTATGTTACGCGACTCTGCAGTACCTGCTTTTGGGAGTCGTAACAAAATGGGGGCTCGTCCTAAGTTTTAAGAACCCTAGACGTTTTTAGGGGGGGGGGTTGGAAGACTTCTGGCGACTGAGGAAGTCTGTGTTTGTTGTGAGGGAATTTTTTTTTCCCTGTTTGAGGTAGCATTGGTGCACAGGGTTTAGCTGGTGCTTTGGCTACATTTGATATGGAGTCTAAATGGAAGGATTTTATTGAGGCTCCTAGTCGGGAGTTGTTTGAACGAGGTACGAAGGAACATTTTATTTTCCTGGCAGGCAACTATGATGTGCCTATTGATCCACATGCTAAGAAACAGGTAATTAAATCGGTGTTGTGGGCTGCGTTGGTGGCGAAGGGGGTTTTGCCTGGCTGTGCAGACAGTCCCACCATATCTTCCATTCAGCCAGTTCAGAACATGGAGGCAACCACAAGGTTAAAGGAATTAGAGCTGGCAATGGCTGAGGAGGAAACCAAGAGAGCACAGATTAGGCTGAGGGAGAAAGAATTAGATAGGTTTATGGAAGACTTTGGGAATTTTCTCCCTGAGAGGGTTACTGCTTACCTTAATGAGCAGAAGGTGAATTAGATGTCTGGAGCCGTGGTGTTGGCAGATGAGTATGTATGGACTCATAAAGCTGATTTTGTTGGGCGCTCCTATAGTTTTGGTGCACGGACGGTTGATCATGATGGTGTCGCTGGTGGCAGTGTCAAAGGTGTATCGGTGCCTGCAAGTGGCAGCACGTTGATACAGTGGGAGGTCCGAGCTCATAGGCTTGACGGAAATTTGAGGACTAGCGAAGGTCCTGTGTGCTACTATTGTAGAGGGAGAGGGCACATGTTAAAGGCGTGTCCCGTTCTGAAGCGGAAAAAGGAAAAGACTGTGGCTTTGGTGGGTACACAGAAGGCACCTGTGGTACCTAAGGTGCCTGAGTCTGATAAGTGTAGGGATGATTCTGCGTTCAGCATGAATGATTTTGTTTCTCTGGAGGATGGGGGCGATAGAGTTCCAGTATCCATCTTGCGTGATACTGGTGCTACTCAGTCCTTTATATTGGATAGTGTACTGCCGTTTTCTGCGGAATCATCGGTTGGGTCAAGTGTCCCTGTGGTAGGATTCGGGATGGATGACATGGTAGTGCCTTTGCATACCGTGAGTCTCGAGTCCGAGTTGGTTTCGGGCCGGGTAACTGTTGGGTTACGGCCGTGTTTTCCCGTTGAGGGAGTTTCAGTAATTTTGGGGAATGACTTGGCAGGAGATGGAGTTTTGGTTACTCCTGAGGTAACGGCTGTTCCGATGGTGCAGAGTCCTGATGGGTTGGCTATGCAGCATCCGAAGGTCTTCGCAGCTTGTGCTGTCACGAGGGCTATTGCTAAGAGTCAGGCGAAGTTTGAGCATGTAGTGGACCTGAGTGAGAGCATTTTTGGGGATCAGGATGAGGGATCCTGTGTTGTGAAGGGTGTTTCTACATCTCAAAATGGGCCGGTGTCGTTGTCACGTGACCGGCTGGTGGAGGAGCAAAGGAGGGATCCAAGTTTGTCTGAGCTGTTCGACCGCGCGGTGCCTGAGGAGGATATGGATCCCACAGCAAAGGGTTTTTTTCTAAGGGAGGGCTTACTGATGCGAAAGCGGTCTCCCTTGGATATATCTGGGCATGATGATTGGAGCGTGGTTGATCAGATTGTGATACCTCGTCGGTATAGGGACGAGATACTCTGTTTGGCTCATGATGGTCCTCTGGGTGGACATTTGGGGGTCAATAAGACGTATGACCGTATCTTACGGAATTTTTTTTGGCCAGGGTTGGAGAAGGACGTGAAACAGCAGTGCAGGTGTTGTCACATTTGTCAGGTGGCAGGAAAGCCGAACCAATCGATTGTTCCGGCGCCTTTGTATCCAATCCCTGTGGTCGGTGAGCCGTTTGAGCGCATTCTAGTTGATTGTGTGGGTCCTCTACCTCGGACCAAGGTGGGCAACAAGTTTTTATTGGCAATAATGTTTGCATCTACTCGCTTTCTGGAGGTGGTCCCTTTGCGTAGAATTACTGCCCCTACCATTGTGAAGTCTCTCACTAAGTTTTTTTCGTTGTTCGGTTTGCCCAAGGTGGTGCAGAGTGACCAAGGTTCCAACTTCATGTCGAAGGTTTTTGGTCAGGTAATGCAGTTATTACAGTGGCTTGCAAAAGTATTCATACCCCTTGAACTTTTCCACATTTTGTCACGTTACAACCACAAACGTAAATGTATTTTATTGGGATTTTATGTGATAGACCAACACAAAGTGGCGCATAATTGTGAAGTGGAAGGAAAATGATACATGGTTTTCAAATTTGTTTACAAATAAAAAACTGAAAAGTGTCGCGTGCAAAAGTATTCAGCCCCCTTTGATACCCCTAAATAAAATCCAGTGCAACCAATTGGCTTCAGAAGTCACCTAATTAGTAAATAGAGTCCACTTGTGTGTAATCTAATCTCAGTATAAATACAGCTGTTCTGTGAAGGCCTCAGAGGTTTGTTAGAGAACATTAGTGAACAAACAGCATCATGAAGCCCAAGGAACACACCAGACAGGTCAGGGATAAAGTTGTGGAGAAATTTAAAGCAGGGTTAGGTTATAAACAAATATCCCAAGCTTTGAACATCTCACGGAGCACTGTTCAATCCATCATCTGAAAATGGAAAGAGTATGGCACAACTGCAAACCTACCAAGACATGGCCGTCCCCCTAAACTGACAGGTCGGGCAAGGAGAGCATTGATCAGAGAAGCAGCCAAGAGGCCCTTGGTAACTTTGGAGGAGCTGCAGAGATCCACAGCTCAGGTGGGAGAATCTGTCCACAGGACAACTATTAGTCGTGCACTCCACAAATCGGGCCTTTATGGAAGAGTGGCAAGAAGAAAGCCATTGTTGAAAAAAAGCCATAAGAAGTCCCGTTTGCAGTTTGCCACAAGCCATGTGGGGGACACAGCAAACATGTGGAGGAAGGTGCTCTGGTCAGATGAGACCAAAATTGACTTTTTGGCCTAAATGCAAAACGCTATGTGTGGCGGAAACCTAACACTGCACATCACCCTGAACACACCATCCCCACTGTGAAACATGGTGGTGGCAGCATCATGCTGTGGGGATGCTTATCTTCAGCAGGGTCAGGGAAGCTGGTCAGAGTTGATGGGAAGATGGATGGAGCCAAATACAGGGCAATCTTGGAAGAAAACCTGTTAGAGTCTGCAAAAGACTTGAGACTGGGGCGGAGGTTCACCTTCCAGCAGGACAACGACCCTAAACATACAGCCAGAGCTACAATGGAATGGTTTAGATCAAAGCGTATTCATGTGTTAGAATGGCCCAGTCAAAGTCCAGACCTAAATCCAATTGAGAATCTCTGGCAAGACTTGAAAATTGCTGTTCACAGATGCTCTCCATCCAATCTGACTGAGCTTGAGCTATTTTGCAAAGAAGAATGGGCAAAAATTTCAGTCTCTAGATGTGCAAAGCTGGTAGAGACATACCCCAAAAGACTTGCAGCTGTAATTGCAGAGAAAGGTGGTTCTACAAAGTATTGACTCACGGCGGCTGAATACTTTTGCACGCGACACTTTTCAGTTCTTTATTTGTAAAAAAATTTGAAAACCATGTATCATTTTCATTCCACTTCACCATTATGCACCACTTTGTGTTGGTCTATCACATAAAATCCCAATAAAATACATTTACGTTTGTGGTTGTAACGTGACAAAATGTGGAAAAGTTCAAGGGGTATGAAAACTTTTGCAAGCCACTATAGATATCAAGCATTGTTACTCCAGTGCGTATCACCCTGAGAGCCAGGGAGCTCTCGAGAGGTTTCACCAAACTTTGAAATCGATGTTGAGGACTTACTGCCTGGAGTTTGAAAAGGACTGGGATGAAGGGGTTCTTTTGGTTATGTTTGCGGTGCGTGAGGTCGTGCAAGAGTCTTTGGGGTTCAGTCCTGCTGACCTGGTGTTCGCCCATACTGTACGAGGTCCGTTGAGGGTCCTAAAGGAGAAATGGTTGCAGGAGGATACAAATCGAAGTATTTTAGACCACGTCTGTACCTTTCGTTCTAGACTAAAGAGGGCATGCGAACTGGCAATGGGTAATCTTGCTTCTGCTCAGTCTAGGATGAAGGGGTGGTTCGACAGGAAGGCTTCGAATAGGAATTTTTCTCCTGGTGACAAGGTCCTGGTGTTGTTGCCTATTCCTGGTTCGAGTCTGCAGGCTCGGTATAGCGGTCCCTATCAGGTGGTTAAGAAGGTTGGTGAAAGGGATTATGTTATAGGTACCCCTGATTGAAGGCGTAAGACTCAGCTCTGTCATGTCAACATGATGAAGCAGTACCATGAGCTGGAGCCTGTGGAGGTTGATGGGGAGGTGCTGTGTCCTTCGGTTTCGTCTAAGCCTGTTTTGGCTGCAGTGGTGCTGCCCCCGACACGGGTGGTGATGTGGGTGAGACGTTTGTCGGTGGCAGTGACGCAGGGAAGGCTGTGTAACTCTGAGGCTTTGGAGTCGCTTCCCTTGTGGCTGGGGCATTTGACTGAAAGTCAGCGGGGTGATCTGCTTGATTTGGTGAAGTCCAATGGGTCACTGTTCTCGAATGTGCCTTCTCAGACGTCTGTGCTGCAGCATGACATTGACGTGGCCGGTGCTGCGCCAATTAAACAGCATCCGTATCGGGTCAACCCTGACCAGCGTCATCGTCTAGGGAGTCAGGTTGACTATATGCTGCGGCATGGCATTGCTGAATCTAGTTGTAGTCCGTGGAGTTCTCCGTGTCTACTGGCTACGAAGGCAAATGGGGAGGACAGGTTTTGCACGGACTTTCGGAAAGTAAATGGTGTAACTAAGCCGGATTGCTATCCTCTCCCACGAATGGAGGATTGCGTGGATCGTGTGGGAAGTGCATCGTTTGTGTCCAAATTGGACTTGTTAAAAGGGTATTGGCAAGTTCCCTTGGCTGGGTGGGCGAGGGAGATCTCTGCGTTCGTTATGCCTGATAACTTTCTGCAGTATACGGTGATGGCATTTGGGATGCGCAATGCGCCGGCAACCTTCCAACGGTTGGTGAACATTGTATTGTCTGGTTTGTCCTTCTGTGAGGCATACCTTGATGATTTGGTTGTGTGCTCCAGGTCGTGGATCGAACACGTCGGTCATCTGGAGGAGGTATTCCACCATCTAGTGGGGGCAAAGCTAACTATCAATCTGGGGAAGTGTGAGTTTGGCCAGGCCACGGTAACGTATCTGGGTAAGGTGGTGGGCCGGGGTCAGGTTCGCACTCTCAAGGAAAACGTGAAGCATATTGTCGCATTTCCTGCTCCAACCTCGAACTCTGTAGGTATTTGGCTATGGTTGAGTACTATAGGGGATTCTGTCCAAACTTCTTTGCGGTGGCTGCCCCTTTGATGGATTTGCTGAGTCCGAAGGTAGATTTTGTGTGGTCCGCAGAGTGTCAACAAGCTTTTGAGCATACTAAAAGTCTTCTGGTGCGCGCACCTGTGCTTGCGGCACCTGATTTTGAGCGTCCATTTAAGCTAACAGTGGATGCTAGTGATCATGGGGTTGGGGGAGTTCTTCTACAGGATGATTCAGATGGGGTGGAGCATCCAGTTTCGTACTTCTCTAAGAAGTTTAATCGACATCAGAAGTGGTACTCCACCATTGAGAAAGAGGCCCTTGCTATGTTGATGTCTCTGAGTCATTTTGAGGTTTATGTTGGCTCCTCGAATGTCCCTGTCATCGTACTCACGTATCATAATCCGTTGGTATTTTTGAAAAATATGAAGAATAAGAACCGGCAGCTGCAAGACTACAACCTGGAGGTCAGGCATATCCGTGGTAAGGATAATGTCTTGGCTGACGCCTTGTCGCGCCAGTGGAGTTTAGCTCCTGAATAGTTTCGGGGATTTAGGGGTGTTTTTTCTCTCTTCTTCCGAAACTTATTCAGTATCTTTGGGTGGGGGTATTATGCGCTCCCCCTCCTGGTCAATGTTATGTATTAACCTTTCTCTGTTTCTTTCCCGAGTGCAGGCTAAAAGGCTCCTGTACCCGATTGGCCAAGCTGCGTCAGGTGACGGGTGACTCATCTGGAGTATAAATAGCAGCGTTCCAAGAATTCTGTCTCTTTCGACGACGACCCTGCCTCGTGAGCTTGTGCTGGTGTGAGCTGTGGAAGGCCTGGCCACATGGCATAGAACTTTGTGTAATTGCAACATTACGTAGTACCAAATATTGAATTGGGCTGTCCTTGGAAGTTATCGGTATTCTGTTTCAGGGACAGCTTTCTTTTAGGCAGGTTTAGAGCCTCGGGTTCGACGGTCCATCGCGTGGCTGGCCTGAGCACTTTTAAGTTGTTTGTTAATCCATTCATATCCTTGTCTGGGTTGTTTGAATCAGGTTTGGGCTTTTGGGTGTGTTATTAAGTAATTAAAAACTATTTTTGAACTTAAACCTGTTTTTTGACTTATGTTACGCGACTCTGCAGTACCTGCTTTCGGGAGTCGTAACAACGGTAAATACAGACATGGTAAGTGTAAGTTCTAGGATATTGACGTTGATTGAAACAACCAAAAAAACTAAATATAGAAGTACTGCAGGCATCAAGTGAACTAAATGTTCATCAGTGAATTGTCATGAGCATGCCGAAACCATGACCTCTTACAGCATGTATTAACATGTAAAACTGATTCATAATAGTTTATAATCACTTCTATGTGGCTTAGTGAAATAAAGATAGAGTATAGAACAGTAACAGGTCAACAATTCTTAACCCTCCTTATCCAAACGAATCTCATTCCTTCTCTGCCCACTGCCAGCCAGCAGTGCTTTGATTCAAGGTTCTTAAGTATTTGTCTCAGAAAGATTCTTCTCCAGACAGCAGCAAAATGACAGCACCTGGGGGATTGGGAAGTCCTGGGACAGGTGTGGTGAGATTTGGGAACAAAACCAGGTAGAAATAGAAGGCACCAACACCAAGGGAATTCCAGAGTTTGGGTCCAATAGAATTGGGCTATGAAGTAGGCATATAATCCAAGGAAATTGTGGTTTATTCAAAAAGAGGTGGGGTTTGTGTTTTGGTAAAAGAAGGATCATAAATAGACAAGCAGGAATTAAGTTGCTAGAAAATGTGAATAATGGGCAATGGAACTAAGGCTCTGATGTTTAAGTAGACATCCCACCTGCTGGAGTGTGCTAGAGAGTGAGTGAGTCTTCCCCCAGACTACCTTTATAAATCTAGAGGTTGCAGGTTGGTTGAGAGCAGGTTTGAGATCTTTGAAGTCTTAATATCTCACTCAACCCTGGCCCTCTTTTTTTGCCAATTGGAAAATTTGACAAAAATCTATTTAGTCAATTCTTTGACAAATTAGTGTGGATCATCTACTTGGATCCTGAATTGCTACTTAGCTTGTTGTAAGACAAGATAAGTCTTGTCCTCAATTGACAAGTTGAGGAGATATGGAGCAGGTGGGCCTTCGGTGGATCGGTTTGCCAAACTAACTGCTAGGCAAACATTTAGAATGGAAGCCTGTGACTTCTCGAGAAATATTGATGTGAATGGGGAGCAAACAGTTACATTTAATCCTTGTGTAGGGTGCAAGCTGAGAGTACAATTAACACTGACTCAAATGTGACTGGATCTCCAGAGCCACAGCTGTCTACTGAGGGATTTAAAATCGAAAAAGGTACATCCAAGGCCCAAAGGAAGAGAGTAAAATTAATCTCAACCTTCGTCATGGCTAATAATATAAGACATTCAACAATCCTAGTCAGCTCGGTAGTTTAACCTCACTGGTATTTTGAGTTCAGAGCAAGGATGCTTCTTGTTTTAATAACATTGAATGGGGAGATGATCCCTTGAGTCAATCTGCCCATGCAAACTGTGCCTGTGGCTCACGATTAAATCACCAGCTGACACTGGCTGTCTCTGCTTGCATACAGGTCACGTTTTTGTTTTAGGAATAAATTACTGGCAGCCAAATGTCTTTTGGAACTAAATGCCTGCAAGGAGTGCAAGCCTTCGTGAGTGGGGTAGAATATCTGGCAGACATTTGAACGTTGAATAAGGACTTTAACCTGTGACATGAACAGTTTACATCAGGAACAGCTGCCGAGCTGAATCACTTTCGGAAGTGGCGGTGCTGTTTAACAGCTGCAGCTCGCCTGCAGTCCGTCTGTTTTTACTTTTTTCTGTTTTTTTTGTCTTGTTTTGGTTAAGTTTTAGTTTGTTGGGTTGTGTTAGGGGGGGTGAAACATGTTCTCTGTCTCTTCCTTCGGGGGAATGCGACTTTTTCGTGTCGTATCCCCCTTCTCTGCTTCCGTCTGCGCTGAGGCCTAATGGCGGAGCTGGTGGCCTCCAACCTGCGACCGACCCCGACGCTACGGAGGCAGAGCCAGCCAGGACTTACCAACGAGAGGCTGGCCGTCTTCGCGGCTGAGGCAGCGGTGGCCCGACTTGCTGGTGCGGCGTTCTGGCTTTCGGCGGCGGCCTGGAGCTGATACAACGGGGTCCGGAGCGGAGACTGCGGGACCCGGAGCTGGGGCAGCGGCCTGGAGCAGAGACTGCAGGACCCGGAGCTGGGGCAGCGGCCTGGAGCGGAGACTGCGGGACCCGGAGCTGGGGCAGCGGCCTGGAGCGGAGACTGCAGGACCCGGAGCTGGGGCAGCGGCCTGGAGCGGAGACTGCGGGACCCGGAGCTGGGGCAGCGGCCTGGAGCTGGGGCGGCGGCCCGGAGCTGATGCTGTGGCGGGCCTTCTCGGAGCGGAGACGGCGTTCCGGTATTCGGCGGCGGCGACATCACCACGGAGGTCTGCTGGACTGGAGGGCGGCATCTTCGGCCTGGATCGATCGCCTCAGCGCAGAGGGAGAACAAGGAGGGAAGAGACGGAGACTAAGACTTTGCCTCCATCACAGTGAGGATGTGCTTGGTGAACTCACTGTGGTGGATGTTTAATTTGTGTTTATTGTATGTTTTGTTATTATTGGTTCTGTGTATGACTGCAGGCAACATAATTTCGTTCAGACCGAAAGGTTTTAATGACAATAAAGGAATCTATCTATCTATCTTATTGTCACATGTACAAGCAGTTTAGAGGTACAAAGAAAATCTTCTTGCAGCAGCATCATAGGCATGTCATGTTCCTTTTTCAAAGTAGGATTAGGACCGTGCAGGTTAGTTCAAGAAACTGATAGCTGTAGGAGAGTAGCTGTTTCTCAACCTGGTGGTGTGGGATTTCAGGCTCCTGTACCTCGTGTCCAATGGTAGCAGTGAGAAGAGAGTATGGAAGATCCATATGCTGGGGATCCTTGATGATAGATGCCACCTTCTTGAAGCAGTGTCTCATATCGATGTTTATGATGGAGGGGAGGGCTGTGCCCATGACAGACCTGGCTGAATCCACCTCTTGCATTCCTGTGCATTGGAATTGCCATGCCAGGCCATGATGCAAGCAGTCAGGATACTTTCTGAAGTTTGACGAAGGATCCCGACCCAAAAGATCAACTATTCATATTCTCCTGAGATCTGCTTGACCCACTGAGTTACTCCAGCACTTTGTATCTCTTTTTGTAAACCAGCAGTTCCTTGTTTCTACTTTCTACAATACAGCTGTTGAAGTTTATTTCACCATTTGGAGATGTCTGTACTCTCCTTGAACGTCCAAGAAGGTAGAGGCACTAGCGTGCTTTCTTCATGATTGCTTCAAAGTGCCAGGCGCAAGTCATCAATCCCCGGGAATATGAAGCTGTTTATTCTGTCCACCACCGACACACCAATAGAAAATGATACATGATCTCCCAACTTCCTATTCTGAAATCAACAATTAGCTGCTCGGACAGACACTAAATGCTGGATTAACTCAGTGGGACAGGCAGCATCTCTGGATAGAAGGCATGGGGGACATTTCGGGTTGTGACGCTTCTTTGGACCCGAAGAAGGGTCTCTACCTGAAATATCACCCATTCCTTTTATCCAGAGATGCTGCCTGACCCGCTGAGTTACTCCAGTATTTGTTATCTATCTTCGGTGTATACCAGCATCTGCAGTTCCTTCCTGCACATTTTGTTAGCTCCATGGTCTTGGTGATGTTGAGGGAGAGGTTGTTGTTGAGGTTCTAGCTGCTCTATCTCACCTGTACACTGGTTCATCACCATGGGTGGCCTGGCCAACCACAGTAGTGTCGTCGGTAAATTTATAGACATCATTGGTGCCAAGCCACACCATCATGGGTGTGAAGGGAGTTGAGCAGGGGGATAAGCACACCTTGAGATGCACCTGTCTTAATGGTCCTTGAGGAGGGGATGTCGTTTCCTATCCACACTGATTGAGGTCTGCTGATGATCAAGTCCAAGTTGCAAGAGGAGTTTGAGTTTATTGGCACGTGTACCAAGGTACAGTGAAAAGCTTTTGTTGCGTGCTAACCAGTCAGTGGAAAGACAATACATGATTACAATCGAGCCCCCCCCCACAGTGTACAGATACATGCTAAAGGGAATAACAAATAGTGCAAAATAAGGTCAGTAAAGTCCAGTCAATGATAGTCCAAGGGTCTCCAATGAGGTAGATAGTAGCTCAGGACTGCTCTCTATTTGTGGTAGGATGATTCAGTTGCCTGATAACAGTTGGGAAGAAACTGTGCCTGAATCTGAAGGTGTGAGTTTTCACACTTCTACACCTTTTGCCCGATGGGAGAGGGGTGAAGAGGGGGTGGCAAAGGTGCAACTCGTCAAATGTAGTCAATGGAAGGGAAGTTGGAGGCACAGAATCATGGAGAAGAGATTGCAAGTATACTTCAAATGCTTTTTTAATGAACTGATTTTTAAGCAATGAAAGTCCAGAAAGATCATAAATACATTAAAAGAAAGAGCATCTGTATTTTTGATTAAATTAAATAATTAAAGTGGCGTGCCCTCTGCTGGTTGCTAAATGTATTGAGGTCAATGGAAGTTTAAGGAGTCATTAGGAGGTAGTGACCATAATATGGTCAGGTTTAATCTACAATTGGAGAGGGAGAAGGGTAAATCAGAGGTGTCAGTGTTACAGTTGAATAAAGGGGACTATGGAGCCATGAGGGAGGAGCTGGCCAAAGTTGACTGGAAAGATACCCTAGCAGGGATGACAGTGGAACAACAATGGCAGGTATTTCTGGGAATAATACAGAAGGAGCAGGATCCGTCCATTCCAAAGAGGAAGATAGATTCCAAGGGGAGTAAGGGGCAACCGTGGCTGACAACGGACGTCAGGGACAGTATAAAAATAAAAGAGAAGTACATCGTAGCAAAGATGAGCAGGAAGCAAGAGGATTGGGTAATGTTTAAAGAGCAATAGAAGATAACTAAAAAGGCAATACGGGGAGAAAAGATGAGGTACAAAGGTAAGCTAGCCAAGAATATAAAGGAGGATAGTAAAAGCTTCTTTAGGTATGTGAAGAGGAAAAATTTAATTAAGACCAAAGTTGGACCCTTGAAGACTGAAAAAAGGGGATTTATTATGGGGAACAAGGAAATGCAGATGAGTTGAACAGGTACTTTGGATCCGTCTTCACTAAGGAGGACACAAACAATCTTCCTGATGTACTAGCCAGAGGATCTGGGGTGACGGAAGAACTGAAAGATATCCACATTAGGTAGGAAATGGTGTTGGGTGGACTGATGGGACTGAAGGCTGATAAATCCCCAGGGCCTGATGGTCTGCATCCCAGGGTACTTAAGGAGGTGGCTCTAGAAATCGTGGATGCATTGGTGATAATTTTCCAATGTTCTATAGATTCAGGATCATTTCCTGTGGATTGGAGGGTAGCTAATGTTATCCCACTTTTTAAGAAAGGCGGGAGGGAGAAAACAGGGAATTATAGACCAGTTAGCCTGACATCGGTGGTGGGGAAGATGCTGGTCAATCATAAAAGATGAAATAGCGGCACATTTTGATAGCAGTAACAGGATCGGTCCGAATCAGCATGGATTTACGAAGGGGAAATCATCAATGACTAATCTTCTGGAATTTTTTGAGAATGTAACTAGGAAAATGGACAAGGGAGAGCCAGTGGATGTAGTGTACCTGGACTTCAGAAAGCATTTGATAAGGTCCCACATAGGGGATTAGTGGGGTTTAGTAACCAAGTCAGTGGGCCCTCAGAAGGAGATGGTGGAATCTGCTGAATTTCCACAATGACCTGCGACAACAAGCTGTACGATTGACTCTATCACTTCAGATGGCAGTCAAGAATCAAGCATGATGTGAGTTCACTTGTAGACTGGGCCGTGACATTTTCCGAGAGGCTTTAACAATACAGTTATCTCACCTATGAGCCATTATTTTTAATTTTCCATTGTTCTCTTTGAAATGAAATGAATTTCCAATTTTGTCGTGGTGGGATTTCACCTCGTGACACTAATTGATCGCGAAGTTGTCCGCATAAAAGTTTGCAGATCAAGAAGTGTCTACATAATAGTTTTGAACGAGAAGAGTTGCAGCAATGAACCAGGATTTTCGACTGAGAAAGAAAACTCTGTGGGGATTTGTAAAGCTGGGCGGGTGCCAGACCAAAGTGAGGCCCGTCTCATCACATACTGCATGCATTCTCCTTCTTGCACATGGATGTGCGTTGTGACCAATCTTAAGATCACTCATGTGACATAGAGTTGGTTGCAAATGGCAACGGCCAGTTAGTCGCTCCTCCGCTGCTGGTTCAGTCGCCACTGTGTGGAATAGGCATTTTTGTGTGATAATGTGCATGGACATGCCGTGCTGTCTGTGTGAGAAGACAGCCTGTTGTACCAGAGAATCAAGTGCTGTGGCAATGATGCTGATTAGAACAGGCTGTCCACAGCAGTAGCTGGAAGACAAAACATGTATATAGAATAGTAAGATTAAACGAGAACTTACCCAAGTTTGAAGTTTGATCTTTATTTTATGAGGAGTTACGTAGATGATTACGTGAAGAACCCCGCCAGTGCGCCTGCGCGTCAATCTTCAAAGCAGCGGTGTGAAATCACAAAAAACAACAACCGAAGTAATATAGTCTCATAATAAAACGAGTAATACAAGAACTTCCATCTGACCTTTATGAGAGAGGGTAGGGTCGTGGCGGGCACGTAATCACCTACGTAACTCCTCATAAAATAAAGATCAAACTTCAAACTTAGGTAAGTTCTCGTTTAATCTTACTATTTTACTTCGGAGTCACGTGAGTGACTACGTGAAGATTTTAAAGCTTTGTGATTTCATGCCGTAGATCAATCCCGGCTTCTCACTGTATTGATTGACTCGGAACGAGAAATAATCAATCATGCATTCATAATAACATTTGTACCACAAATACAGTAATTCATTTCAATAATGAAATTAATCAGATCCCCTTTAAACCAGAGGAATTTACACAGAACTTAAAATAGTTTCTGCAAACAATCCCGCATTAACAATAGGCCGATGGTAAAAAATGTTGAAACATCAACTCATTGGACCACCCGGCAGCTGCGAGGATATGGTCGACGGGGACATCTTTTGCCCTGGCCGCCGACGTTTCTGCTGCCCTAGTCGAGTGAGACGTAAAAACATAAGTGTTAATACCAGCAGCTGTTAAGACTTCTTTTATCCATCTGGAAATAGTCTGTATTGAAACTCTCTTGTGTGGTTTCTTGTGTGTGATCAACAACCCAGTTTCCGTATTTCTCAAATTCTTTGTGACCTCAATGTATTGTAACAAATATGTCTTAATACAGAGACAAGGATCATTTGGATATGCTGCTAGCACAATTTTAAATCCTGTCACACCTGTCTATTTGTAATTTTCCAAGTGTTTGCACCCGTTGTGCTATCACTAATTCCATAAGCCTGACTATTTTCATACTGAGCTTGGCCAAACGTAAAGACACACTTGGTGACCATTCACGAAGTAGTTTCCGTACCACACTTACATCCCAGATTGTCATGTACCTAGGTTTCGGTGGTTTGGAATTAAAGATTCCGTTCATTAGTCTGGAAACAATTGGGTGTGACCCAATTGGGTTTCTTTCTGAATCCAGAACCAAATATGAGGACAATGCACTTCTGGCTGAATTCATTACGCTACAACTCAGACCTTCATCATAATAAAGTTTTGACAGAAATTCTAAACATTTGAAATATCTGCAGTATTATATTGCACATTCTTTTGTACACAGAACTCTTCCCATTTCTTAATATAAGAAAGGTACTGTTTTTGAGTGCTCTTCCACCAGGCTGCCGTAAGCATGTCCACAGTACGCTCAGACAGTCCTCGCCCCAGAAAAGGCCTTCTTAAAACCTGCAAATCAACAAATCCAAACGATCATATAATGGATGTTGTTCCCCTGTTACAGGGTGCAGCAATAAATTACTCCTTTTTGGGACTTTCATCAACATTTGTGTTGTTAATTCTAATATCAACGAATACCATGGCTGTGTAGGCCAATCTGGTACTACCAATACCCCTGAAGCAGCATCTTGCCTGATTTTAAGCAAACATTGGCTTATGAGGCAGAAAGGTGGAAATATATATGAAAACATACCACCCCAATGTAGCGAGAAAGCATCAATCGCCACTGCTCCTGGATCTGGTTCCCATGAGACATATCTCGATAGTTGATGATTCAAGTCGATGTCGGGCATTCCAAATCTGATTACTATATCATTGAATACCTCTCGATTCAACATCCATTCTTTATTATCATGGAACTTTCATGACCTGGTGTCTGCTATCGTGTTCATTCTACCTGGTAGATAGATAGCTGAAATCCAAATGTTCTTTTCAATACACCAAGACCAAAGTTGAGTAGCCATTTTGTCACATGACACCGACTTAATTCCACCCATATCATTAATATAGGCAACTGCTGTTTGTGTTTATCAATTTGAACTTGAACATGCCTTTTAGTTGTGTTAGAACAATAAGCTTGGAGTCCATAGAAACATCCTAAAAGCTCCAAATAGTTAATTCCCCATGTCTGCAGTAACAATGACTCTTCCTGATTCCATCTGCCTCCGCAGCTAGATGTTAAGTCAGTTGCACCCCATCCTAGTGCACTGGCATCAGTTTGTAATATCATGGAAGGTTGTTCAATCAGCACTTTGCCGGAACAGCATGAGACATGTAGAATCCACCACTGCAGATCAGAAACAGCATTTGTTGTTAGTTGCATGGTTCTATCAAAATGACCAGCATTCATTCTCAGTGCCTGTTCTTTAACTCTCTGCAGCTGTTGATAATGTAATGGTCCATACTGGACTGCTGGGAATCTACTAATTTTCCCAGTATTCGAACCACCCGTCTGATTAAGAGTTTTTGCTCGTTTAACAGATTACTGCAATCTTTAATCAACTCCACCCTTTTTTCACTGGGCAAAGTAATTTTCATTTGGGCTGAATCAATTGTGAACCCCAAATAATCAATCGAGGTACATGTTGTTAACCTTGATTTCTTTGGATGAATTTAGAAAACCCCAACTTTCAAAAGTTGATTTCACAACTGCAACAGATGCTTCTGTTGACTGTTTTGTCCTTCCTATAATCAGGACATCATCCAAGTATGTCATTGGTACATGCCCCAGGCTTCTCAGCAACCCCAGAATTGATTTTAACAATTTTGTGAATATTCTGGGAGCGGACGTT